>CM074505.1:14749786-14943454 GCA_037389245.1 Oryzias sinensis | reverse complement strand
CGTTCACCAGATGGGAGGGGTACTCGGGTTTCCAGACTAACCATTCATAACCGACTCCCCCCCCTTTGACTGGAATGACAGACGGCCGCTGCAGGTGACTCCACCCACACCAAGACACCGCCGTGAACGTCTGCAGTACAGACCATGTGACCTGGAGGATGCAGGTCTACTGTCCTGTTCACGGATGATGAGGGTCACCGTGCAGAAATGATGGTGGTCAGAGTTGATGGAGGTGGGGTGAGCGATATGCAGAGGTCAACATGGTCTCCAGGGTTCTTTGGTGGAGGAGGAGCAACAGTCTGGACCGCCATCACCAGTCAAAGCAAAACCCGTTTGGTTCTTGTAGACGGTCCAGTCCCTGCAGGTTCTGACCTCAGAGACATCATAGAGGTCCCCCAGAACACCCCCAACTTTCTGTTCATGGATGACTATGCTCCACCACGTGGTTGGACTTCAGGAAGTGGGCGTGGCCTCAAAGGTTTGGCCAGCAATGACCCCTGACCTGAACCCCATGCAGAACTTGTGGAAGAGCGAAATGCCTCAGACCGACATCATGAGGTTAGCGAGGAGCAGAAACGCAGAGGTAGAGCAGTCACTGCAGCTCTTTTTTCTCGGCTTTTCCCATCAGGGGTCGCGACAGCGAACAAGTCGCATGGTGACCTTGGCAATGTTTTATGCCGGATGCCCTTCCTTCCTTGCATTGAGGTGTTCTCCTACCATGACAAAGGTGGATAAAGGTGGAAAGATTTCATGTAATCCATGGACACCAGTGAAGATCACAAATCATTGAAGAAAAAAGGTTCAGAGCACTGTCTAGTTAAAGTGCCTAGGATAGAACAAGGAGAGTTTTATTTACACAAATGTTAAATTACATTGTTCAGCTCCCTCAGGTGAGATTTATCAAATACAACAAAAAGACTAAAAACACACGGTAAGAATTTTAAAGATTTTTGTTTTTATTTTAACCAAAAAGCGATGAAACAGACAAAGCAAACCAAGCTTGTTTCATTACAAGGTCTTGCAACCTCTAATTTTATACAGCAATAGAAATCAGTACACAATTTAAAAAAAAAAGTTCAAATGTTACTCGACAAGCATGTCAAGATTGCCAGAATAGAAAAGAACTAATAAAATGTTTGCACAGTTCCACATGTAGGTGTATCAGCGTCAGATATAAGCAGTAATGATACTAGAACCAACACAAAAGCACTACAATAAAAAAAAGAGAAAACTGGAAGCTGCTGAACAAAACTGAATCAATGCACTCACCTTTACACATGCACCAATTAGAATTCAAAAGGTATGTTAGCATGTACGTATTTCCAGAAAGTCTAAAAGTTCATTCTTCCCATACTATGAACAGAATCAGGGAGCCCAGAGGCCAAAGCTTTCAACAACAGTACAGGAAACACATGGAATAGGAAATTAAAGTGGTTATTCTGAGCCTTTTTACCTGGAATGGAATCACAACATGATATAAATTCCATCACATTAAAATGGACTAAGAACCTAAAGTACTGTTGGTTAATGAAAAGATTTACAGGAACCATTTCCTTCTCACCCACACATCTGCCACAAACAGAGCCCTGGCTTTAGCTTTAGACAACAGTGAGACACAGACTTAACATTTCGGTGACCGGTGTGTGTGTGTGCCACTTGTCCTACCTGCCTCATGTCGGCCGACACCTAGACAAGGTTTAGTAAGTGTACCGTGGCCGCTCAGCACCCTGTTCCCGCAAATGGTCGTAGGTAGTGCTTCTCTGGAGCGTGGCTGCCGGGGAAAGGCGCGAACGCTCGAATGCATATCCACCCGCTTCTGCGGCGCCTCTCCGTATCGGACTCCGGTCACGAGTGTAGTATGAGGAGATCGGGGTTGGTTGAGGAGGGGCGGGGGGACACTCGTATGACTCGACGCTAGAGGGCGGCAGACGCTCCCGCACAGCCGTAGAGGAAGATGTTGTTGGTGGAGCAGGCATGGCGACGCCCCGGCGTTCTTCGAAATAACTGCCTCCGTAGGCACTGGCCCTGTACTTCTCGTAGTAGTCCACGACCCCGTACGGATCCCTTTCCTCATAAGGCGACCGTCGCACCGAGAAGGCTGGTACCGCGCCATAGAATGAGCTGCTTCCCCTGTATGCCCCGTCACTGCCGTACATCCGAGCCATGCTATGATCACCGACAGCATTTATGCCATAAGTTGGAGGTGGCCCATATCTCATTGCGTTCTCGTAGCCCGTACCTCCTCCATAACCTGGCACACCCGTGCTTTGACCAGAAGCCCTAGGAAAACCAGGTGCAAAGCTGGTGCCATAATCTGGTTCCCCACCAAAGTCTGGATAAGCCATGCTCTGCTCACGCCCACCAAATCCGGAAGCATCATATTCAGACTTTGGCTCAGAGCCGTTTCTCTGGAAGCCATTTTGGTCTAGAGGGCATTCTTTGGACCAGTGGCCTTCCTGCCCGCAACGATAACAACCCGATCGGTCTCCCATTCCCGGCGCAGTACGGAGGCGGCTAGTGGAAAGCTTCACGCTCATCAGTTTGCCTTAAAAAGAAAACACTCAGTAAGGACTGATGCCTACATTGGATAGAAATGATCAATTTCAAATCTAATGTGTGGAATGAAGTCTCAAGCCTGCTTCTTCACTAGACTGGTTACAAACATTTCTGTTAACAAAGGAGATTCAAAAATGGTAGCAATAAAGCTGAAATCCGTAAGTCTCCCGACATTTTCCTTTAAAAACTTGGAAAATTTCACGACAAGACTTGAAAAAAACCTCCTTTGCAGTACAGCAAAGATTCTCAAATCGTTCTTACACGATACACTAAATTTGACACTGGACAGCATGATAATGTCCGCATAAACTTTTTTTTTACCTTAATGAGCTGCCTTAGTGCATCATTATTCTCTTCAGATCAGGGTGTAGGCTTACATCACACAGGGTCCAAAACCAGAATGATGTCAGGTGTCACGAGTCCAGTTAAAGTTGACCTTACGGATATCAGCTTTATAAATGGTCTACCTTTGCCAATAGACCTGTTCTTCCTCACATCAAGCATTCAAGACTTACCTGCTGGTCAACAGGAACACAACTACCTAAACACTACTGCATTCATTTTAACTCACTTTTCCCATCAAGCCCAACCCAGAATTTCACCTTTAAAAGCAGTGTTGTCCAATTTATTTATAGCCTCCATGGCATCTTCCATTCTCTCCATGTGCACAAAAGCATAGTTTTTTACGATGTCACACTCCAGCACGGCGCCAAACTCTTCAAACTTGGCTCTCAGCTCCTGGTTGGTACAAGCAATGTTACCAACGTGGAGTTTGGTGGATCCTCTTGATTTGCCGCGGCTCAATTCAACATTCATAGGCTGGGCGTTCAGCTCGTACTGGTGAAGGTTGCGAATGGCCTCCTCTGCCTCTGCTTTGCTGTCCATGTGCACAAAGCCAAAATTCTTGACGATGGAACATTCTGCAATCTTCCCATACTGGGAGAACAAGGAGCGAAGTTCTTCTGTCGTCGTTTCAGGGGCCAAGTTGCCAATGAATATTTTCACCATCGTTAGGCCTCCAAGATCACTAAAAAAAAGAAAAATGATCGAGATATTGCTATTAAATTTGATTAAATCATTTTAACCAAAATTATTACCAACATTTCCTTTTCCAAGTAAAGTTCCATTTAATATTCAAATTACTCATTGGAGCTTTAATGAACCCTAATGTACCTTCAAAAGAAACATGTTATTACAGGCCTAACTGCTAAAACCAACTAATCATCGGAGCTTCAGAGGGTTGGAGGCATTAACTTCAGAGTTTACCCTGAAACGATGCCAGTAAGAAAAACGCAGCGGGGACGTCAGAAACGCCATCGTTCCTGTCTTAGAAGGCAAAAAGACAGTTAATGCTAAAACTTTATACTTAACCAAAGAAAAGGCCGTCTGCCTCACTACTGTTTTCAGTCCACAGTAATAAAGAAAATATAGATAGTTTGACAGCAGTAGAAACGCAGGCTGAGCCAATTCTGGAAGAAGATCCAAACAAAGTAACAACATGGATGGAGCCTCTAATGGCAAAAGCCAGCAGATGGAATATCTGTCATCTGAAAGGTGTTGTTAGCCACCACTCCAGCCTTGGCTTTTATACAGTTTGACAGCTGAGCAGTAAAAGTTATTTAAAATTGTTAGTTTAAGGTATTTAATCAAATATGTAACAACTACAGTTATGCAGATTCACATTCACGGTTTCACCCACTAGGCCGCGGTGAACGATATCGACAGAAAAAGCATAGTGTGTTTCCTAATATTCTGGAATTACTTCAATAAATAAAAACAAAAACTCGTTGTGGATTTATTTAGCAAACCATCCACACTAAAAACAGGAACATTGCTCGCACGTCTTCGTGTATTTCTCGGAAAACGTTAGCTAAATGCTAACGGAGTGGTGCGTTAGCCAGAATCGACTATAGCTCGACTGCGTTAGCCTCTTCTAGACGAGGTTTTCTAAAGATAGAGCGGCACCAGACATTTACGTCACGGTACAAATTCGTCCAACAAAAATCCAGCATATTATTGATGCTTAAGCGATGGCCTCGCTGGCACTGCTAATTTATGAAACACGAGTTAGCATGTTAGCTTGATGCGGCTAATCCTTCAACGCTTCTTCGGTTTACCGGAAGTATTAATCGGCGTATCTGCGACCACTTCAACCCTACCGATGGATGAAATCACAACAGGCTCTCTTTAGTGTGTTAAAAAGATACCTGTAAGCAAAATGAGGCTCGGCGGGCCTGAACCTGCGAAGAATGAAATGGCGAACGATTCGAATGGATCGTCCCTATCTGACGTCACGCGTAACTGACGTACATGACGCAATGAAGGAGACGTACGACGTCATTTTTTAGATGAGATCTTTTATTTATTTTTTATTTCTGTATTGAACATTTGCAAAATACAGTATAAGAATACACTTATATCAATACAATATGAGAATAAAACAAAGTTCTGAATATGCAACATTGTTTTGACCTTTTGAAAGTCTTGATTATTAAGCACACAATTATAAGTAAATACATTTTTTAATCAAACTGGTGTTCAATAATAACCACATAAAACAATCACAGAAGGAAATAAATAACTAAAAAAATAAAAGAAAAAAATAGATAAAATGAATATACATGTATCATCTACACTGGTACAATTCATTTTAATTTTATTGTCTGAAGGCCAAATTTAAACTCTAAAAGCAGAATCATCTCTCAAAGGATGAAATTTATTCTTTTAGTGTAGAATTTAACCCCAAAAGCTAGGGTTCCACCTCTAAAATCTCTTACGTTCAAAGTATGAAATTTACTCTCTAAAGGTCGAATTTTGTTGAAAATTTTCTCTAAAGAAAGAATCTTTTTTCTAAAGGTAGGATTTCTTTCCAAACTCCAAAACCCACCCACGCACAGGGACAACATGCAAACCCTGATTGGATTTGATCCAGGGCCTTCTTGTAGTGAGGCCAAAGCATGAATTGCTGCAGAACATCATCCCTCTGATGTTTGGCGAATCCAGGTCCCTCTGTCGTCCTCTTCTGGTTCTCTCTGCCACTGCTGTCCTTTGGGTTTCTCCTGCAGGTGCTCCTAATGCACCTGCAGCCATTCTACAGAGACCCTGCTGTATTACAGACAGTTGTCTTCTTCCCCTCCTTGCCAGAGCTCACTCGTGGATTATCCTCATCAGTTCAGACAGCCGTAACTGTGCCGGATTCCTCCACCTTCCTTCAGGTGTTTGCTCCACAGCAGCCAGCCTCCTTCTCTGATAATCATGAAAGTTTGCCCCAGATTTCAGCAAAGAGCAGAACTCCATCCAGCTAAGAATTGTGTTCAAAAAGAGCGGCAAAGATCTGTTGAGTTTAAATGAAAAAATAATCCGTATGAATTTGTCTTTTTAAATAAAACTTTTCATCAAAACATGTCCTCCCCATATGTACTCTCACCTGGATTAAATGTTCAATCTGTTAAAAAGCAGAACCAATCGCTTAAAAACCAAAGGAAATTGAATAACTAATTGTAAAAAACTTAAAGATGTTGAAATTGCGAAATGATTAGGCAACATACTAATTGTGCTTCCATTTGCACTTTTTGACTAAAAACCCACAGAAAAAGGTTGATTTTTATAAAAACAAATCTATTCACACTTTCAGTCACAAATCAATAAACAAGTTATACATTAAAACCTTCATATATTTTTTAAACTCATAATTTGTTTAAATAACATTGTTTTATGAAATGCACTTCATAGATGAAAATGTAAAGTACATCATTTTGGTTTCTGAAGGTTATTTTTCGGGAAAAGTCACAGTTTAGGATGTCCCTTTGCCAAAGAAATGACATCACGTCTGTCAAACAGTTTTATTGTAGTGGGTTTTGCTTTTTTGGTGAAAAATAAAAAACTTTATTTCATCCTTAAGAAACGTCTTTACTAATGTTAGTTTTACAGACATTTTTAATACACTTGGCAATTCAGTGCAGTTATAAGTTTCCTGCTCTATGAATCTACAAAAAAGATGAAAAAAGGGGTTTCGTTAAAAAAAGTCAGAAGTCTATCAAGACCAACGTGACACAGGATTAAGCTGAGGCCTCAGTCCATGATGTTCACGACGTAAGAGCTTAAAAACAATTCAAGAGCGTGCTGATGGGGTCACAGAAGTTAAATCTCACAGGTCCATTCTGTTGGGGAGAACTGAAGTTCTGAAGAGTTCTTCTGCAGTCCTGAAAGCCAATAGCCTTCTAGAAAGCAGAGTTAAAGCCGTGCTATTGGCACCAGTCCTTTGCGTGGTTTTGGTGCGTCCAGTATGAATCGCTGCTGCATCTCCATCTTTACTTCACTAAACCAGAGTCTTCTGCGGTCGGCGTCAGTCCCCGCTGTTTCTTAGTAGCTGCTCTCGTGACCGGTCAGTATGTACAGATTGCTTAAGGCTGAAGGGTCGTCGGTGGGCGTACTTTGAAGGATGATGTCTCTGTTCGGTCAGAAACAAAGCAAATCATGTCATAGCTTGTACAAAGTGCAGAAAACGACAAGACCCCTCCTTAAATTCAGCTTTTCGTGGAACAGACGTGGAAAGACACATTTATGGATGCATCTACCAAAAAAAAAAAAAAACACAATTGCGTAAGATTTACGTAAAAATTGTGTACAAACTACGAAAAATACACAAACTGTAATTCTTAATTGACCAAAACTCTGAACAGCTCAAAACCGAATTCCCATAAAGACCCGTCGGCTGAAACCCTGTACAGACATCTGTGTACATCTACGAACGCAAGAAACACGTATGAATGATGTAGATCGCATGGATCACGGATGGATCACGGAAGACTGACATTTCATACGTGGAAAATGTACGTAGCAGCTGTGAGACACGACCTGGAAAGCAGAACTTGCCTACCAAGGCCTCAGGGCCTTTGGTTATTCCAAACGGTCTTTCTCCAAAACTCAAGAAAACAGGAAACAAAACAAAAAGAAGCAATGTACTCAATCCTTACATTTCCAATGTGTCAGACAAACTCAAAAGGATTTTTAAACACATCCTGACCCACTCTGACAAAACCAACACAATTCCCAACAGAGAACCGTGTTCCTTCGTTTCTCACGGCACACAAACTGGGGATAGGGACGGCCGAATGTTGGATGGTTTGAGCCAGGAGTCGAGGAAGCTATTTTGGTTAAAGAAAAAATCCACCTTCCTTCATCAGAAATGGGGGCTCCAGATAGAAACTCACAGCTGTCCTTTGATGACTCATAAGACCCTTTAGCACGGTTTACAGTAAACTCTCAGGTCCATGTGACCTAAAACCACTCAGGTCTTTCTTTTTAGTCAACAAGTCGTCCAACTTCTTCCTCTGAGGAACTCATAAAAACCAGTTGATTTCAGAATTGAAAAATCTTATTGTATAAGAGGCAAAACATCTTCAGCTTACAAAAACTGAGTCCAGATGAACTTTTCCTGCTTTGGAACCGTCCTGGATGAACGACGGTCTTCACAGATACAGTTAGAACCACTGCATTTTAGTCAATTAAGCCTAGTTTCCACTGAGCAGTCCAGTCCGGTTTAGGATGGTCCAGGAAATTCAGGTGAGCGTTTCCCCTCAATGTTGGACCGTCCATACAGGACCGATGCGGGGTGAAGATAACAACAACGGCGGTCATCTAGCAGCTCATTTTTTGGTTCTTTGTAGATACAAAGCATTCAACGTTGTCTGAGAGAAGATTGTCGGCGGAGAAGAGGAACACAGCTGCTATTTTAGAGCTTTCCTTTGTCGTAATAACCTTCCGCCAATCAACAGGCTCCAACAGTAGCTCCACCTTAACTGGTCCATTCCATTTTTCTATGGACCTACAACCACCACCGTACTACAATAATAGTATGGTTTGGTCCGGCTTAATGGGTCCATTGTATAATAAAAACGGTTCAATTACCAGACCGGACTGTACTGTATTCGACCATACCGAACCGTATGGTACCACTCAGAGGAAACGATGCTTTAATCTCTTTTATCTTCATACCTGTTTGTTCCCAAAACCCGAAATATTCGACTTTCATCTGTAATTTCTTGCGTAACCTGCGAATTAACAAAACATTTTATTTGATGCCGTTAATTTTGAATAAAAACAGGAAATGACATGCTTTTGTGAACAATTACCTCGTTTGAATGAAAACTCCTCCCCTTTAGGCCGTGCTTCCAGAATGCCAGGACACTATCCTGTAAGCAGACTGTTGGGACACAGGTCAGTGCAGTTCACCCAGGTCTGGTTTCCGGCGTTTCTCACCGGGTTTCATGTTACCTAGAGTTTCGATGGGGAAGTCAAAGACCATCTCAGCCGTAAACTCTTTTGATGGAAGCCCTTGCTGGTTCACAATTCTTACACTTTCTGTTGAGGGAGAACAATCAAATGAATAACAAAGAAACATCGGGGAGATTCCTAGAGGTCTGGACGGGCTGACTTACTCTCAACTGCAATGAGGACAGTGTCTCGATCCAGTTGGGTCACTTGAACGGCTCGAAGTCCTCCACTGTCTGCACACATGCAGAAACGTTTTCCCTCTGAAGCGTCGGGATCACTGGAGATTTGAAGGCGTTCGTCTTACCTGGTGCTGATGTGGGTGTACTGTTTAGCTCTATGATATCAAACAGGAGCTGTTGGCTAGCCTGGGGTGTCTCCGTGCCACACTCTCTCACCCCCACACAAAGCTGGGGGAACTCATCTGTAGCCACCACCAGCAGCTCAAACACAGGCAGAGGCTCTGGCAACCGGATGGGTATGTGCTGGAGAAGAAACGAAAGGAAAAGTCTGTCAGGTTCCATCAGCTAAAAGAAGACGATTCAGCATGAGGTTACACCGTAAACCTCAAAGTTAGCTCCATCCAATCAGTTTTTGTCTGGTACGGGGGCTGGTGAAGGACCCAAAATGCAGAGACTGGAGGCACAGGGTTCCAAGGCAAAAAGGGTTTATTATTACAAAGAAAAGCGCTACCGAGTAGGGAACCCAACCGATCCCAACTGTCGGGGTAACCAGGGAAGAAGACAGTATGGACCAGCACCGAGGAAGACACATATACAAACAGGACTGACGAGACACAGGTGAAAACGATCAGGGGAGATTGGGCCAAGGGAAGTAAAACTCAAAACAAAGACATGCAGGAAACCTTCAAAATAAAACAGGAAACAGAACTAAGGCATATAGAACTCTAATCATGAGTTTTGTTAGAGTATTACAAAAAAAAACTAGTGTTTGAGTGTTTTCAGTTGAACTAATTTCTGTAAAATTAGTTGTCATACTTTAAACTTCATTTTTGAACGTGCGACTCTTTACAAAAGTCGAAAAGGAAAAAGTGTACGGAATCACAATAAAATACGCTGAAGAGAATCGTTTATTGGTGTTGACTCGGCCTGGAGCAAAAGTTTTAGGCATGGGGCGTACGGGAGATTGCCCTGGGCGCAAATCTAAGGGGGCGGCAGCTCAGTGTAGTGTACAACGGCCTCTGCCGGCCTGTGCTTGGACTTTCCCAGCATGAAGCTGGCAGCCGTTTGGTCAAAACCGCTGACGTTTAACACGACGGATCGGGTTTATTTCTGCTCACAGCAACCTGCCAGTTCTGCCAGATGGAGAAGGTCTCACAAACTGAAAGATGGCAGCAGTTGTGTCTCTCTCCATCACAGTGATTGAGTAAAGTGACAATATACGTTTAAAAGTTATGCAATCGTGACATAAGTCCAGGAAAAACTATTCAGTCTTCCTTATGTGTTATCTTGTCTATCCAAAGCGTTTCTGTTTAAAGGGAATCTCCTCAGACTTTCAGTGAAAAAGCAGCTTTTTGAAAGAATTGTTGCACCAACCTTTAGCAGCAGGAACTTCTGGAGAGGCTCGTACCACAACAACAAGACCAATCCAGAGGGAACTGCCCCGCAAAGAAATGTGCTGTCGGTGTAGGGGTTTCTCGCTGGGGGGAAGAAAGATGTAATGAACTGCTAAAATACAGCGTGCACAGCAACAAAATGACTTGAAGTCTCTGAAGAAAGCCACGAGCAATAAAGCCCACAGTAGTCAGAGAACTGTGGCTCTAGAACCAAAGTCACAGGTGATCATAATAAGAAAGAACGTCCAAAGTCTGTCCACTTTATAAAACAAGAAGGTCTACAGATCGAGATGATTTAGTCTCAAAATAGCTGCAGATGCGGTTTGAGTAGTGCATGTTTTAAAACCGTGCAGATGTTGTTAATTTACCCACAAATTATGTCTTTTAACATCATAGAAGTCACCGTCTGATTTGAAATCCACACGCGTGTCTTTTAGTGCATACTTCACCCTCGCTACAGCTTCCACACTGTATTTAAAGGCTGCAGAGACGCATGAGGATTTCATTCAATGTAAAGTTATGTTGCAACAACAAGATGACGCTTGTATGTGAATCACGGCTGACAGACTGATCAAGTCCTAAAATTGTAGACATAAAAAGACAGAGGACATGTGAGGACTGACATATTTAGCTGAAATACATTCTTAAAAGTATTTGACACCTTTCCTACTTTTCAGAGCTAAGCTAAACATTTCCAAACTGCAGAAGAAATGAGACCTGGAAGGCATCTGGAGTCTCTTACCTACACAACACCGTCTGCAGCCTTTACTGTCGGGAATTTTCACAGATATGGCAAACTTCCTGAGAAAAAAAGGAAAACACCGCAGGAAGTCGAACCAGGATCAGCTTAAAGTGAATGGAAAAAAAGGTAAATTTGCAGATAAAATATGAATATCTATACATTCAACTTGATAGAAATAGTAAACGTTTGAAGAAAGGAATGACAAATTTGAATCTGGAATTTAAAACGATACACATAAAACTTGTTTATAAGTAACAGGAACTGTTTTTATTTACAACTTTTGTTATTTTGTTTCCTTCCCACTTCTGTTTTAGTCCTTAAATTACAGTTTCAATTCAGTAGAGGGGTTGTTCTTCAAAGTTTGGTACATCAGGCGTGCTGCGCCAACAACAGATGCTGTTCTGGAGTGTTTTTTCTTCTTCAAAACTCAAGTTTCATCCATCCATCCATCTTCCTTCGCTTATCCTGGACCGGTTCATGGGGGCAGCAGTCTAAACAAAAATGCCCAGACTTCCCTCTCCCTGGCCACGTCCTCCACCTCCTCTGGGGGGACTCCGAGGCCTCCCCAGGCCAGCAGTGAGACCTAGTCCCTCCAGCGTGTCCTGGGTCTTCCCCGGGGCCTCCGTCCAGTGGGACATGCCTGGAACTCCTCCCCAGGGAGGCGTCCAGGAGGGATCCGGACTAAATACCAGAGCCACCTCAACTGGCTCCTCTGGATGTGGAGGAGAAGCGGTTCTACTCCGAGCTCTTTACGGTTGACCAAGCTCCTACCCTTATCTCTAAGTGAGCGTCCAGCTCATTTCAGGCGCTTGTATTCGGGACCTGGTTCTTACGGTCATGACCCATAGCCCATGACCATTGGTGAGTATTAGAATGACCGAACTAACAGGTAAATTGAAAGCTTTTCCTTCTGACTTAGCTCTCTCTTCATCACAACGGACCGATACAGCGACCGCATAACTACAGACGCTGCTCCGATCCGCCTGTCAATCTCACGCTCTAGTCTTTCCTCACTCGACCCTAAAATATTTAAACTCCTCCCACTGGGGCAGGAGCACTCCACCCACCGAGAGAGGGCAAACTGCTACCTCCATGAACCGCCACCTTTGCGTGGTGGGGGAGTTTGAGCGAGTGATCAAGTGATCCCAGGAGCTAAGCTGTCTGGGGCTTAAGCCCCCGGTGGGGTCTCCAATTGCAGACAGGTCCGGGGTGACCAGTCAGACAAAGAAGAAGCCTCGGATGAGCAGAGCAATCAGGGACCCAACTACGTTGCCGGGATTGGCGTCAGCGGGGCACCCACTCTGGAGCCAGGTTGGGGCTCGCAGGCGAGTGCCTGGTGATCAGGGCTCTCCCTACGGGCCCCGGTCTGTACCACTCTCCCATGGGGCCACCACCCATAGGAGACCTCAAAAGGGGCGGTGCCATGTGGTTTGGGTGGCAGTTGAAGGCGGGTGCCAAACTCCGGTCATGGAACGTGGAATTCCAGTATCAAATTGACAGGTTTTTTAAAAGCTATTTTCTATATTGTAATTAAGTTGGAAATGTTTTTCCTTTGTTTACAATTTTCATTATTTCAAGTTTATTTTTGAGTTTAAAACTGTTTCCAAACAGTTACAGTCCTGTTTTTCATTCCCTTTAAGCTGAATGAAACAATGACATATTTAGTTCACATCAGTGGGGAAAAACGACAAAATGACCCCTTTCTTCCACCCGGCAGCCTCCGTCTTCAGCAGTAATCTTTTTAAAGTTGTCCACTACCGTGCACTGATCCTCTCAGTCAAGCGGTTTGTGCTGAGAGACAAGTTGCTGTGCTTCTTCTGCAGATGTCCCCGATGTTCAAACAGAGCCGTCAGGTTGTGGGAATAAAGCTGAGATGACTTTCCTGCATGAAACATGTGGAGGGGGTTTAAAAACACTCCCAGCGGGCGCCATCGAGCGTCCAAAGAGCCGCTTTACCTGACACGGACATCAGCACGTTGTTCATGACGTACAGCCACGTACAGCGCTGAGGCACGAGCTGCAGAAAAAGACAGAACAGGGAGTGGCTGCAGCTTTCCTGCTCATCCTTGCTGCCCACAGAAGCTCGTTACCTTCTCTAGCGTGTCCTCGTGAAGTTCATTGAGGTTCAGTGTGTAGATGCCCTCCTCTGCCCCCAGAATAAGGTACTGATCTGCAAGGAAAACACCAGGGAGCAGAATCAGAGACTATTAGAGTTTGATGGTGTTTGAGCAGAGCGGACGGCCGGACGTCTCACCTCTGGATTTAGGGAAAATCCAGGTGGCAGCACAGTGGATTTTGAGAGGACAGCCGTTGAAGACTTTAGAGAAACAGGCTCCCATCTGGAGAACGGGAGGAAAAGACTGAACCCAGACTGCTTTTGGTACTTTGGTACTGTCAACACAAATGAATCTGACACGAGAGATTCAGAACACGTGTGGGGTGGGAGGGGCCTGCTCTGCTGCTATTCCAACCATAACCTTCTGGACCAAAAATGAATGAATCCTCAAAACGTAAACTCTTTTATTCATTTGATATAAAAATCCTTTCAAAAATTGGATCAAATCCATAAATCAGTTTTCTTTCAGCTCTTTCTTTTATTTTTTTGTTTTGTTAGTTCAGTTTTAAGTACTGATGGCGGTGCACACATGGCTCAGCGCTCCGTGGCGTGTTTGGGGTTTTTTGTGTGCATTTTGCTTTATGAACAATCCGTCAGGCGAATATCGTCTCCAGCCGCTGTGAGCGACTTAAGATCAGAGAATGCAGTGAACCAATGGTGATGAGTGAGATTGATAATTCATGTAATGACAGAGAAATGTGTGTGAATATGTGTGTCTGTTTATGTGTAAAGGTGGCTGTGTTGTATGATTGTTGTATTAATTACCTAGTTTATTTTATTCTATATATATTATATATTAGAGACTGAATGAATAGATAATAGTGCACTGACCAGAGAGCTTTTTAAAGGTTGTTGTACTCGAGACAATGACAATAATAAATCTAGTCTAACCTAACTTAACTTAACTTAACTTAACTTAACTTAACTTAACTTAACTTAACTTAACTTAACCTGGCCTGGCCTTACCTAACCTAACCTAACCTCACCTCACCTCACCTCACCTCACCTCACCTCACCTCACCTCACCTCACCTCACCTCACCTCACCTCATCTCATCTCATCTCATCTAATCTAATCTAATCTAACCTTATCTCATCTCATCTTATCTTATCTTATCTTATCTAAACAGTTTTTCAAAACCAAAACTAATGAACAATCGCAGCATAAATTGGTATTTAATGGACTCGGTTCGGTGCAGGAACGTCGCGGTCAAACCTTTGGCAGAGGCAGCAGACACACTCGGACATCAAGTCACTCAGAGTTAAGCCACATGCAGCCAGAGTTAACACTTACATGGACCTGAGGGGTGGGAGGAAGTCCATGACAACCAGCTCTCTACAAATGAAGGTTAGACACAAGGAAGGAACACAGACGTCATCATCAACACAGAACCCGGGTTCGAACGCTTGTCTTCAATACTTCCAGCCCTGCACTCACTGGAGGGTTATTAGGTTAGCAAACTGCACACCTCCTACCGCTTCCTGAAATACGTGGTGGGCACATCTGACAGAAACTCACAGAGTCTTCCGTCTTCCTCCTTAGCGTGCTCCATTCAGGTGACAGAGGCGCATCTCTTCTTGGCGAGGACACGGCGGTCGCCGGCCTCATGTCCGCTATGAGAGCATCCTCCACAGGCAGGCACGAATCCCTGCAGCGCCGGCTGATGTCGTCAGTGGCCGAGCACCTCGCCAAAACTTCAAATAGAAAAAAAGGTTTTCAGAATTTACACAGACAGCCCCACACATCTCGGCAGGGGTGGAGACAGAACTGCACCTGCGGTGGACGCGGGTTCGGCTGCATCAGGGCCCAGCGTGCAGCTCGGCCTCGCGCTCAGCTCTCTCTCCTCGGAGCTGGACGTCAGGGAGCTGTACGCCGGCAGGGAGGCCGTTGGACTCATCAGGCCGGTCTTCACCCCTCCCTGAAGGCACCAGAAAACTTTCAGACTTTAAAGCCCCGCAGCAGGTCAGCATCCTGATGGACCAGACTCAAACAGGAAGACCTGATCCGCATCCAGCAGCTCCATCAGCAGACGACTGAAAGAAGCTGCTTCTCCCACTAAAAACCAGCCGTGAAACTGAACATCATCATCATCAAGGCTCCTGCGGGGGAAGGGGGGGGGGGGGGGCTCTTCCCTGTGCCTAGAGCCGACCAATAAAACAAGGGTCTTCCATAATTTACAGTCTTGCTCAGCATCCAGCGTCGCATGGTAATTGAACAGGGAAAGGTTTTCTCTCCGTGTTTAGTTTGACACTTTACCAAAACTTTCATCTAACGGTTTCAAATAAACCTGAATGAAGGATTTGTTCTACTTCTAAACCAGAGTTTGAACACCGTCAACACTGCAGATCCATTTGGGTTTCCGACTTCCTGCAGAAAAACTCTCCGCTGGTTAGTAGTTTGGTTTGTGTCGCCATCATTGGCAGCTCACCGCTCCCCCAGGGGAGGGGTCAAAATGCAGAGAAGAATTTCCCCATTGTGGGATAAATAAAGTATCAATTATTATTATTATTATTTATTGCTATTTCAAATGTTTTTTGCATAGATTAATTTTTTCTTTTATCCAGCAGAGTTCACCTAAAAAATGGGAAGATTATTTAGCTGCAGGACATTTTCCTAAAATGAAATCTTAGAGAAGGCAACCTAAAAAAAAGCCTTTTCTGTTGTTATAATTCCACTCAGAATAGAAACATGAGTACATTTAGTTTAGAATCCGATACAAAATACATGGAAATATGTCTTTAGAGCACATTTCCTCTGGAAAGGATCTCTATCATGAAAAGAACAGAGTGGACACAATCAAATCTTTCCATCATTTCTTGTAAAAACAAATTTATTCTAATGTCAGCATCGGTCAAGAATACCATGTTTTTTTTAATAAAATAATTTCAGCCATAAATGAATAAAAACGATCTTACTAAATAGCGTTAGGTTAAGTAAATAAAGCTTATTAATTTAAACAATTGCTCTGTTTTTCTTAAAGGTCGTGTCTCACAGCCACTACCTACATTTTTGCACGTGTGAAATGTTGGTCTTCCAGTATTCATGCGTGATCTACGTCATCCATACGTGTTTCTTGTGTTCATTGATGTGCTCAGATGTCCGTTGAGGGTTTCAGAATTTTTGATTGGTTGAGAATGACACAGTTTATATTTATTTTAGTATTTTACGTTGTTGATACACAATTATTACGTAAATCTTTTAGAGTTGTGTGTGATTTTTGTGAGATCCATCCACAAATGTGTGTCTTTCCACGTTTGTCTAACAGACTTTTCCTGCATGAACCACTGATGTGTAACTTTTAGATCACGTATACGGCGCACAGATCACGTTCAGATGACATCATTGATGCATGAATCACTGATGAATTACAGAGAAACATCACAATAATCACATGTTCTACGTTGGTTTACGTGTTCTTAGCGTGTTTATTCCTACTTCTTCTGTGGTTTTAACGTGGTTCACAGATACATCTGTGAACATTTCACCTAAATACCACAACTTTTCTCATTTTTTCCACGTAGATTCACGTCTGACCAGCTTACATCCGTGTCATATGCACTAAATGTACATAGCGGCTGTGGGTTACGGCGTTTAAAGCCAAAGCTCCACGATGGAGGCCATCTTTAACGGTGCAGCGCTGAAACCCGGGACACCTGCTGGTTGGTTACTCACCTCGGCGGACGGCCCCCTCCCAATGGTCAAACTCCTGAAACAGCAAAAACACTGATTAGAAAAATGAGTCAAACGATCTGGTAACTGTGACACAAAGATGGACAACAAAGGCGGAGCTGAGAAGGTCGACAGCAGCACACGGACCAGTCTGGAGAAAACTCCAACCAAGCAGACAACAAGGCTCTGAGGAGCTGGAACCAGAGGGTTTGTGACCGTTGGACTCTGGTTCCAGGCCAGGATCGGGGGGGGGGGCACACAAACCCGGTGATTCTGTCCCCGGCGTACGCTGAGGTGCGAGGTTTGTGTGGGGAAAGCAGGGTGGGGGGCACACTGCGGTAATGAGAGGCTGGGGGGGAGGGGGCAGGCGGGCGAGGCCTACCTCATCTGCAGAGCTTGCTCCACACATTCCAGCAGACCCCTGCAACAGGAAGACCCCTGCTGTTTATCTGACTGCAGGGCCCATGGGCCCCCACCCAAACCTGTCTGTATGCATCCACCCCCCACCCACAAAGGTGGGGGGTGTTTGTCATGAAAATGACAATTGTTTTTAGTGCTCCAAACAGTTTCTATATCAGACACAAAACTGATTAACTCCACTTCAACTAAAGTCCAAACTGTGGCTAAAGCTTTAGTCACAGCATCTGGACGGGTCACCCCCCCAAAACACCAAATTCTAGTCCTAATTATGGTCAGAAAGGGTAAAGTTTTCCTTAGCCATTTCATTAACCTTTTTCCCTCCTGTTTTTAGAATTTTCCACTGAAATCAGCATCACTGCTGGACTTTGAATCCTCTGATTCTGGTCACAGAACCTTCACAGACTTAACAGATGATAAAACCAGGTCTGCTGCCTTTTGTGGTGTTTGGACTCAGTTTGACCTCAGGATGATTTTCTCATGTCAGAATCATCCGTACACTAACTATAAAACACATTTCCAGAAACTGTCCTCCTCCTGTATAAAGAAATAATCTACAGCAGAAGAGAGGAGACAAAAATGCGAGGACCCTTACAGTGAGGCGTCTTCATCTCCAGACAAACTCCAGTCATCATCACACTGCGTCCAAACAGAAGCTTTGGTCAGGCTCACGGTCTACCGTTTTCTGCTAGAGCTGTACAAAAGCGTCACCCACGTTACCATGTCAGGATACGGCTCTGTGACTTTCCTCCGCGGCGGTCCGAACTTCACCTGGTCAACTGCGAACACAGGAGGACATCACGTTAACCCTCCGAAAACGCTAAAGACGAACTGAAGTTCTGCTGACCGCATCACAGAGGAGAGCTGACATGCAGAAACGTTCTCGTCTGTTTTCACTGAACGGAATCACGAAGGAAATGCTCTTCAAGCACAACGAGGCAAAGCAGTGAAGAAGAAGACGATGAAGAAAGTGTTGGATCTAAAACCAGAAGCTGTTGTTCTCTGTGTCTGAACGCCGTCTGGTCTGGACAAATCAACAGACATCAGGATGTTGAGTCAGTTGGGTAAAGCTGTGGGGAAGAAAAAAGTATTTGATCCTTTGTTTGATTTTGTTGATGAGGCCACCTAAAAAGAAAGTGAGGGAAAATCACACCTGTTTGACCTGATCACCTGTAGAAAAGACACCTGTCCTCAGAATCCGTCCATCAGTCAGACTTCAAACTCTCCAACATGGAAAGACTAAAGAGCTTTCAGCCGATTTCAGGAAGAAGATTGTAAACCTGCACCAGACTATGGACTACAAAACCATCAGCAAGAAGCTGGCGGTTGCCATGACAACTGTTGGTGCAACATGACCATCAATCCACCTGTAGGTCTGGGGCTCCAAACCAGATCTGACCTGGTGGGGTTTCCATGATCATGAGACATCAGCCTAAAACATCACGGCAGGAGTTAGTTGCTGATCTCAAAGCAGCTGGAACCACAGTCACCAAGAAAACCATTGCTGATGCTTGACGGTTTCCCATCATGCAGTGCTGGCAAAGTCGTCCTGCTTAAGAAACCTGAACTCCTTCATGACTTAGAGAGGGATTGGGAAGAGGGGCTGCGGTCAGATTAGACCAACGTGGAGCTCTTTGGCTTCAACTCAACCCGTCTGCTGCCTGTGAACCCAAGAACACCATCCCCACTGTCAAGCACGGAGGTGGAAGCATTATGATTTGGGGCACAGGGCTACTTCACCGTCTTCCCAAAATCTGCAGCCAAGACAACCAAAGAACAGCTGAAGAAGAAGCAGAGCAACGTCATGGAGCGGTCCAGCCAGTCTCTGGGCCTCAGTCCTCTAGAAAACCTCTGGAGAGAAATGAAGCTCAGCGTTGTAGTAGTCTCATCTGAATCTGTGTGAATCTCACCAGCAACCACAAGGTAGAGGTGCGGAGGTGTGTGGTTTTACATGAAAGGCTTTGTTGACAGAGATGGGGTTAACACCAGCTCTAATTATGTAAGGTGTCGGCCAAAGTGGAGAGCCAGCCTCTTTACCGGCCAGCCGCCTGTGACTAGAAGCCTGTTGAAGCTCCGTAGCATGAAGTCACAGCAGCGAATGCACAGAAGCTGCTCTGTGTGTCCCACAGTGACATCTATGCCTTCATCCCACATGTACAGAAGAGTTACGGGACGGCCTCGAGAGCTTCACTGAGAGCCTTTTGTCCCGGGAAATATCATGGAGATTACAGCACTAAATACTGAGCCTCGCTCCGGACAATAAAGCTACTGATTAGCAAGTTCAGCCAGCAGAGGGGATGTTTCACATGCATCCATACAAGAAACATAAAAAAAATGCATGAATCTGGTCTGAGGTTACAGCACATGATGTGGGGAGCAGTGGGCGTGTCCTCACATTGTTTCTCAGACAGCGTCCTCTGCACAGGCAGCCGTTTCTCTGCAGCCTGAATCTTGTCGGGAGAAACTTCTCCGCTCTGTCAGAAAAAAAAAAAACTCATTCAAACACGGTCAGGTTTTAGGCGCAGACTCTGCTCTGCTACAGAAAAACAAGTCCTTGGTGTCTGTGAAGCCAAAGGAAAACCCTCCTCCTATTGCTTTAAACCCTTTAGAGCTGCATTACTTACTATTTGAGGTGGGGGGGGGGCAGCAATTTGTCCCACTTTGGGATACAAAAATAATAGATGTTAAATGCTTAACGCGCTAAAGCAGTCTTTAGGTATGGGCGGTGTCACACTGCAGCTACGTACATTCCAGGGATGAAAAAAAGGGAGAAAAGTTGCGTGACATTGTTACAGATGTATGAACCACGTTAAAACCACTGAAGAAGTACCAATAAACCACGCAAAGAACACGTAAACGCGTGCTTTGTCAGCACCATGGTCAGCTCCCGCCGTTGGAAATCGCGATGCTTTGTTTTAATTAGTCGGATTCCCCTGATCTGCACCAGTTCTAAGTTAGCTGTTAGGCGCCAGCCGAGGCAGCCCGCCAAGACGGGGACCCCCCCCGTGGCACTAGACCCCGCCCCGCGAGAGACCTGACCCCCTGCCTGGACTAACTGGACGAATGGAGTGGGAGACCCCCACACAGTACAGACTGAGTACTGAAGGCGAGTTATGAACCCGTCAATACGTGAAGCGTGTGATGATTGTGATGTTTCTCTGTAATTCATCAGTGATCCATGCATCAATGATGTCATCAGAACGTGATCTGTGCGCCGTATACGTGATCTAAAAGTTACACATCAGTGGTTCATGCAGGAAAAGTCTGTTAGACAAACGTGGAACGCTCCTGGAAAGACACACATTTCTAGATGAATCTCACAAAAATCACACACAACTGTGTAAGACTGACGTAGTAATTGTGTATAAACTAAGTAAAATACGAATAAACTGTAATTTTAAGTTGACCAAAAGTTCTGAACATTTTAAAACTGAATTCACATAAAGACTCGTCGGCTGAAACCCTCGACGGACATCTGAGCACATCGACGATCGCATGAAACACGTATGGCTGACGTAGATCACGCGTGGATCACGGAAGACTGACATTCATACGTGGAAAATGTACGCAACAGCTGTGTGACATAACTGTAAGAAGATTAGAACTGACATGAGAATCATCGTCTCAATAACTCTTGTTAGGATTTCTGAAGACAGGATACAAAACTGCTGATTGATGTGGAGATCAAGAGTTCTGGAACTATGTCAGGGAGGAACTTCAAGGCCCTTTAGGTCTACCAGTATTGTAAGCACACGACTGCAGGCATATTGCTTGAATAGCATAAGGATGTTTTCTACCAACATAGTGTCTGGGCCTCTCATAAAGCAGAGTTGTAAGCCTCTAAACAGCCCATAGGGGGATTGGGCGTGGCTGAGAGTGGGACTGACCTCCAGGTCGTTGTCGTCGATGGTGTGTGTGAGCGGGCAGTGCAGCTCCGGGTTGTTGGCCATGTCCAGCAGTTCGATCACCAGGTTTCGGGTGAGCAGCTGGGTCACAAAGGGATGCTGCGGGAACCAGACGCAGGAAATGACATCAAAAAACCCACGTTAGCAGGAAATGGAGAAGAATAACATTAATCAAAGCTGTGAGCGGCGTTGGATGACCCGCTGGCGCCCTTACAGCCCTCAATGGCTGAGCAGCTCCCCCTTCCCCACCCCCTCTGCTCCTGCCTCCCTCGTCAGAGCTGCACGTCATCAAAAATAACCTCTTTTTGTTTCATCTCCATAGCAACCATTTTATGTTTGGGTCGCCTCGGGTTGACAGACAGGTTTTGTCATCTTTAGAAGAATCGGCATCGGTACATTTTTGGGTTTCCTTAGCAACGGAGGTGTTTTGTTTACCACGGCCACTGTCCCAATATAGTCCTTCAGTATATGGTTCTGTTCAGCTTCAGCCAAAATTCATAATTACACTTTTACAATATTCCAGTGAAAAATGAGCGAGGAACAGCCAATCTACAGCTTCTGAATCCTCAGACGCTGTTTGAGGATTTAAGGGACGATAAATCCAAATCTCTAGGAGGAATTTCTGCCTGAAGTCAAAGGTCAACCAAACCTTGATTGTGGATGTGGACTTAACCTTGTGTGAAATTTTGTGAAGACAAAAGTTTTGTTTCCCATATTGTGGGGAAAAAGTCACAGAATGGCCACCAAACTGTAGGTCCAGTGACCATCCCATAATAATTTCAAAACTTCCTTTGGATCTTCCCAACACCTTTCTGGATTTTGAAATATTTTCTTGAGCTCCACAAAATATTTTGACCCCGTTAATTTTTAGTTGGTTTCTCCTGCTGTGATGTCATCAATTTGAGGTGGTGGTGATGGTGGTGGTGGGGGGGTGGGGTTGTTCACTATGTCAAAAATTCCTTTTCACCGGGTATTTGATTCGGGACAAATGTTGGTGGTGAGTTTTTGCTTCAGGCGCCGTCCAGAAAGAAGAATTCTGAAAACCACCAGCATGTCCTTGGGGTCCAGGATGGCTGTAGGAGCACGCAGGAAGACTTCAAAAGTTTTGTTTTTTACAGAGATCAATGCAAAGTGGTGTTTTTTCATCATTATGAATGCCCCCACCCCCCAGTAGGTAAAACCGCAGACAGCACCGCTTGTTGAGCAGATTAATCGTTTCAGAGGAAGATTAAAAGAACGTGAGAAGACAAACAGAAGAAAAGTACAAATGCTTCATGGGAAAACCGCCCATGAAGATGTTAATGTTACTGCATAAAACCACAAATGAGGCTTTGAACGCGCATCCACCTGCAGCAGAGTCTCTGCTGACGGCCTTTTCCTGGGATTCTTGATGAGAGCCATCTTCACAAAGCTGTGAAAACCTGCAGACCTGTGGAGGAAAGAAATGATGACGAATGAAAGAGGGAAACTGTTGGAATACAGACGCTGGGGAAAAGTCAAAGAGGATGGTTTCACGCACCACTTGCTCTTATCCTTCAGTTTAGGAGGCTGGAAGCTGCTCTTTGACATCAGCATCAGCGCTCTGAAAAACATCCAGGATGTTACTGGACTGAAAAGAAACGCCATGAATGCAAATATGTCGCATCGATGCTACGTTGGGAAATCGTGGGCGTGGTCATAAATGCCGGGGATGGCGCCTTTTTGGAAATGAGGCGACAGCAGGGCGGTGGCAGCCAGATCGCCGCCGTCGGGGAGCAGCTCTTTTTTTTGAGCAGACA
This sequence comes from Oryzias sinensis, assembly GCA_037389245.1. Classification (NCBI taxonomy): domain Eukaryota; kingdom Metazoa; phylum Chordata; class Actinopteri; order Beloniformes; family Adrianichthyidae; genus Oryzias; species Oryzias sinensis. Next base: position 14,920,422 of record CM074505.1, on the reverse strand, counting down.
GATGAGAGCTGAAAGCCTCTTGTGTTGGACATATTTTACTGTTACAACAAGGTTTATGAATCTTCAGACACACTAGGTGTATATTTGAATAAACCCCTTTTGTAATTTTATTTATATTAAAAAAACGGGCATTTCTGCACCCACTGGTCGTTTACAGCTCTGATTTTAATCTAATCAATTTAGATATTTTTAGACAGCAGCAGACAGAGTGTTCTGTCTTCGTCGCGTTCTCCTCAGCATCAGCTGTGATTGGTCAACCCGCAGACCGCTGTGGTTCTATCAAAGCCATGATGAGTGTCGTGCGGCATCAATGCCATCTACACGTTTGGACCCACGGTGGCCGGGATCACCACATGGATGTTCGGTCATCGCATGGCCCCTTGGCCCCCCATGTCAACAGCCATCGTCAAGCGGTGGCAGACGGTGGCGGTGGGACGGCAGCACAGGGGCAGGGGGGTAGGGTTGAACACTGACTGATGTCCAAACATCGTCCGGTCACCATTTAATTTGTACTTTTTCTTAAAACCATGGCGTGTGGCGTGTAAAAAAACGGCTGCCGCCTCCCTTTCTAAATGTTGCTCCGCAGCCACCTGCCGCATTTGCTGACAAACTGGCGTCTCGGTCTCGCCCGGTGGTATTTTGGGATGTGTGACCGTAGCCCGACTGTGTCATAATTCCTTATTTGCTCCTGGATCGCCTCCTTAGCGAGCAGACGTACCTCATGGGGTGGAGGTCAAACATGGGCGGCTGAAGTTCCGCTAACTCGATGGCGGTGATGCCCACAGCCCAGATATCACACAGGTGGTTGTAGCCGCCCTTCTTCTCCACTGCAGCCACTTCCGGAGCCATCCTGAACAGAAGAACGAGGACGAACAAGCTGAGAGGAGGGCAAGAAACAACAGAAAAAGAGCTTTGCCGTCTCCTAAAACACGGCTCACCAGGATCTGCACGGCTGGTTGACCCTCTTTGTCATTACAAGTTTCACACCTGCAGACTACGTACACGCAGTTTTCACGACAAATATCCAAGAAAATGTCCAAATAATTAGCAGATGAAGTAAGACTCAGGATTTCTAATTCTTGTTTTAGACTTTTTGTGAGATGCTCACAAAACGACGGTCCTTTTTCCATGTAGAATCATGCATGTACAGTTTTCATGCGTGCTACATGCGCTAAATGCACGTAGTGGCTGTGGGACACGGCCTTTAGCTGTGAATTCAGACACAGCTTTGATGGTTTTTTTGTCCGTCGACGCATTTTTTTCCAAAACTCATCGCTGTGGTCATCAAAGAGGAGAAGCTTCAAACTATTTAGACCAGTGTTTTTCAACCTTTTCTGAGCCACGGCACACTTTAACCTTAAAAAAAATCCCGCGGCACACCAGCATCCAAAAATTTAAAAAAAAAAGGAGAAACTCATAGTCTGTACTGATCTACAGTCCCTCCACAATCTCACATGCATTTTTGAGATAATTGTTGCAGAAAAAGCTGGAAACTGCTGCTGTTTTTTTTCTAAAAGATGCAGTAAAAGTTAAGTTAGAAGATTTAAAAACTGTTTGAAGTGTGTTCGTTGGTTTCAAGAGGTTTAACAACAGATCTCCTCGTGCGCTGTCACTCTCACAACCCAATGAATCATGGGAGATGTAGAGCATAAAACGACCGGAGATCGGTTTTCGGAGGTTCATTGTTTTGTTCACTTGTTCCACGGTCTGACACCGGATTCTGTGGAAAGCTACACCGCTAAAGACGAGCTTCAGCTTGTATTTCTGTTGGAACTGAGCGACTTTACGAGCTAAATCCGGACAAGGAAGTGAAGACTTGAACCACCTCTGATTGGTCAGACTGATGACATGTGATTAAGCTCCCCAAGAATGATTGGTGGAGACAGTTAAAGGGGCGGGACTTTTCCAAAATACAGCCGGAGCTGCAGCTGAATCGCGGTACCATCATTCTTATCAAAATATCTTTAATAAAATAAAATAAACGCAAAGAAAAAGTATTTTACGATCTTTTATATTCCTAACTCCTCAGTGTTTTATCAGGGCCTGTTTGGATGAACAGAGAGCTGAAATCCGGAAGATGGGAAATGTTTTTACATCAGTTAATGAGGGCAATTTCCAAAGGCATACTTGACCAGCGGCACACTGGTTGAAAAACACTGTTTTAGAGGATGTGCAGAGAGGATGCTGCTCGCTTACCAGTAAGGCGTTCCAATGAAAGACTTCCTTTTGGCCACAGAGGCACTAATTTCTACCGCCACGCCAAAATCAGCTGGACACAGAGCACAACAACACAACAATCCGTTTGTATGAACCTGCTAGAGTCTCTTTTCTGTGTGTGTGTTCACATGCTAACCCAGTTTCACGTCTCCTCTCTCGGTCAAAAGGATGTTGGCCCCCTGGAGACACACAGAGACGCTCAACAGAACGAAATGCTGAAACACAATAGGCTACTAGATGTTCATATGTGAGATACCTTTATGTCTCTGTGCATCTTTCCGGTTTCATGCAGGTGATACAAGCCCTGGAATAAAGACAGGAAGAATGGGATTTAGAGGGGGGGGGGGGGGGCATCCATGTTAATCGTAGTCCTAAACACTTTAGTCAGTCACTGCAGTCAGTGATGCTTCTGTTACCATGGAGACGTCTCACCTGAAGGGTTTCCCTGCACATAAAAGCGATCTGCTTCTCCTTTAAAGGGCCTGTGACTGCAAAGAACAGAGTTAGTATCACTGCTGGTTGATGCTCAACCCGCTAGGCGTCAAACAAACCCAAGTCCTTCCACATCGTAGTCATGACTGAACCTCAAACCTTCAGTTTGAAAACCTTCCAGCTGATAGAAGCAGGTAAGCAATCCTGAAGCAAAAGTTCTGCTCTTGTTTTCAAGCTGCCGTTAAACCTCAGTGACGTTTTCCTCCACAACACAACTCACAGAAAACACATCTGTGCGCTGATGTGGTTTTTCACAAACAAATTTGTTATTGTTCATGCGGAAGAAAAGGAATAACTAAAAAGCTTCCATCTTTTCTGGAAGGCTGCAGCTGAACACCTTTAAATGTGACCAAATAGTGAGGAAGCGGCAAAAGACTCGGACAGGAGCAAACCGGGAATGGCGGATTGATTTTTCTTTTTTAATTTTGAGTCATCAAATGCAGCTTCAAGTTTAACATAAAAAAGCATTTCTGTTTTTCACTCTTTGTTTTTAATGACGCTACAGAAATGCTTCCATAAACCGGGACTGAGGAGTCTTTCCACTGCATGATGGTCCATGTCTGAACATGTACGATGCTGAGGACGTGTCATGGCGTTTTTAACATGGCTGCTTAGGAAGTCACATAAATAATTTACTTCTACACCTCCTGTAATTTGGACATTCCTCCTTTTCCCCCTTCTCTTAAACTTTGGTGACTGCGGACCTGCTCCCACTAAAAAACAAAGATCCGAACTTTTGCAAAGATGGATGTTCGTCTCCCCGGAGAAAGTGTGTCTGTTAGCCTGGGGGCGGGGCTGGCAGCACGAACTCTTCATCACTTTGTGATGTCACAATGTGAGAACATGCTCGTTTTTTTGTGGATTAGGAGGGGCTGGTGCTGAAAAAAATGTTTTAGCATGATATAGGTCCCTTAATTTCTGCACCAAAGCCCACAGATGGCTATTCTGTTAGCTCAGTCTATTTAAATCCATGAATCCTTTTCATTTACAAATGAATGTTTTTTCTCTTGTAGTAATATGGCATCATAAGGGCTCCACAATCATTTAACTAGTGGTGTGTTTGAATGATACCCTGGTAGATATCCTGGAGGGAGCCTCCACCGCAGTACTCCATGCAGATCCAGAGTTTGGTGTTCCTGCAGAGACGCACGACGCTGCTGATTAGAACCAGTTCAGTCAGGACACGACACAAGCTCATCAGAGAGAAAAACCAGGCACACGGGGCAATCAAACTCCTCTTCCTCGTCTTTCAGCTGCTCCCCTCGTCATCATCATCACGGACCATAGATGGACCAGCCACCCTAACCCCCCCCCCTTCTCCACATGCCTCCCAATGCAATGAGTGCAAATACATGCTGAGGACAGCAGCATCATAGGAAAAGGAGTTTCACAGATTCCAGTAACCCTCCCAGGAGTTGAGCTTTTTTTTAGGTGGACACGCTGGAACACACAGCACCTGTGGTAGCTGCCGAAGTAGGCCACAATGTTTTTGTGTTTGCACTCCTTCATCATGGTAATCTCCTGCTGGATGGACGTGATGTCATCGCCTGTGGAGACAGAAAAGTCCAGGTTAAAGGCCGTGTCGCACAGTATGACATGTCTGTGATCCATGCCTGATCTACGTCATTCATTCGTGTTTCTCATGTTCATTGATGTGCTCAGATGGGTTTCAGCTGACGAGTCTTTACGTGAATTCAGTTTTGAAATGTTCAGAACTTCTGTTAGACTTAAAATTACACAGTTTACTCGTATTTTACTTTTTTATTTTACTGTTTATACACAATTATTACGTCAATCTTATATAATTCTGCATGATTTTTGTGAGATTCCTCCAGAAATGTGTGTCTTTCCAGGAGCGTTCCACGTTTGTCTAACAGACTTTTCATGCATGAACCACTGATGTGTAACTTTTAGATCACGTATACGGCGCACAGATCACGTTCAGATGACATCATTGATGCATGAATCACTGATGAATTACAGAGAAACATCACAATAATCACACGCTTCATGCACGACTCGCGTACTGTGTGACGGGTATATAAATCGGCCGTTCTTTCACCCCTCCAGCAGTCTATACCATGTGTGGGTCTCCCCACTCAGTATAGACTGGATCTCTCCAGCTGTACCCCCCACCCCCACCCCGGCGGGCTGCGTCGGGGCAGCGTCTAGCAGCTGACTTAGAACTGGATCAGGGAAATTCAACTGTTTAATTAGTACGAAGCATCACGGGGGCCCGCCCCGGGAGCTGACCATGGTGCTGACGCCATGGGATTTCTGAATGTCAGTGTGAAGCCCTTCAATGAAGCACCGGTTGACGAGTTCTTTGCGTGGTATACTCGTACTTCTTTGCGTGGATTTAATGAGGTTCATTTGTGATACATTTCACACAACCGCAACTTTTCTCACTTTTTCCACGTTGATTCACGTATGACCATTTTTCATCAAAAGGTACGGCTATGCGACACAACCTTTACTGTCGGCAGCCCTACGCTGAACCAAAAGCTCTGCTCTAGCCAAAGACATCAACCTCAAGACCTTATAAGGAGGTAAGAAGGAAGCTGTAAGGCAGATGTAAAGCACTTCCTTCTTTCTTCTTAGGGCTGTGATCAGACTAGAAACCAATCAATAAGCTGAGCTGGGAGGACTGATCACAGAAACAGGTGACGGTCTTGCGTCCTTCTGTTACACTCTGACTCTTGTCAAGAACATCAACAGAAACAAAAAGGTAAAGAAAAGGGAAGTCTGTTTTGGGGTCCTGTCAACAGCAGATCATTTGCCTTCCTTTGAAGTGTCATGGGCTAAAGGAGGACTTTTGTAAATGCCTGTTGTGTTAGGCGAAAAGCAGACCTGGGTCCAGCTTGACAATCTTGATAGCTGCCAGTTCAGACGTCCTGATGTTACGGGCCTGAAAAAGAAAACAAAATCCTTTTCAAAAAAACCACCAGAACGAGCAGAAAAGGTTTGAACCACTGAACTTCAGTCGGCAGTGAATGTTTGGAGACATTTCTGTTTTGCACAGCCGCTTCACTGCTTTTCCTCTCTTAAAATAACACGTTTTCTGAGTAAAGAACTAGTGTTTTTGCTGTTGTAACCCTTTTCCAGGCACATTACAAACTCAAATTGTGATTATAGAAACTAAAACTTCATGGTGACATAATTTCTGGGATCACGTAGTAGCAACCAACTCTATGAATGTGTGTTGCCTTTTGATGAACTACTACACTGCTGTAGAACTGAAACTCTGAGGTCAAACGCAGCTGCAGAAGAACCAACTATAGCTGTCAGAGAGATAAGCCTTTTCTGCAGCAGACAGTCTTCTCTGCAGCGACTGACGGATCTCTAGCAACTAGAACTCTTCCTCAGTCTTTCCAGTTCTACGACACATGGTATAAAAATGTAAATTTCTTCCTTATTTGTTTAAATATTGTGAAGAAAACTCAGGCGAATGCTGTGAGCTTACAGTGGAGAAACACAAGAAGTCGTCAGAAGTTTTTCCACATAAAAATGAGAGAATTGTAGAATTCCAACTGTGAGAGACAGAACTTTGTATGCAGCCTTGGTTGACGATGCGTTTGGGACCTTTTCTGTTTTGGAAGATGTTTCATCCTCAATGCTCTCGCTGATGGAAGGAAAAGCAGCTCCAAATGACAATGCTCCCACCTCCATGCCCGCCATTGACTTTGCATTCTTCCTCCTCCAAACTCGGTGAGTGACGTTTATGCCAAAGATCTCCATTTTGGTTTCATCTGGTCACATGACCTTCTCCCAGTTCCTCCTCTGGATCATCCAGATGTTCTCTGGAGAATTTCAGACGGGTCCGGACATCTGCTGGCTTAAACAGGGGGACCTATGGAGCTCAGCAGGACTTGAATCCATGACGACCCGGTGTGTTGCTATGGTAACCTTTGTGGTCTGTGATCTCAGCTCTCTTTGGGTCATTGACCAGTTCTTCCTGTGTGGCTCTGGTTAGAGTTGGGGCTCTGGTCTGGTTCTGGTCCGTTTCCTCTCCGTTCTCCAGATCATTTGTTCTCCACCAGGTGAAGGGAGATAATCTGTGGTCCTGTTTTACTTCCATCTTCTAATATTTGCTCCAACAGCTGATCTCTGCTCTCTAAGCTGCTGCTTAATGTCGATAAGTTCATCCCAGTCTGATTCAGGTCTGAAATCTCTGTCATGGTGTCCTTCGACAGCTATTTGGTCAGTTAAAAACTAAGACTATTACTAACAGGCTCAAACAGGTGACATTATTACAGGCAACAGATCTGTGAAGAGCAAAATTCTTTAAATTCATTTAAGAAAACAAACTGTGTGATTTCCTGGAATCTTTTTTTTTACATTCTGTTTCACAGTTGAACTGTTTCTATGATGAGCATTTCAGACCAAAGTCAGCTTTTTAAGTGGGACATCTTCCAGGATTTGCTTCTTCTTTATCTCCACGGTCCAAAAGCTCTAACCTACCTAACTCAAAAAGCGTTTCAGTCACATTTTCATTCACACACTTATGGAGGCCGTGCCATGCGAGGCGCCATCGTCTGTAGAGAGTATGTGGTTTCCAAATGAATCCGATTCACTTTGAGACATGACCTCCAGTGTAACCAGTAAAACCTGTTAGTGAACACGGCAGATGGTGGAGGTGTCACCTAAAAATCCAGAGCATTTTACATGCGGCAGAAAAACAGCCCCACCTGCAGTATTTAAAAGAAAATGTCATTTCTGATTATTTCTTTATTCGAATCATTGTGAATCAGGAGTAGATGAAAAAATACAATTTGAAAAGTCTTGCAAGTTTGATGTACAAGTTATTACAGCGACCCACAGTCTTCAAGCTCCGCCCCTTTCTGATCATCCCCCTGCAGACCAATAGATCCATGAACGTCTCTGTTTTCCTGGTCTGAGCTGGAATCTGGATCTAAACTGGACAGATGGGTAGCTCTGATGTTGCTGCCATTTTTGTTGCACTACTAGTGTTAGGCTACCCCACCTTGGTGGGACAGAGCCTGGGTATATAGATAGATAGACTAGTGTTAGGTTAGGGGGGGGGGCTGTAAGCTAGCAGGAGAGAGCGTAAAATGACGGGTGACCGAAAATGGTTTCCGCCCACAATCGCTGAACAGACCTGAAAGAACTCGGGAATGGATAGAGAGAGCTGAAGCTCAGACTTACCCACCAACAGCCACTAAATCTGAATAATTCAGATTCATTTACAGGAGAAGTGGACCAAAGTTCCTCCTGATATCTGCAGAATTAGATTTTTTAAAGATGATTTCTTGATTTTCTACCTCTCACTGTTTAAAATGGACCTACCATCAGGATGACAGACTGCTCATTTCTTTATAAGAAACCTACATAATCGGCAAAGCATCAAACTCTTCTTTCCTCTGCTGCAGGACGGTGCTGCTGGATGCGTGAAGACAGCAGGACAATAGAACGGCATCCTGGCCTCTTCCTCAGGACATCAGTCGGTGGCGTTCTGATGTCAGACCGCCCCTTTTCCCTCCAAACCGCCTCAGCTCACCAGTGAAAACAACGTGAAATCAGCTATTTGCCTCCACGCCACTCAAGGCTGTGCTCACTTCCTGTTTTCTTTCCTGTTCCACTTCAGCATTTCCTGTGACTACAGCGATAGTAATGCCTGGCAGAGGGTGTTTCCACTGCCAGCTGAGCACCAACTCTCAGTCAGATTACATAAAAACATTATGGAGAGCAGAGGCTGCCGTGTATTTTAAACAGAAATGATGCATTTACAAAAAACACTGTAAACGTTATGACAAGACAATAATATAAGAGTTTTAAAGTTGAAAAGGCAGCAGATCAGAACCAGAACATGAACTGTTTCAGGCACACATCTTTAGCGTTCAGGCTGCCTGAAGAGGAAGACCTGCTTGTTCACAGACATGTCACGGGGGGGGGGGATGCTGCAGGTGCCACACGACTGGAGTACAGCCCCTTTTGGGGTCACCCACCTGCCCTGACGTGTCGATACGAGCTGCCTGCAGGTGAAAAAGGGGCAAACCTGTACGGGTCACTGCGTGAAATTCTAAGATCACAGGTCATGTGATGCATGCTTGGAGCAAACACAATGGTACATTCCGTTTTCATTATGTCACTTTAGGTGATTAGGAACTGCCCCCTACAATGCAGCCGCCCCCTTCTACGACCCTCCATGGACCGGACAACCAAAAAAACGTCAGCTTTACATTCACATTTCATCTGGACTTTCATATTTCATAAGAATCATTTACAAAAATCAAGATAGTAGATTCAGCAGTGAAGGGGTGTTTTCAGTCTTTTGTTCCTCTGAGGAGGATGGGAAAAGTCTCTTTCAGCTCAAACTCTCCTACAAAACTTTCTGCCTTCATCACATAGTGGAGATTTACAACAACGATTCAGATCCAATCAGAATTTGTGGTTGCTGATCTGATTCATAGTAATATTGGTGCATTTGGAACGATCCGATTGGATCCGATTCACTGACCTAAACTGGATCCAGATCATCTTTAGCCCAAACTAGTAATCAGAGAATATTTAAGTTATTGTTAATGTGTTTCAATCAAACTTAACAATAACAATTAGTTGTTAATAGGCCGATAGAAGTTGAAGCTGAGGGAACTATGGTCCGATGGGGTTCTGTCCTCAATTCTCATCTACTTCTACCCTCCTTCTCTCCTCTATTCTTGATCATTATTCATCAATTAGTTCTCCATGCCTCTGTTTGGTGCAGTACGATTCATGTACTGTCCCTTTTCGAGCGGGGGCGATTCAATATTGGCTCATCCGTGCTCCTGTACCTGACCGTGTTCCTGGTCTGTGCTCCTGTACCTGACCGTGTTCCTGGTCTGTGCGCCTGTACCTGACCGACTCATCTGGATGAAGCTCATCTGCTGGACTATTAAACATGTAGTTGTAGGGTTAGATAAATTAATTATTTTCTAAGAGTTCTGGTTCATCCAATGTCCGTCCTGCGGGAGGATCCCTCGTTCATGTGGACACCCCTGAGTTTTTTTTAGGAGTTTTTCCTTACAGAGAAGGAGGGTCTAAGGCAGTGCTTCTCAATTATTTTTTGCAAGGCCCCCCCTAGGAAAAAGAAAATCTTTCGCGCCCCCTAACACCCCCCCACACACACACACACACACACACACACACTCGTGCTGTGACAATATAGTAGGTTAGTATCTATAAAAATTGTGTAAGTATACCTAAATTTGTATCTTTTAACATTAACAAAAGAAAAAAGCAATATTAATCCACTTTATCATTATTATATTAACTTTATTTTGCCACAGAAACCTTGTTATAGTCTAAAACAAAAAAGAAGCTTAAAGTGCCTGAAATAAAAAATCTGTCAGTCATTATTTAAACTACAAACATTTTGACCAACTGAACCATTTGATTCTGAGAAAAATAAATCTGTCAGTAAATAATATTAAATGTAAATTGATCTGAAACATAGAAACAGCAGCACCAATATATTTAACGTGTTTAGTCTGAAGAAATAAATAAAAACATTGTCCTGATTTATTTTCTAAATGATGGATTGTTTATTTATGATGTCATAAAGTGCAGCTGTTTTCCCGCATTACCTGCTGTCTTTATGTCAAATACTGACACCAACTAAAAGAAAGAATACATTGATGGAAAATAAAGAGTTGTCATCAAACTTTCTACAATAGTTCATAAAGAATAACATTATTAGCATGAGCTGAGGAATCTAAAGGCACACTATGATCCTGGTGTTGCGCAATAGGCAGCACGTTTCACCTCTCAGCCTGAGCCCCCTCCCCCTCCCCTCCCCTTCTCTCAGACAGCAGCTGCAGGGACGGCAGTTCACAGTTTCAGGCTGTTACAAACTCTGTGATAGAACAGATCATAGGAAACCAATAGAAGACCAGATTTTTTTCCAAGCACTGAGCCGCTGTCACCACCGCGCCCATTAAATCCGTGCCCTAGGCAATTGTCCGTATTAAACATTACTGTGCGCCCCCCCTGGCATCGGATCGGGGCGCGCCCCTCTATTTGAGAAGCACTGGTCTAAGGGCAGGAATGACCAGTTTAGTTTAGTTCAGTTTAATATGTTCCTGTTGAATTTTATGTATTCGTGATCCTTATGATTTTATGTTTACTTTACAATTACCGGTATGAAGCCCATTGAGACGACTGTTGTTGTGATTTTAGGCAATGAAAAAAAAATTGAATTGAAACTTCATGCAGTGAGACAGAAATTCCTGCTACTGAACAGTTTTCCAGATTCTTGGATTTCTTCCAGATCATCAAGTTAATGAAATCTGTGTCCAAACAAACAAGTAAACTAGAATGAATGTCAAATCCATTCACATGTTAGTTTCCTAAAGTTCACCACTGTTGTTTTTCCACATTCAAAGAATCCAAAGGGAACATTCTTAGAACATTCTAGACTCTGGATGGTCACATGACTTTATTCAAAGTCTGTCCACACATTGAACTGGAATGATGGACTGATCCACTACTGCTGCATCATATGTGTGTACATTCTGGATCATATTTGATATTTTGCATTTCAACCGTCTCCTAAGTTACGCCAGCGTGTTAACATTTGAGGAACAGAATGAGGTTAGGAACGCCGGCGGGCCCCGCCTTTAAAGGTTGTGTCCCAAAGCCCCTCAGTACATTTAGTGCATATGACACGGATGTAAACTGGTCATACGTGAATCTACGGGGAAAAAGTGAGAAAAGTTGTGTTTCTTTAGGTGAAATGTTCACAGATGTATCAGGAATGAACCACGTTAAAACCACAGAAGAAGTAGGAATAAACACGCTAAGAACACGTAAACCAACGTAGAACATGAAGCGTGTGATGATTGTGATGTTTCTCTGTAATTCATCAGTGATTCATGCATCAATGATGTCATCTGAACGTGATCTGTGCGCCGTATACGTGATCTAAAAGTTACACATCAGTGGTTCATGCATGAAAAGTCTGTTAGACAAACGTGGAACGCTCCTGGAAAGACACACATTTGTGGAGGAATCTCACAAAAATCACACACAAGTGTGTAAGTTTGGCGTTATTATTGTGTATAAACTATGAAAAATACTCATAAACTGTGTCATTCTCAACCGACCAAAAACTCTGAACACCCGTCGGCTGAAACCCTCGACGGACATCTGAGCACATCGACAAACACAAGAAACATGTATGAACGACGTAGATCACGCATGGATCACGGATGACCGACATTTCATACGTGGAAAATCTGCAAAATGTGGAGCCGTAAAGTCAAGTCAAACTTTTCCCGGATCAATTGTAAAACGTAAACTGTTGTTATTTCACTAAAAGCATTAAAATCCCTTTTCCTGAATCTACATGCTGAAGCTCTGAAGCCTCCAAACATCTCAGCTCAAACAGCCGTTTCTGTTCTCTTCACATCCGGTTCAGTTTGGATTTCTTTAGACATGTGTGACACACTTCTTTCACTTTACCTACTTTCTAGACCAGAAAAGCCGGATCATCCAGTGGGATCGTTCTACTTTCACTCCTGCATGCTATCAGTCTGAACCAGAAACCCCCCCAGACCTGTGATATCATGTCTATTCATCAGAACAGCCCCTTAAATCAGCCTTCAGGGACATCCCATAACAGGGATTTATGCTCTGAACAAGAGTTTCACAAAATGTTTTATAAGAGGCAAAAACCGATTTAATTCCAACCGAGTGGAGGTGTTTTTGTCAGCACCGGCGGTGGGTTGATACCCCACAGAGCTCAGAGGTTTCACCCTCAACTCCTGCAGATCTACATAGCAGCTGCAGACGGAGGCCATAAAGTGCCTTTGTGTGTTACTGTACACGTCAGGCCGGCTGCAGCACGTGCACATGTCACCGGCACACAAAGAGCTTCCACAGGCCGGCGGTCAGCTGACCACATCTGCCTTACAGTCCTCACCGCAGTTTGAGGCTCGCCCATCATTCTCTGTCCCTGAAGGGAACTGAACCACTTTTTTATTTCAAAAAGACACATTCAAATGAAGATTATTCTGTAAGAACATGATGTGGTTTCTTTACAAATGACAAAAAAAAGATGATTCCAGGACTCAGGAGGGAAACGATGTTTGAACAGCCATCATTCTTGACTCCAATGGATTATTTTAGCACCGATTTATGGGGCTAACATGTTCCAGCCGTCTTTGGAAAAAAAACCTGAAAAGAAGAATCTCATCAACAACCTTTTTTCTCTTAAATGCTCCCTTTTTTTTTAGGATTTTATGAATTTTGTAGAAAAAAACTAAAAATTATGAAAGAATTGAATTTTACGACATCCCACCAGGAGCAAGAAAGGACGGAAATCCATCTACTAGACAACTTTACCACCAATGGCGTTCAAAGATGTCTGCTGTAGACGTCCCCCCTAGGTGGTATTGTTAGACGTATGTGCCAGTGCTTTCTAAAAAAAACATTTACTAAAATATAAACTCCAATTTTACTGGAGCTAACTGCTGTTGGGCAAAGCCGGACCCTGAACCTGTCACAATTTAGAAACACCCATTAACCTGTGCAGCCTGTTTCTGGGCTGCAGGAGGAAGCTGCAGAAAACCCAAACATGGAGACGCGAGGAGGGGCGTGCAAACGCCACGCCGGCAGGGATTTGAACCAGGGCCTTCCTGCTGCGAGGTCAGAGCGTTAGCCGCTGCCCTCATTGTGCAGCCCTCAATTTTACAACTCATCAAATCCAAATTCCACATTTGAAGAAGCTTCTAGTGACGTCTACCTGGGGTTAAAAGGTCAACCGTCAAAACAACATTTCTAGATGCAGCTTCGTGCGCGACCAGCATGTTCACGCAGAAGACCAACAATCTGACAAACTTCCAAAGCAAAACCCAAATTTAGACATTTTAGATTCAGAATTCCCCTAAAATGATGCAAATGCAGCAGAAACAGGATGCAGCAGCCCTGCTAAATATATAAAAGTCGACTTTAAACGGTCCCTGTCACCAAAGTTATCCTGATTTTAGACACCATCAGCTCATCACAGCACTGCAGATCTTGTTGTTTGGGTCTTTGTGCCATTGAGACATGATCAAAATTTAAAGATAAACCTCTAAAGCACACATAACAATCATAAACACACCTTCTAAATGTTTCTTTATGTTTTTTAATGTTATATGTTTAAAGGACTTTCCTCAGCATGTCAGTGTCACAGACGCTCATCATGAAACCTCCAAAGATCAAAAACGTTTGATGAACCTCAGCTGGTGCTCTAAAAAACACGTTTAAGCGGTTTCTTTATAATCTGTGAAAGCATCCCCCTTTTCCCCACCTAGACCTGTACGGGCCACGCGGGCATCAAGGTCCTAGACCTGTACGGGCCACGCANGACGCCGGCCCCCCAGGCCTGGATTTGGACACCCCTGCTTTAAGCCGTCTCATTGAAGTTCTTGGTTATTCTCCACACGCCTGGATTGATAACTTCATCCTAAAACCTTTTATCACGTGTGCCAGTCCCAACATCGGCTTAAAGTGTGGATGCCATGCTTTGAACAACTTTGTCAAATAAAAAAGCCCTTTAAACGCTGATTCTATTGATACCAATAGTTCGCGTCGAAAAAAATCCGAAGCATATGAATAATAGACATCTTTCGAAGGAATCAGAGATTTGGATCTGCCGCTAGAGCGCAGGCTGGAAGTGACCTCGATATGACCTGTGACGTCACGAAAGGCGTTGACTTTCGCAGTTCCGCTTGGGACAGCATGTAAACAAAACAGGTAGTCTTCGTTTCTCTCGTGTTTAAATCTGTTAATCATCAACATGCCAAGTCGTTGTGTGGCAGCTGGATGTAGCAATACATCTAGTGAAAGTGTATCTGTGTATAAAATTCCCAAAACAAGAAACGCTGCTGAAAAGGGGAAAATTTAAGAAGGTGGACGGCGAAGGATTTTTCCCTCCTGATCTGCAGGAGAGAAGTCTGCGTTTTCGAAGGGACAAAAACCGGGACACAAACGAAGAATTTTGAACGGAGAGTTGGGAGGAGGATCTTGGCTTCTGAGTCGAGGAAAGGCGGGTGAGCCGTTTTCTGGGTCGGACAGGACGGCGCTGGAGTCGGTCGGGAGCGGAGGCTGCTAAGCTAGGCTAGTGTGCATCACGATGGATCACATTGAGGCGAAGTAGTCGTGTTTTCTGTTGTCCTTGGATCCAACTGGAGTATTTCAACGCACTCAATGTTTTGCAAGAGAAGCAACAGTTCTGCAACGTTTTTTTTTCTTTTGCTTTTGAGGTGCCGGTACCGTGAGTAAACTGAACTGTGTGTGTGTGAGCGCGCGCGCACGAGAAAAGGTTTCAAACTGGTTCAAACAGGTAAAACTGTTAATGTTCTGCAGTTGTTAATGGTATACAGTGACTTTGTTAACTAAAGAGTAGTAATATCTGGGAAACTTTTATTTTGTGACATTTATTTTGTAAATTGGGTTGAAAACCAGTGTTTACCTTTGTTTAGATTAGGCCAAAAGGGGACATGTTGAGTATATTTTAGGGTAAGTGGAGTAATTTAATTTTATACATTTTTTAGACTTACTGGAGTCTAGCCGAATCTTCATGCTGGCTATCGTCATCGGCATCACTAGACCTACTACTTTCTGCTATATCCTCCTCACTTTCGCAAAAGGGTTCGAATCGATACGGTTGCAAAAGTGACTCATCATCATGATAATCTCCGCAACTTTCCTCTTCATCTTTCTGTTCATCTGATGATAAATCGCTAATAGAGACGGTAGCATCACTCTGTGCTTCGCTATCGGTGCTAGCCATGTTGTCTGCCTTGTCCTTCTTTCGTTACGTCACAAACATGGCGGCGCGAAGTCGGCGGAATGCGTGAAGCCGGCGGCTGTCTTCGTTGTTTATATCGCGTTTTTCGCTATTTATTCTTTTTCGAAAAATATTAAAAACAATCGCAACATGAAATAGAGACTATTTACTATATTTTGGCTTATTAAAATAGGCCATGTCACCCACACTTTAATAAACTTTAACACCTCTCATGCGTCATTGTGTAGCCGCGTTGACGGCCAACAACCGCAGGAACACCGACCTGCAGCCGCCTGCGCAGCTGCAGCCGGGCCAACCTTCGCCTCAAATGATGAATTTGGACTTTGTTTATGGCCGACAACATCAGCTCAACCTCTTCCTGAGCTGGACCACCAATAAAGTAATAAAGTTTTCTCTGACAAACTGCTTTGTTTTGCTGCAGATTGTAGAAAAACAAAATTTTGTGATAATGTGATGGCGGATGTCATCGTCAGGAGAAAACCGACAGACAGGTAGGCTGCTGTGGGTTTCTGCGATGAGGTCTTGACAGCGTTTCCCTTCCTCTCCATCAGAAACGGTCACCTTGTCGGTGGTTTCTCCGCCGTCTTCTTCTCCGATGCTGTCAGCAGCAGCCGTCTCCTTCAGCAACGTGGGGATGACGTCATTGGCAATGTCAAAGAACTCCTTATAGATCTCCTCATCCTCACGGAAATAGTTGTAGCTGAAGGAGAGGAAAGAGAGAGACCCTTCAGCACAGGCAGGAGACAACCTGAACACAACGTTTACGGCGGGCAGAATCACACGTCCTCAGCTGAAACGACTGACTCGGTCTGAACCGTGATTGTGTGACAAAGCAGAAGAGACGTTCGGGCCTGAAAAGAACTGAACTTTGTTCTGAATGAGCTGATGTTCACATGCCCCGCAGAACAATGGGGGCAGGAAAAGGAAGCACAGGGCTGGGGAGGGACTGAGCACCGGGTGGGAGCTATTTATAAACTCTGCACACGAGTGATAGCTAGCTAGATTAGAAAGAGACAGACTGGACATTTCCTGGATTGATTAGAATACCAGAATACCCAGAACAATGGAAAACATCAAACCAGAGCACAGACTTAGCTACAGCCGACATGAGACGCCTGTAAAGACAGACATGTCCTCAACCAGAGACGCTGTCATTAAGGTAGGACACAACTCGCTTCTAAAATACAATGGTTATGTCAAACTAACTAAACTAAAAACCATAGAAAATATGACTTAAATGACTCCTCAAGCCACATATAACTGTATTCCCAAAGGTATTGGAAAACAGCCCACACCATCATTCCTCCTCCACTTGGCAAAATGGGGTCCGAAATGTACCGTTTTCCCGGCAACCTACAAGCCCAGACTGGTCCATCAGCCTTCCAGGTGGAAAAGCGTCCTCTAGAGTCCAGGGGCGGCGTCCGACGCTTTGCGTTGCACTTGGTGATGTGTGTTTGGGTGCAGCTGCTTGGCCATAGAAACCAGTTCCATGAAGCTCTCTGCATGCTGTACCTGGGTTCATCTGAAGGTCACATAAGAACTCATTTGTCCCTACAGCCATCAGGCTGTTTAATGAACCTGCCTGATATGAACTGATAATATTTTGTGAACTGTCTTTTTACTGTTGTTTGTTGTGTGTGGTTGTGTGTTTTGCTACCGGACACACCTGAATTTCTCCTTTGGGAGATTAATAAAGTTTCTTTCTTTCTTTCTTTCTTTCTTTCTTTCTTTCTTTCTTTCTTTCTTTCTTTCTTTCTTTCTTTCTTTCTTTCTTTCTTTCTTTCTATCCATCCATCCATCCATCTATCCATCTATCCATCTATCTATCTACATGACGTTTGGAGCTCTGCAGCATCTGACTGCAGAAATTCGTCGACCTCTTTGTGCTTCAGCGTCCTCTGACCATCAGTTTACGTGGTCGACCACTTGGTGTCTGAGCTGCTGTTGTTCCCAAACTCTTCCATGTTGTTCTGATAGAGCCAACAGCTGACTGTGGAACATTTAGGACATTTCACCTCTGGATTGGCGGCACAGACGGCGTCCTACGACAGTCCCACGCTGGAATTCACGGAGCTCCTGTGAGCGTCCTGTTCCTTCACAAATGTTTGTGAATCTGATCCACCTGTGGCCAGGCCGAGTGATCGGGACACCTGATTCTGGTCATCCGTGTGGTTATACAGTGCATACATCCCATCTGTGCGTGTCGTGAGGACTTACTCCTGCATGACCTGAGCTGCATCGGCCCAGGCCTTCAGAGCCTCCCGGACGTCCTTGTGTCTGTAGTGGAAACCAGCGAGGTACATGTAGGGGTAAATGTGCTCGTTGTTGTAGTACTTCTGGGCCGACTGGACCGCCTGAACACAGACGGAGACACATTTTCAGCTTTTGCTTATCTTGGCGCTCCAAGCTTTGGATGAACGGTATTTAGGTGGTTAAGTGAAAGAAGAAAAATAATTTTTTATACATCAATTGAAGTCAGAGCTGTCAACTGATGCTCAACTTGTCTACATTTTGAAGATCTATTAGAGTTTTGAACAACATTCTACATAAACCTGAAGGTCCACTTCACAATAATAGCGTTTCAGTCTTCAGATGTGGGAAACCTCTGCGGACACACCCACCTTCAGGTGAATACTCAGGGGGTTCCCCTTCCCTGGGATTGGATCCTGATCCTCCAGATCGGCCAGCGTTCCCATGGCCATGGGGTATCTGTAGAGGAACACAGAGAGGAAGGCATCAACCCGGAAGTGCATCCTGCACTACAGCGTCATCAGCGGTGGTTTGCCCTCACCTTTCCAAGTCATTTCGCTCGTACAGTAACCACAGAAGTTTCTACAAAAAAACACACACACAAGGAGGTGATGTTAGGAGAGACAAAAAATGTATTCACCATTAATCCCATGTCATTGACACAACCACACCTTAGACATTGGGGAATGTGTCTGCGTGATTTCCTGGAGTAGCTGGACCTAGCTAGTACTATGATCCTACACAGGTACCCGTGTACCTGGATGGATGTACATACAGTATTAGGGTATTAGTAGTGGTGCAGAAAAGAAGTATTTGGTCAAAAACAAAAGTTTGTCTCAATACATGTGAAGAACCTCTGTTTCAATGACGCAGGTCAAAGGTTTGCTGCAGGTTTGTAAACACTGTGGCAGCTTTTTTGGTCCATTCCTCCCTGCAGATCTTCTCAAGAGCTGTGATGTTTTAGGGCTGTTGTTGGAAAACACTTTCCTCTCCGTACACTGATCCACTATTAGACTGAAGTCCACAGACTGACAAGAACCATCCAGGACCGTCATACGTTTTTTTCTAGCAGCCACTCTTTGGTCGTCTGGGCGACGCGTTTGGGATCATGCTGGAAGATCCGGACATGTGTCACCTTCAATGTTCTCACTGATGGAAGGAGGCTTTGGAACAAATTCTCACCATTCATGGATCGGATCTGTCACCCTGACCGCTTTGCAGAACAGCAGCTTCAAACCATGATGTTTCTTCCCCCGTGCTTCACAGTAGGTATGGTGTGTAACTTTGCATTCTTGCCCCTCCTAACATGGCGAGTTGGGATTTTGGGTTCCTCTATTTCTCCTCTGGATCAACCAGATGGTCTCTGGAGAACTTCAGACGGGTCTTAAGTAGGGGGACCTCTGGAGCTCAGCAGGACTTGAATCCTTTTGTGTTACTATGGTAACCTTTGTGGTCTGTGGCATCAGCTCTCTCCGGGTCATTAGTCCGTTCCTCTTTTGTAGTTCTGGTCCGCCTCCTCACCGTTCTCCAGATCATTTGTTCTCCACCAGGTGAGTTCTTTCATGAAGCTCCAGGTAGAGGGAGATCGTCGGTGATCTTGTTTTAAAATATTGATCCAAGAGTTGATTTCTTTTCTCTCTCATCAAGCTGCTTGTTTAATGTTGATCGGTTAACCGGCCTCGTTCAGGTGTAGCAGCCCGTTCTTGGTGTCTTTTGACAGCTCCTTGGTGTTGGTCATGGTGGAAAGGTTACAGTCTGACTGTGTGAGGGCGTGGACAGGTGTCTTTTAGACAGACAGGTGACATGAATGCAGGTAACCAGTGGAGGATAGAAGAGCTTCATAAAGAAGAAGTAGTTGTTTGTTTGCTGGAGATACTTTTTTTCTGCACCAATAAACCAATAAATTCATAAAAAATGAAAACAACGGGACTACCTGGATGTCTTTTTTTTACATGTCGTCTCTCACAGTTGAAGTCTACGATGAACATTACAGACCAAACTCGTGTTTTTAGGCGGAAAAGCTGGTAGAATCTGTGACTGACAAATACTTTTTAAATCCCTATGGTGAGTGTGGACAAACATAGTCGTGGAAGCTTCTCTTGACTCCATGAAGCCAGCGTGATTCAGAGAATGTCATCAGTAGATTTCAAAGCAAACTTCTCTCTCTTTTGGAGGTTTATCAAGATTGACCTCTACTGTTCTTCCCAGATATCACTTCCATTCAAGTTGAACTGTCGAGCTTGAACGAAGAAACTGGTTTCTCTTCTAAAAACACGTCCTTATTGAGCTTTCACGCTAACGGTTCATTTTAAAACACACACACATGCTTCCATGGGCTAAGCTGATCCTTTTTCCCCCCACATTTACACATCTGCCGTTTAGTAACTAGTTCCTCCAACTGCAGAAGCAACGGCGGTGTTCACCTGCTGCAGCTGCAGGAGCTCGGAGCTGTCGGTGTGAAGGTCAAGGGAAGGGTTGATGGCACAGACCATGAACGCCACCTCCATGTTCCGGTCACATTTCATGTAGGAGCCCTTCAGATAAAGCCAGCTCTGGGAAAGAAGAAGCTTGCGTTAATGTCGAGAACATCTGCCACGTTACAGCTCAGTCCATCTGCAGAGAAATCCTCGCTTTTAGCTTTTTCATTCCTTTGAACCACATCCAGGTCAGGGAGCACTTTCAGGTCTCCAGAACTCATGAAAGTAAATGCTTTTAGCAGAATTCGGGTAAATAATCACATTAGCCTTCAACGGTCTGCTGGTAAACTCCAACTCCACAACCAAATCCTTTAAAAGTATCATAAGACATGGGAGGAAGAGTCTACCTTTTCATTAACACCGGCCGTCACCGTCTGGCCTCTGCGGTCTTCATTTCCCTTCCCATGCCAGGTGACCTCTGCCGTTTCCTCGCCATCTTTGCCAAATATCACCCAGGCGTGATCTTCTGACAGAGCCAAGTGAACGTCCTTCAAACCCAGCACCTGGCAAGCCGCCACCACTGCAAACGCCACGCCGGTGCTGTCCAGTTTAGTGCCTGGTTCCAAGGAAACATGGGAGGGAAAAGAATAAAAGACAGTTCTTTATTCAACTCAACCACAGCAACCGAAGGAGCTAAACCTTTGCTCAAAGCCCCCCTCCTTCTGATCGATGGTCAAAGCTTTTGCAGTGACCCTTTTATTACCACCACGTCGTTTTAAGCCAAAAGTCGTTTTCTAGGACATAGTCTCTGCAGAGCGGCAGGAGTTCATTAGAAATGTACCTCTAATGAGTTTCTCATCATGCATCTGTTTACACGATTTCCCACTAGCTTACAGCCCCCCCCCCCCCCCCCACCTAACACTAACGGTGTGATATCGGATCTATCCAGCCGTCCAGTTCTGATCCAGACTCCAGCTAAGACGTTCATGGATCTGTTAGTCTGCAGGTGGATCAGAAAGGGGCGGAGCTTGGGACTACAGCCCGCAGATTGTATTTTCTACGTCACACCTAAAGGCTCATTCAAACGCACTTTTTTTAAATCTGCTCCTGATTAACAACAATTTGACCAAAGAAATACTCAGAAATGTAGTTTTAAGCCTTATTTTCCTTGTCTGTGTCGTCTATCATGAGAAAATACTGTGCAAATCGCCAAAAACGTCATTTTCTTTAGGGTGGATCTTTAAATCCTCCAGAGGTGGAACACAGGGATTCCTCCCTTTTTTCCCCACAGTGCTCTGTGTTCTGCATCCTGATTGGCTGTAGACCTAGAAATCAATCTATTCTGCGCTGTCTCCTGTCCAGGATGTGTTCAGTTTGCCAAAGTTAAATAAATCTTCATCACGACTTATTTTTCTATGAAAGTTTGAACTTTGAGAGTATAAACGAGGGAGTAAAGTGTGAAAATGTTCGTGTCTGCCATGGAGAAAGTTTTTCAGCCTAAATCATCTCAAATGCTGCTTGATGACCCTAAGGGACAGTTTTTCTTCCAGAATCCCCTAAAACATGAAACACATTTAGCCAAATTAGGAGCCTAAACCAAATTAAAGTTAGAAAAAAATGGTTACTTTTTTTAAAAAAAATAAAAGTGTTCAATACAAACTAACTCAATCAAAAGATTTCCAGATTGGATTTGTGGTTATTTGGGCGTTCGGGGCGGTAAATGTGTCCAAAGATGGTTGGTCAACCAAGTGAATGAAAAAGCCCACAAAGCCAGTTGTCCTTTCAGAGAAGATGAATGATGAAGGACAGAACTGTGAAGTACCTGTGATGAGACTGAAGAGAGACTGGATGTGAGCGCGGTCCTTGAAGTAGGAGCGGCTGAGGCTGTTCCAGATAACGTCCGACACCTTTTTCACCAGCTCCCTGCTGGACGCCGCGGCGGTCCGTCGGTACTGGGACAGGTCCACGGCCCCGCGGATCTGAGCCGTGAAGCGTTCGTACAGCGCAGAAATCATGCCCAGCTCCACCGTGGGGAAGCAGGAGGCGGGACAGTCGGGCTCCAGCGGCTCAAAGCGAACCCCCGGAACGTTTATGGGGACCACCCGGTTCACGGCCAAAAAGTGCTCCACGAACCCCAGAACCAGCGAGAGGAGAGCCAGGTCTGGTTCCGGCTTACGCAGCTCGGCATCGAACAGCTGCACCACGCCGTCGATCCCTCGCAGCGGGAAGAGCTTCTTCTGGGCGGACTGCAGTCCCATGGTATCCGATGGCGCGCGGCTCAGGGGGTCCGGCGGCTCCACATCTGCAGCACACGGATGTGACGGACAAAAGCTCAGGTACGAAACACGGAACTTCATTCCTCACATCTACAGTCTCTCAATGGAAGAGCCTCACGACTCTCCAAAGGCAGCTGGTCGGGTTCAAACTTTTGATTTATGTCCAGTTTTTTAAGAAAATTCTTGTAAGTTTTAGCAAATGCAAAACAAAAATAACGTTCATTTAAAAAAAGAAAAACACCTGAAAATAAAATAAGATAAAAAGTAAAATGAGTGTTCAATGCTGAAAACTCATTGGTAGCAGAAAAGTGAAACTCGTCACATGACGCCATCCTGAGAGACAGAAGAGTTTTAGAAGCAGAAAACCTAAAGGAGAAATCTATGGGAACAAGCTTTTAAATGACATAAATTTGAAAAAAAAAGCATGGTTACTGCCAGGTACATTTTGTATAAATTGTACATAACATTTACCCCACAAATATGTTTCTATACAAATGTATCAAATATAGAAAATAATTCTAGTTTTTGTAATGATTTCCCTGATTAAACAGTAACCTTATTATAAATTTCAAACAAATCCTCACATATTTCAATTCTGATAATAAAAAAGTAGACAATAGTATTAATTTGGTACTTCCTCAATCTACATTTGACATACATAAGTGTAAGCAAGCTTTATTTTTGTAACCATTTTCCTGTTATTCCTATTATAAACTGTAATTGAAGCTTTTGGAAAGATCACATTGGTTATTGATTCTGATGATCGCCTTGATGATGCGTTTGATATACTGTTCAATAAAGTCTCCATTTTAGACCTTTAATATTACATGCACAGGTAAACTTTTACCACGTGTTAAAAATACGGTAAAACCATGTCACGTGAGGAAGATTTCAAGATTTCTGATGTAAAACTGCAGAATGAGAGCAACTGTTAGTTGGTTTCCTGTATGTCTCAGAGTGGAAAAAGAAGGCGGGAAAACCCTTGAATGAAAATATTTAAACATATGAGTCACAGGTTTGCTTCCTGTCTGTGTTGTTTTTTCTCTGTTTGCATTTATATTTGAAAGTCTTTTCTGCTTTTAGTAACACGTGATCTGCTTTCATCTCGTCTTTTCACGACACAACTGGTCCATCGCAGTCATCTACACACTGCTAAGTGTGTTAGGTTTTTATTTTGAAATAATGGATTACACAACAGCCAACAGGACAAGTGCGGCCAGGCGCGCGCGCTCCGTTTCATAACAGTGTTCTTCATCCCGTTAGCGCGTGGATGTGTGGAGCTCAGGTGGGCGGGGCACCCCTACGCTTCCAGTCATACAGTTGATGCCAAGCCGCTAAAAAAAGGCTCGTGCGAGCTCAAACAAACATACGAATTCATTTAAATGCCCCCAGGAAGGGCCACAGTCTACTGGTTAACGCTGAAAAACATCGTTGATAAATTCCATTTATAAATGGGCTGGATAACGTAGGCTAACTAGCTAACTACCCACAAACCTGATCTTTATTGTTATTAAAGTTCGGGGTAACTTTAAATCTCGTTGTATCAAAATATTTCAATTAAATTAAATGACACGGAACCAAAAACGAACTTCATTTGGCCTTGGAGAACTTGATCCAACAACCTGCATCACAGCTAGTTTTCTCGAAACCAGCTAGCATGCTAACATGTTGCTAATAGTAAGCTAAAGCCACCACTTTCATGTAACTGATATGCTGGTAGAAATGCGGCGAAACACACAGTCCATACACAACCTATCTGTGGGGTTGCCTGAGCTTCTATCGGAGACCAATTTCACCAAACAAACGAAGCCGTTACATACCAGAATAGTCGCCGCTCCAGACACATGTTTTTGTTTGTGTCCCACTTCTTTTACCGCGCAGTTCAATCTGCCTGAAAGTCAAATGAGGCGGGGTTCGCATCATTGAGACACCGGCACATGCCGCCGGGTGTCGAGAAGGCGGAGCTACAAACATATCAGCAGGTTCATGCGGCTGATGCTTTTTATCATGTGTTAACAACAATGCTTAAAGTATTTATGTTTGAAGCTTTACTGAATTTGGGTATATTTATTATTCCTTTAGGTCGTGGTTATTTAAAAATTACACATTCACTGGCATTTTCCGTTCAATACAAGTCAACTGGTTTCTGTCGATCGGCCCACCCCGCTGATCATGAACTTTAGAACAATCAAACCCCTACTGAACGCTGGGAAACGTAGTTTATAGAGGACAATCCAAAGCGTCAACAGCAGGAGGCGGTAAAAGGCTGTAACGAAGACGAAATGGAGCAAAATGGGAAAGAAAATGTAAACATTGCATAACGAAGACATGAAAATCACGGTATACAAGCGCCTTTAGCGCTACATCAAACTACGCCAAAGCCACGAATGATAGTTTTTAATTCTTACGATTTTATTTCTTACGCCTGGTCACAATTGAACTGCGGATGAGCCGTTTTTCATTCAGAAATATTAATTATATTTGTCCAGTTTTGGTCCCGCAGTGACCAATATTAAAAAAAAGTAGGCTCGTAATACAGAGGAGGACAGTCTTGAAAAATCATGTTACTATAATACCACGGTAGACTGTTCAAGAATATTCGCTTTGATCCCTTCCATGACAGTCGAACATTTTCAACTTCACAAAAACATCACGCCTGGCGCGTGCTCGTTGGAGTAACACACCGCAAGAATGAGCCTTTATGTTTCAAAAATAGTCCATTCAGTGCATTTGTGTTGTTGGATTCAAAAGCAGAAACGTGTGATATGATGTCAAAAGCGGCTTTAACGTGTCTACGTGATGCCCGTGAACGTCTCTTGTCCGCCATGTTTTCCCCCCTCTTTTACCCCTCCTCCACAGTGACCCGCCCGCCTCGCTCCTCCGTCTCCGCTCGCTCCTCAGCGCTCAGACGTTGCGGTGAAGTTCGGATCCAACAGCGGCTTTTTTGGGGGAGAAATTCGAGGCAAGTCAGCCCACTCGTACATGTTGATGAGAAAGAAACAGGAAAGGTGCAAATAAGACAACACAGGCCCATTCGACTGTGTGCTTTTGTCCTGAATTTACAGAGAAAATGGATTCAATGACCCAGTCCGCCCAGATATCGTCGTCGCAAGGTTTTGCCGATGGACAAAATTCTGCTGCCAAGGAATCAAAGCTGTCCGGTAAGGCCTCGCGGACATCCACGTTAGCTAGCTGCTATTTCCAATTATTATTTGTTACGTTAACGTTCCCCAACAGCGTGGGTTCGTGTTCTGTGACATCATGACATGTTTGAAGATCTAGATGTGGTGACACTTAAGTTTACGTTAACTGTACACGACTTAGCATGTTTTTAAAACGCGCACGCGGACATTATGCTAACATCGATCGACGCTGTCGTCGTCGTTTTCGCAAACGGCGTCCGTGGAGTTTTTACCCCAGCCGTGTTTGTTTGTTTTTTCAGCGGTGGACACGGATGATGTGGTTGGACGTTTGACCATTGATCAATGAACACGCCTGGCTGCAAACACACCCGAGCACGGAGTTCAAACGTCCGTCCCGACGCCACATTCTTCTTCTCTAATTATTATTGCGGCAGCTAAAGCTGTGCGGTTTGTGGATGACGTGCTGCTCTGCACTGCAGACGCATTTTACTGGGCATCTGCCAACGAAGGGAGGCCTCCGCGAAAGCCACATTGTCACTGTCCGTGTCCTCGGTTTGATGATAACGATCATAGTTTATGTAGCCTGACGTTTCTGGACTGATAGCTGCTTGTGTTTGTGACGCTTGATGGGCGCGTGCTCCCAGCTCTTCCACAGACCCGGTGGGGTTGCGCACGTGCGGGAGTGGCTGCGCTGTCATCTCTTAGTTCGTGTCTTCGGGCGTGTTGACGGTTTTTCTTGGTTGAACTGCAATCAGCAGCAGCAGCTGAAAAGTTCAATAAAAAGCCCCTAAAGGCGTAGAGCTGCTAATGAAGAAGACTGTAGGAAAATTCCACATGTGGAGATCAGAGGCAGCTGGATGGATGTGAAGGGTGTGGCAGCCAGACACTTGACTGAATTCCTGTAGAAGCACTTTAAAGGAAAAGGGGTCAAACTGAAACCACAGGTTAAAATGCTAATTGTCCCGCGGAAATTCTCTACACAGGTGCTGTCATCTAAAAATATTTAGATTAAAAAACCTGTAAATATTAAACCTACAATAATGTGTAGATGTCGGATGATAAATATGTCAAAGCCCCACTGCAGGAAAAAATTTGTTTTTTGGCATTTTTCTGGTGATGGAGGACGTGTGTATATAAAAATTAAGCTTAAAGTCCCATTTCAGAGTATTTCTGTGTTCAGATCGTTGTGAATCAGGTGCAGATGAAAAAATGCAGCTGAAAAAAGCTTGTGGTTGTTGCTGCATAGAAGCTCTGCTCTATTCCAATGCAGACAAATAGATCCGTCTACGTCTTTGTTTTCCTCTGCCGAACTGGAATCTGGATCAGAACTGCACAGTAGCTCCAATATTGATTAGTGTTTTTATGATCAAGACCACTGGAAACACTTTCAAAATGCATCAAAAGATGACCAGAGTGGGTCATTTCAAGGGTTTTGAATTTAATTTTTATTGCGTTTCAGCTCTTATGTGCAGACTAAATATAGTCGCTGTATTTAGTTTAAAGAGCATTTGTAATGTGAGATAATATGTTTTCATAATGAAGGTCGTCTTTAATATTCTCTTGCTGTATGAGGACTTGATGTACAAATCTGATCTGTAGACCGTGTAGTTGCTGGACTCTAGAAATAGTGCTGCTCATTAACAAATGGCAAAAGCTCGTCTTAGTAAATAAATAATGAATAGCAATAAAAAGTAGGATTCCAGTTGATGAAATCAGTAAAATATGGGCTTATTTTTGTGAATTCCACTGCACTGTTGTTGCGTTTTAGTGATCTTTTCCTAGAACCTGAGGTACTGACTATATGCTGGAGGATGGCAAAGCTGTGGGACCAGCGTTGCTCTTGCCCCTCCTTCATCAAATTGTGGACGCCAGTTTTTGTGTGCAGCTGAACCCGCCTCTCTTGGCGTGCGCAGATGAGACGGTAATCGCTAAGGAAGTGACACACTTCAGAAATGAGGACCTTGTTTCTCAAACCTTATTGCTTTAAGATTTAATAGAAGACGTCTGTAAAAAAAAAGACTGGTGCTGCTGAATCATATCTAGTTGTTTTTTTTCTCCGCCAGCAGTTGTTTTCACGTGTTTGTGGCTCAAGAGGATATGAGGGCACCAAGACAAGGAGTCAGGCTCCAGCAACGCTCCGTTTCCATGGTTACAGTTGTTGCTATGTAGTCCAGCTTGCCTTGTATTTTTTTTATCATAAACATAAAATATTATTAAACCAATTAAGAGGTTTATTTTTTGTTTTGCGACTTCAGCTCTTTTTGTTTTAGTTGAAGCCTATTTACTCTCACAAAAAACCATTTTTTGCTTTTCTAAAGCAGTTTCTGATGATTGGATCCATATTCAACTCTTTTATAAACGTCTCTACTAAGCTTTTTTCCTCAACGTAGTAAGCTTTTTTATACTTAAAATTAGGACCCAAACCTGGCCGGACTCCCAAAATAACAGCGTTTGCGTCCCTGCTGGACGTTTGGTGTCAAAGGTCGGGTTAAGGGATCCCGAGCTCAGCTGTGACTGCCGATCATGTCGTCCTCATGTGATCGGGGGACCAGAGCAGAAATGATGTCACAGTTTTAATTTCACTATATTCATCTTCTATTCCACTTTCTTTTCTTTGCTCTCCTACAGTCCAATAGTTTCTTAGTTTCACTGCGAGTTCTGAATTCCAGCAGCCGAGATGCTTTTAGAGGAGCTAAGCTTTTTTAAAATATTGATGTCTGACACCCGTTTGTGTAGATTTGTATTTCTCTAAAGACAATACCACCTTAGCACTATCTGACAAAAGACTGACAGGTGGGGGGCTGCGTTTGTCATGAAAAATCAGTCTTTCTTTCGGCAGTGATGTTGCTTTTGGAGCCTTTTTCTGATGATGATGATGATATTTAGAAAATGTGTTTTAGGCTGCATGAGATCGAAATGTTTATTAATATGAACAATTCAGTGATGTCACCAAACCTCATAATGTTTTCCAAATAATTGAATTAGATATGTCGTGATTTACATAATTCTATACTTTTAAAGGGGATTCTGACATAAGTCTGCATAAAAGGTTTAAGCTATAGAATGTATTTGACAACGATACATAAAAGGATAACAAATGGGGTTTGTGTTTACATCATGCAGACTCATGCATAGCTTGAAACATGTGATCCATGTTTCCTTGTTCTTCATTTCTACATGGTACTGGGTCAGATGAGATTCTAGGCTGCCGGTTTCTGCGGTACCGGTCGTTTTGGGTGAAGACGCAGGAGTCCGTGGTTCTGTTTCATTACTGTCTCCCAGTGTTGCTTTATATCTATATTTATATTTCAAATCATCCGCGTTGGTTCGATCACTGCCACAGCATTCATTCATGTGTTTGGATTAGCA
Organism: Oryzias sinensis; assembly: GCA_037389245.1. Lineage (NCBI taxonomy): Eukaryota > Metazoa > Chordata > Actinopteri > Beloniformes > Adrianichthyidae > Oryzias > Oryzias sinensis. Next base: position 14,891,465 of record CM074505.1, on the reverse strand, counting down.
AGATCACCATTTAATTCCATTACAATTAGAAACGGATTTATTTTCTAATTTTTATTTGAAACCAATTTCATTGGGTCATGATAGGTAATTCATACAAACCAACGATTTCAACTAAACAGTTCACAACTTTCTCTAATGAATTCATGAATTATTGCAGTAAAAACTGGAATTAACAGAGAAAATGACAGGGGCTTAGTTTTTATGATGGGGGGCACCCCCCCTCCAGATTAATTCATTACAGTCGTTTCTGTTATTTGCAGGTTGTAATGTTTAAATGATGCATATTATTTTAGATACTAGATCATGAGGTAAAAAATGCATCTTCTCTTGGTTGGCGACTGGTCTTTAAATTCCTTTGATTATCCTCAAATATTTTAAAAGTATTTTGGTTTTATCCAACTACACCACCTTTAGTTTCAAATGTTGCATGGTGAGAATGGCCAGCCTAAGTTTGAACTCGTCTTTAGCCTTTACTGTATCCACTTTAACACATGTAACGGACATGAGAAATGAGCGTGCAGGACATTCATCGAGCGTTGATTCTTAATTCCACCTTCATAGTTAGCGTAGCGTTTATACAAACCCGCCAATGCACATGTGCTGACACATTTTTGTCTTCCCTCTGGTAGCTCTAGAATAAAAACAGTTTGGAGATGGAGATATATTCCATGAGGAATAAACAGTTTTACTAAATCTACTGAATGTAGCTCATATATTGATAAATACTGACCATCTTTCTTGATGTTGTCATTTGAGCTGCTCTAACTAGGGACCATCTCATTGTCATGACCTGTTAAGAGGCAAGCTTGGTAGAATCCCATAGCTTTGTGATGTATTTCTTTGTGTTTATTGGCTTTAACAGGCATCTTCTTAGCATCAGTGCATTGGTATTTAGCTGTTTTTACCATTATGTATTTATTAAAAAGCCATAATTTTCCTCAATTCCAGCTCAACTACAGGTCTGATCAGTGGTATTCCTAGTTATGTGTATTTTATGGGCAGTCAGTTTGTCATCAGTTTACACAAACATTTCAGCAAAAGAGCAACTTTAGTTGGTGTGTTGATCTGCATTTCAATGGGTTCAGTCTTTCTTAAGTATATTCTTTGGCATGTTTTCTATTTCCAAATGAATTCTATGTTTTCCTTTTTACAGAACACAATCAGAAAATAAAACTCCTTGAGATTTTTGTGTTTAGCAAAGCTTGGCATGGTCCAGCCAACCCGTAACGTGGCGTGGGTTCCGTTACTAGACTTGGTACCAAATGTGAACGAATGAAAAGAATAAAAAAAACGGCCTTCAGGGTAGAAAAACGTTGGACGTCTTAGAGAAGCTGGTTTGGTTTTGCATTAATCAGGTGTGGCGGCATAACTGGTGTTTTATAATTTTACCTACAGCAGGAAAACTACACATTTTCTGTCTTCTATGTAAATGTGTTTTTTTATAGCAAATATTTGTGCATGTGTTTTTACAACAAAATAAAAGCATGGGATCGTCTGGTAATCTAGTCCTAAATAGGTTCTGTAGAGGTGTTTAAACTGAACAAGGTCATCTGTGCTATGTCTCAATTTAAATGTTTTTATTTATATTATTTACATTATTTTGGGTCTGGTTTTAGTAGATGGTAATCCCTTCTTTCCTAGGAGGATCATTCTTCTGTATTCTTCATTTATTTTTTCCAGATTCCTTTCTTTCCACTTCGCCTGTATCTCTCATTCAGTCTCCTCAAGGCAAGTGTTTGGTTCTCTTCTGCTGCTCGCCTGCTCTGTCCCACTGTCCTGTCTCACTCTGCCAGCTTCTACATGTTCTGCTCTACCTCATTCCTGTTTCTGGTGCCCCTCTCCTGCTCACAGGATCCAATAAAAAAACAAAAAAGAAGCCGCACACCCCGAAAAATCTTCAGAAGCATCGTTCTGTCCCCCTGCCAGCTGAACTAGGCTTTATTTTGCTGCTGGGTTGCCTTCCTCTTAGCTCCAGCTCAAAATGGCCTTCTTGTTCTACTGCCAGATGTCATCATTTGTTTATTTTTAGCCCTGCAGAAGGTTTATATGACCCGAGCAGCTCTATTAGAAGAATTTCTTACACCTCTGTGTGTTGTGCAGTTCAAAAACACCTCTATTTTCCCCCGTTTGGATGCTTATGATGGTTTGATTAAATGACTTCTGCTTCACCGTCTTAGAAGTCCATCAATGTTAGAAGTAGAACACTGGTTCTGACGCCGCTAGCAAACAATATGTAGGTCAGCTTCCCTCACTGTAGGTTCAGAATAATCCCAAGATTGCCATCTTATTTTAAGAAGGAAGAAAAGTTCAAGTTCACATTGTGTGCGCTAGAGCAGAAACCTAAAAGTAGATTGGAGTTGTGTCCCATGAGACCTCCCTGCCTCCCCACCGCCCCAGTATCTGAATGCTCCACACTCGGTATCAGCTGGGCCTCAGAGGATGAGTGGCACTGGAGATGTCATCCACCAACCCTGTGGCTTGGCCTGCCATTGACTGCACCTGCTCACCGAGCCTTCAATCCATTATTTGCTTATTAGGCATTGTGCATGCTTTTAAATTCACGCATTTAAAAACCCTATATGTAGGTTTCCTTTGGCCCCGCCCCCTTTGTCATTTGATCCATTTCTTTGTGGCAGCTTTAGGATTCTGTGGCATTTCATGAGAATCCACACAACAGACCTTTATTTATTTATTTTTATTTTTTATTATCATGCCACAGAAACCTATTATTAATCACTCAGGCAAAGAAATAATTAAACCAAAAGTCTCAGTCGTTCGTTTATTTCTTTTTGCACAACAGACGGTTTGGATGCGTTCAATCGTCAAACGATTGATGTTTTGGGAAGGACCGTTGGTGACATGAACTTGGACTTGATGTTAATTTTGAAGCTCATGTGTGGCACTTTTGTTCTTTAGAATAACAGTCTGATCTCCAACATATTTGGATTGAATTCAACAGTAGAGGAGCTGACCTCACACCCTGCCATCTATATTAGCAGGACTTTGCCAACTCTGAGCTGAGGAAGGCGCTGGTGAACATTCATTTGATACGTAAAAGCTGAGAAAACGTTACTGATGGTTTAATTTTTTGGACTGCATCTTGGTCTTTGTGTAGAGCGGAGCTGCCATCCTGCCTGTCGGTTAGCTAACCCAGGTGGCTCCACCTTTGGTTTGTGCAAACACACCCGATCAGGATAAAAGCAGCAAGAAAAGAGGAGAGAGCTGGAAAACGTGCAGAGCGGTAGGTGGACCTCTAGGATCAGGGTTGGGTCGCTCTGATCTGGAGGATTGTTTTTAAACCAAAACAGCAGCTCTAAACTAGAGTGTGACGTCATAAACTCGTCATATTTTTTCCTCTAAGAAGTTTTAACACAATACTGAGCGTATTGTTCCAACACCGGCCATTAGGGAATGTTTGCTAGAGCAGAACCCAAACACTAGAACGCTGCTGGCAAGAAGTTCATGCATTCACGTGGCTCTGTTTAAACAAGGCGCTTTATTGTGATGCAGGGAGGCGGTGGCCGTTCTATTCAGGGCAAGTGAAGCAGGGATTTGGATACAAGCTAAAACCACATCTCAATGCTATGCAAGATTCAAACTATTTAAAATGGAAATTATTTCATTTTTAGCTGGTCTAAAAGAAAACATTTTGGTCTGTCTGAGGTAAAACCATGTGCAACAACGCTAAGAACACAAACTTACAGGAATGACTTGTTTTTGGCACTTTTCAGAAACTAACAATACTTATTAACGTTGGGGGGGAATATACATTATAATAATCTTAGAGGCTTGTAAAGCTTAACTCAGACAACACATCAACACATTAATACATAACTGAATTAACTCCTGTAATCATTTTAACACACTTGTGCATTTTTCTTTAACTTATAAATTTAATGTAAACATCATCCAGAATACTGAGGCAGAGTGTTGATCATCTATAGGTGGAGCAGACCTTTATGCTGTAGCAGCTCAGGCCCTATTACTCAGAACTGGAAGCTAAAGTCAAGGCAAACACAAACTTATGACTGTGAAAAGGACACAATAGTTTCCATTGACTATGAAATTTCACAAACTGGAGTTGAGAAAATGAATTCTAATGGAAACACGACAACTTTGAAAGAAACTCACATTTATTGAAGAAGAAAAAAAACGTTTCTGTGCTTGGAGGAGGTGGTTTTTGAGGCGCACCGAATTTAAATATTTCACTAAACTGCAATGGAAACACTTTAATATAAATAATAGTCACATGACCACCAACCGGATGGCGATGCGCTTCTTGGTAGGAACTGGCGGCCTTGGGCGCTACACAGCGGCACATCGTCACACAGCTTATCAGAAGTTGAGCGTGTCATGTGGAATTGTTGGATCCACAGCTCCTGGAAAATCACCAACCAAAACGGCTTCATCTGTAGCCCCTCCCACGTGTAAGGAGCTCGCCGCTCCACGGCCTGAAGAAGACGCCAACGTCTCCTTTGATAGATGATGATGAGCGCTAGTGCCGTTTTTGAATAACTCATCGCGTGAATTTGTTTGTGTTTATTCACATTATTAGAATTGAATGGAAACAGTGTCGTTGTAAAATTGTTTTTTCCCCATTTCTAGAATTTCAACCGTTTTTCCCAAATGTGTGATGGAAACGCAGCTAATGTATTTTATCTAAAGAAGTCAAACGTTTTTCATAAAATAACATTTTAAATGTGAATTCATAAAATCAGTCAGGCTCAAGTGTCACTCTTTAGGAAAACGGGATTTAAATACAGACAGTTGATTTAAACATTTTAAAAGTAAACAACCACCTAAGTTTGTTTTACCTGACACGCTGCTCTCTCTTGTGAATCCTGGTAGTTACAGATAAAACAGGCAGGAGGACATTCCTCACTTTTTGCTGCAGACTCTTATAAACTAACACAAAATAATAAAACATACCATTCATTCAAAAATGTCGTTTTTTCCATCATCCCCCTGACCAATCATAAGCCTCCCTGCCCCTCTGGTTAGTGCAGTCATACCACAACAAGGACATTTCTTGGGCTAATTAGGATAAGAAACACAATATATGACACTCAAATGTAGGGCTGGGTGGATGAAATCGATTAATCGATCCAAGCTTAATAAATCAATAATCGATCCATAAAAGTAAAGATTGATCTATCATGCCTTTCCTTTTCCGGTGATCTGACGCTAATCTCGTGAGATTTGGCGAGATCAGGCTTTAAAACAATACAACTTATATTTCCTACAAACTTGCTGTTAGCTGGGAGGCATTCTTTCTCTTTTTGCTTGACTTCATTTGTACCCACCAAGGTGTTTGTGTAGATCACTGTAGGAACAAGTTCAAGTTTGACCTGACAAGCACAAGATGTTTTTGCTTTAAATAACACAAAAATGTCAAATGATGTTTTTTGTCAGATGTTTTGATTGTTAGGTGCTGTTCGTAGAATATGGAGTTTTTTTAATTGGATAAAGCCTCTTTCCAGGATTTATCGTGACTTTTTTCCCCCCTCCCGAGCGCTGGTGTTCTCTAAATACTCACAGAAACTCCACATACTTATCATCTCAGAGCCTGTTTTTATCAGAGATCGGAATTGGATTGCACTTCTCAATTTTTATAGACTTTATTTCCAGTTTTCCAAATATTGGTCAGTTTCTATTTGATTTATTGGGCATTGAATTGCATCTAACAAATTCTGCTAAATGTAAGGCAGGCCAAAAAACCAGATGAGCTCAGATTAAACGCTCAGTTTCTGTGACAATTGGTTGTCCTAGTTTTTCAATACTTGTAAATTCCTAATATTTTTTTCCTTAGACCTTGTTTTCTATTTAAACTTGAATAGTAGTAAAATAACCCGGATTGTTTATTTCTGTTACCTGTTACTTCATTAGCCGTTACTTAGATTTGGACTAGTCTGGAAGCACTGATTAGCATGAATGAATATAACTGAGTCCACATTTCTGGCTCTTTACTTGCATTTGCTTCCAGAAGATAATCAGACAAATGGATTTTCTGTTTTGTGAGAGATTTGGCAGATCTGATGGAAGAAACTTATTCAATAACATTATTTAATAAAACATTATTTAATAAAACAGTAAATGTTCTTTCTACACTTCAATAAAAAATGACTTTATCCATTCAGATAATCTGTGATATTATTTTTCATGCAGCTTCATTTGGTCATTTTGATAAGTTTACTTATTGAATGCTGTTTCATCCTAGCTAAGCTAGTTAAGATCAGCATGCAAATAGATAAGAACCCATCCAAGTGAATGAAGCCATTATTCCCATGATGCAATGCATGAGTTCTTGAGCTGCTGCATCAAGGCATAGCTACTTAATACTAAAAGTGCACAAGACTTTAGTGGTGATATTTTCTTTTCTTCTGTTTATTCTTTTATCTCCGCATTTGTGTCTTCTTGGTCAACTGTGCATGGTCGTGCAGACAAGAAAGTGGTTGTGGGCACTGACAAGCCCTCTGAAAGTGTAACCACTTCTCTACGCTTTCCGTCTCAACCTGGTTCATTCTCTGCTAGCAATTATGGGAGTGACGCAGTAGAGGGTCAACCGGATTCTCCAATAAAGACATCTCCTGTTTCGGAGCGAATAAAAGCTCTAGAAGCTCTTGCTGCCAAAAAGAGAGAGCCTGAATATAGGGACTTTAGGGACCGCCATCACGAAAAGTCTTCCTTTGACGTCCCCAAACTACCCGCCAGTGTCACAAAGCCTCCCATTGACATCCCAAAACCTTCTGCTAATATCCCCAAACCTTCTGTGGATAAGTCCAAACCTCCCGCTGACATTCCAAAGCTGTCTTTTGGTACCCCCATACCTACCATGGATATTTCAAAACCCCCCTCTGGCCTCCCAAAACTTCCAGCTGATGGTTCAGTGTGTTCCACTGAAAAGGTTGGACCAGGAGTTTGTAAAATGGAAGGTTCTCCTGCTGAGGAGTCACCAGAGTCTCCGTTTGAAGTACTTGGAGAATTAAGACAAGGCAGTGAATATGAAGAAACTGAAGAGTGGATGAAGGCTCATTTACCTCCGGTGCTGGACATTGATGCTGCAGAATCAAATAAAAGCACCAGCAGTGTCCCACTTAAGGATCCTAACGATTATCCAGAAGTCCCCGCTGCTTTTGCTAGTGTCCCCGATGCTTTCATGGATTCTCCTGTCGAGTCTCCAAAACTGGGGAATGAGTTGATTGAATCGCAGAAGCAACCTGAATCTGAGGAAGAGTTTGACATTAGCTTTTTACCAGTAGCTTACATGTGCGGTCAGCAAGAAAAAGCAAATGTCCAGGATTCATCAAATGTGGAGTCAGTGACTCTTCCTTCAGATGCAGCTCCTGCGGGCTTGGACTCCCCATCTCCCTCTGTGCCCCCTTCTGATTCACACTTCGATGCTGAACAGACGGTTGGGGATATAAAGGATGCCTCTTGGGGGGAAGATTTGGATCGCCCAGTTCTGAGCGAAGCAGATAGCTCAGGAGAATCTGAGGATACTGTCATTGAAGAAGGCGTCGGTGCTCCTGACTCTGCTCTCCAACAGTCTGTGAACCCACCAGATTTAAATGATCCCCCCACGGCCTCTGATCTTTGCAGCAGTGAAAAGGTGGCCCCTCCACCAAAGTCTGAAAGGAAACTCATGCAAGTTCCAACAATAAATGTTATTGAGACAGATGAGCCAAATTACAGCGACGAAGAGATGGAAAATGAACCTCAGTTGACAGAAGACGACGACCTCGAGATTATAGATGACTCAAACAATCCAAGAGCATCAGAACCAGAGCCACAAAGCCAGGATGTGGGACCACCCAAAACCCGACCCTTGGAAACTGAATTTATTGAAGGCTATTCGCCTCCATCCTCACCTGTGGACTCTGATGCTGAATATTCCCCCAAGCATAAACTGCCTGAATCTATTTCTGAGGTGGACCCTCAGCAGTCTGTGTTTAAATCGGAAGTTCAAGCTGAGGCGTTGGAGAAGGCGTTGGCTGGAGAACAAGCGCAAACTGAGAAATCAGAGAGCATGTCAAACACGGTGCAAAATGCAGTCATGCATGACGATGATGATGTTGATTTCCCCGACAACAATGATGAATGGTCAGATGAAGGTCAGGACAGTGACCTAAAGCTTAGAGAGGAAAGTCTTTCATCGCAGGGATCAGCTTTTCTCAACCAATTCAAAGTTGATGAACAAAGCGGTCCACCGGGACCAGAGCCTTGCAAGGAAAGAGCTGATGTTTCTGTGACCAGCTTTATGCAGGATGATATTTATGACAGACAGTCGTTTGATTATGAAAATGATGAGCCATCACCCTTGGATTACAGTGATGGTAAAGAGCTTGATAAAGCTAAAAAGCAGGTTCTCTTGGATCCTGCACAAGAAGTTGAAGAAGAAATGCCAGATCTGGAAAGCGACGCTTCATTTAACGACGACGAAGTCCTCAATAATCCCGCCGATCATGCATCTCTGGATGAGTATCCTCAAAACCCCTATTCCTGTTTTCACAATCAGACACTAAGCAGTGCCAATGAAAAGAACACAGGAGGTAATGACAAGCTCCCATCACTGCAACAAGGTTCAGAAATCCAGCCTGATTTGAGCTCGCACGCCGATGTTCAAGACCAAGAGAGCATTTCCGACAAACTGGACAGAGAATCTTCATTTTCTGAACCACCAAACAGTTTTGTAGAGTTCATGAGGGAGTGCTTGAAATCGAGACAAGATGAAGAACCCGATGAAGGGCTTCATTCTATTTCTTCAGAAAATGAGCTCAGCAAAGCTGTCTTGCCCTCCTCCCAATCACCTCCAGGAGTGGTGATGGATCTTGATCAACAACGTATCGCCGTCGGTGCTCTCAACGAGCTGGGCAGCGATCATGAGGAGACGCCGCTAAACCTTCAGACAAAGCTTACAGATCGGAGTGAAGTTGACGGCGGTGCTACATCTGCACAGCCGTCGCCCTTCCCCTCGGTTCCTCCTCCTGCCTGCTCACAAAGTCGCAGTGAGTTCGACAACTCCTACTCCAAAGAAGTGGAGGCGGTTGATGAATGGATGGCTGAAGCCTACTATCTAGCAGAGCATATCTTGACAACAATACTAACCCACTTATCAGGTAACACCTTTTTCCCTCTGGGCCCTACGCCTGCTCACCTCATGCATATCCCTCACTGGGACCCAGTTTTACCCTCACCTCCAATAGTACTAATAAGTACACATAGTTTTACTTTCATGATAATGATTTTTGCTTTAATTTGTTAAAAAAGAATACTTTTTGTTACCAGTAGAGCATACATTCCCACGATGGTAATGTTCTTCTCCCATAATGCTGACGTCTTTTCATTACATGTCAGAGGGGCAATTTTACAGTTGATTTAACTTAACTAAAAAGGGAATGAGTCATTGGTTAATTGAATGAATCACGCAAGTTTCATGCCTCCTGGTAAATGGCAAAAGACCACACAATGTCTTTAAAGAACACTATGACGCTTAAAGAACACAAAGGTTAACCAAAACTGAGCAGTACAAGAGATGAATGACTTTTCCTTGTCTGGTGAGTCCTTTTTTTTCTTTGTCAGTTACAGTTAAATGTAGTTGATTCAGAAAAAGCAAAAGCTCAGCTGACCTGGGAATAGAAACAAATTGTAATTGAACACATTTTGTTAACAATTACGTGCAGACATGATTTGAAGCTCCTTGTGAGCTTTTCTGGGATTGTTCCCCAGATGATGGTCCTTTTATGTAAAGCCAAATCATTCTGCAGAGATGTTTTCAGTCTAAAGCATTCTAGTTTGAGTAGACATAACAATATAAAAGTTCAAGATCAAACTATTCTATAGAGATTATTCATCTATAATTGATGGCATTTTAACATCGGACTCACTGTAAGCCTGCATTAAGATGGTTAAATGAAGAAGGTCCTTTTTTCTAACTATTTTGACTCTGATAGTCTAATAACGTCTAGATATCAGAAACTGCTTTCAAACATTAGATCGCCAGCAAATGGCTGTTTGTGATAGATTACTTTGGGTGGATGAAGTTACAAATGCTGTGAGCGCGCTCTCATAGCGTAGTATCATATATGTAACGATAAATGTAAAGCAACAGTTGGATACAAAGAGGTTAACTTCAAGCTGGACATGCATCACAAACACATCTGTAGTTTCTAAACTAAATTCTGTTGGAGTAGCGCGAAGAGTACCACAGTAGGCTGGACTGTGGCTGTGGGTTTGTCACAGACAAGTTTCATCTGGGGGGGTTGAACACACCCATTTAAACTCATCATAGCCCCTAAACCGGAGTGGAGTCCTTTCTAAATGTGGTGGCCTACAGTCGGCTTAAGGAGCCCTGAAAACCTGTGAGCCACTGCCCACCACCCCCCACCAGCCCCGTGTCAGGTTTCTGCCCCGATGCAGTTTTTCCCAGCTTACTGGGTGGGGGGAGTAGAGACATCCTGGGGGGGATATTCATTGGAAGAACTTAATTTTAAGAACGCAGGATTATTCATCTGCAAAAATACACAAACTTCACATTTCAGTTAACATTTTAGTGTGCAGGAAAACACACTAGAAACGTTTTTATAAGTACATAGACTATGAAAGAAGGAAGACCTTTTACTAAAGTGCAAAGAAATCTGCAAAGTCGCTGGATTACGGAGCTCGTTTTAAAGTAACATGTTTGACTTTGATAAATGTCCAACATGAAGTAAAACGTCAGAAAGACTAGGTCCACTGTAGCCTTCTTCCAACAAAAATAATGTATTAAAATGGAATTAAACTCCATAAAGTATTTCCTCACGAGATTTAACTTAAATTTCTATGACCTGTGGCGTTTTTACTGTTTTCAAACATGTCAGTCAATGGAGATGCGCTTCTTGGTAGGAAGTGGCGGCCTTGAGCGCTTCATAGGGGGCGCCACCAGAGGTCATACAGCTCATCAGAAGTTGAGCGTGTCATGTGGAATTGTTGGATCCACAGCTCCTCTAGAAACTCACCAGTCACCATTTCCCACGCGTTAGGAACTCGCCGCTCCACGGCCCGAAGAAGACGCCAACGTCTCCTTTGGATGATGATGAGCGCTAGTGCCGTGGCAAAAATCAGAATGTATCTGCTGTCGATCAAAGTATAGTTCACATCCGTCGCCATGTTCCTAAATGACTTATGGCGTCAGTTGGTTTGTGTTTATTCACATAATTGGCATTTAATATAAAAAATGTAATTGAAAAATTGTATTTCTTCAACATTTCTAAAGTTTTTTGCGCATTTGTGTGATGGAAACGCAGCTATTGTTGTTGGGATGTTTTAGTGTTTTGTGAAAACAGCCGTCCCTCAGTACCCTTTAGGTGACCTTTATTGTTGACTGCCCAGCTCCTTTTGAACATTGACACAGTCAACGTCAAATGTTTCCTGGTAGCTCACGGCGAGAGACAACCCAGGACCTTTGAAGAGCTCGCTCTTCCTCAGTAAATTGGAAAATGGAGGCGTCGCCTCATTGTGGTGGATGACTGCTAGCGGTACCATCCGTTCTTTCCTTCCACAGCTTTTTCCTCTCAGTGCAGTGCTGCTGTTGGTGTGAAGCTTTAAAAGCAGCACATGGTGAAACAGGCCACAATTTACTGGAACCTCAGCAGAAACCAGAGAGAGCAAGGCCCATTGATTATTGAATGGAAAACTACAATAAGCACAATGCTGTGTAATACCTAAAAAACCTTTGCAGTGCTCTAAAATATTACAAGTGCTGCTTCATCTGCAAATTTTTATAAACTGCTTGAAGTTTTTATACGTACTTTTTCTGGGATTCTTGCCGCCTCGTGGTTTGAATGGTTTCCATTTCCAGCTATATTAGGAGTAGCAGTGTTTTCAAACTCGATTGTGTTGAGGTTTCTGAGTCAGGGCCTGAGAAAATCCCATCTACTGCATCGTTTTTGTGAGCTTTTGTTGTCAGAATAGACTTTGGAAGCTTTCTTGTTTTTTTTTTGTGGAGCCTTGTTTATTTGAAGAACAGGAATTTTGTAGTTTAGCTATATCTTTAAATTCTTTTTTTTTCATTTATGACAGTTACAAAAAAAGCTGCAGTACGTCAAAGTCGTGCTGTTTTTGTTTTGTGAGTTTACTTCTAGTCAAAACTCCTTTTAGTATTTCTCTGGCGTTTGTACTGGATTCTAGGAGGTTCCGGAAAGCGGCATCAGTATAACCTTCTGCTTGTTCTTCTCTGCAGTAAAAGACCTGATCCACTGGCGAGACCCCAAGAAGTCGGGCGTGGTGTTCGGACTGTCCTTGCTGATGCTGCTGTCGTTGGCAGCTTTCAGTGTCATCAGCGTGGCGTCTTACCTGCTGCTCGCTCTGCTCATCGTCACCATCTCCTTCCGCATCTACAAGTCCGTTCTTCAGGCCGTGCAAAAGTCGAACGATGGACACCCCTTCAAGTAAGACCAAAGTCATTTTTAAGTCTGGGAGGAAGTGGGCGTGTCTGTTAGCCTGGGGGGGGTTCTGGCTCTTCCTGGAAGGGGCGATTCCCCACTTTGTGATGTCACAGTGTAGGGCCCCACTTGTTTTGGTGGATTGGGAGAGCAGGTTTTTAGAGGAATACTCAGAAATGCATGAATGGATCAACAATACCACTTTGGGGTTGGTCTTTGAAAGGAATGAACATTATGACACACACAGCTTGAAAAAGTTGATCTTGCATGATATAGGCCCTTTAAACAGGAGTGGTAGCTTTCAGAAAAGGTATGTATGACAGAAATGTGACGTTCTAACAGAACGACGATTTTTAGCATCTGGAATAATCATGTGTGTAGACTTTAAAGCAGAGAAATATGTTGGAATACGCCGTATGCTGTGGGGGGTTTTATCAATGAAATGTCTTCATATTGATCAGAAGTAGATAAAGTTGTTGGCACAAAGTATGACTCTGAACGTCTCCGTGTTTCCTTTCTCGTGTCTCTGTTTTACTCTGGAGTGATGCTGCAGGTTCATGACACAATGATGTCATTTAGAGTCAAAGAAGTCTGACTCGGATAACACATTCAGGTGTTCTCTGATGATCAAAGAATTGTATAAAAGGTGAAAGGCGTAATAGGAAATCAGGTTTATCCTTCAGATCAACGGAAAAGACATTTTATTTTCCATTTATTTGGTTGTTCTTGACAGCTGTCAGACCTCCAGTCCACTCCAGGCTCCTCTTCCTCACTTTGTGTTCTCCCCTCATTCCATCTCTGCAGGATGCTGATAGATAAGGATGTCAGCATCCCTCCAGAGACATTCCGCAAGCACGTGGACGCCAGTTTGACCTACATCAACCGAGGCCTGAAGCAGATGAGCCGTCTCTTCCTGGTGGAGGATCTCGTCGACTCCTTAAAGGTTCACTTTCCTGATCATTTTTTCTGGTGAAATACCAGTCAGAAGATCCAACAGTGACAGTTGTTTGAAAATACTGTCTGCAGGTAAAACTGTATAAATGTATATTTATGGACCTCTGGGTAAATTGGAATATGCAGTGATGAAAGTCTTCCGGGAATTCCCGGAAATCCGGGTTTTTGAGCAAACCGAACGTACTTTCCGGGAAATAAAGACCTGATCTCTACGGAGAAATCGCTTTCCGGATTAAAAAATGGTCTGAAATCGGCAAATTTTAGCTTTATTTTCTATATTTCTCCGCAGATCGCTTCCTCTATGGTCGTGGCCATCTCTCGTCTTCCCGGCCTAATTGACCAATGACGGGACGTTTTAGTTGCTTTCGGATGCGTCGACATCTCTGATTGGCTCTGTCTGTACCACGCGGTCAGCGTGACAGATTCCCTAGAGACCAAAACTGGCGGACCCACGCTAAACTTTCACAAACACATCTGAAGAGTTTGCGATCAAATTTGTGTTAAAATAATGGCGGGCATCGTCATTATTGAGCGTGGTCACGACCTCAGTTGTGACAAGACGATAAAAAACAAATTGAAGTGGTCTTGGCTGGAAAAAAAAGATTTTTAAGGTAGTGTAGGTCAAATACTTTTTTGTGTAAAATAATCTCAAAACCACATTTTGAAATAATTTCAATTTTAGTTTTGAGTTTCAGTTTTTATTTTGAATACATTTCTCTATCTAATTTATTTGTATTTCCTAATTACCATGATTTAGTTCAGTATAGTTGACATTAATTATAAGTATTTGATGGTTTGGACCCGCACTCCCTTAAAAATAATGTTTACAATGTTTAGTTTAGTTTGTATGTTTGTTTTGATATTTCCCAGATTACTAAGTATTGGTGGTAAAGAATTGATGTATTATGTTATAGAATTATAGTTTAAAGCAGATCCCATATTTTGATGTAATTATAGTTTGAGAAAACAGTGCAAGTGGATGTTGTACATCAGTCATTTCTAAAGCAGAAATAATGTATAAATAACTGAGGTACTTTCATAGAATATCATAGTTACTGGTGTTCTTTTTGCCATTTGGGGCTTTGATGTTACTATATTTTAGCAATTGTATGTTTTGCAGCTTTAAGGAAAAGCCTAGATTGTAGGATTGTGTTACTTTGAGCAATTTTCCAAATTCTTTTTTAGGACCAGCAAGTCCTTAATGGAGAGTCAAACTAGGGGTTTGAATGACAAATCATGATGCTCCAATTAGTCTTAGTTTCTTGATAAAGAAGTGAATAACGAGCTGCCAGAATGCAGAAGAATGCATCTAAGACCACGTATTTTTCCAAAATTTCGTTCTGTGCCCGCCATATCGCTCAAAGAAAAGTTCAGGGATTTTTTCCTTGCCTGACTTTCATCACTGAGTATGTCTGGCCATACAATTTAGTCCAGATATTTTCTGGGAATTGAATCTGTGACGTTTGCATGGATGAAGCAGTTCATTCAGACACTCATGAGAGGCTGGACTCCTGTGCTCGGGCTCTGACGGGCAGAACGTGGTTCAAAGGCTTACTGGTTCGTCCACATTTCTTTTCTTAACTGGGCTGGCAGAACTTGTTCGAAGTGCCGCCTTCTTTCATTCTGAGAGAAACTGGTGTGCGGTCTGTCAGCCGTTTCCTCCCTGACACCTCCCAGGTGAGGCACAGCCTTTCTCAGGATCATTTGAAAGGCAGACGGACAAAAGGAGGCGTGTCAATGATTAAGAAACAAAGAGTGTTCTGTGGTGACGGGTAAGACCGCTTCTGATGGGACGTTTGCCATCGAACATCGCCTCATATCTTTGTCGAGCTTAATGGACAAATATCCACAACATGGAAAGATCAAGAAAAGATCATCACATTCAAGGACGTCAGTTATTAACTTTGATAATGAAGTATTTTGTGAAAATCCTGAATGGATCTAGAAAAACCCAAAGTAGTTATCTGAGAATTGAGCCCCCTGGACGGAGTGACGGCTGCTCTTTGATGACGATGGGCAGCCTGAGTTTGACTGGATATGAGAACTGGACTGAGTGGCCCCTCCCCCTCTGGCGTTCTAAACAGGAAGTGGCTCCAAAAGGTCAAAATCCCAAAGACTTCAATAGAGAAATGAACAGCTGTTCCTCAGTCACTCTATCGGTCAGAAGAACCGATCTGGATCTGATACTTTTTTTAACATCATCTTCTTATTTTTTATTTGTT
Organism: Oryzias sinensis; assembly: GCA_037389245.1. Classification (NCBI taxonomy): domain Eukaryota; kingdom Metazoa; phylum Chordata; class Actinopteri; order Beloniformes; family Adrianichthyidae; genus Oryzias; species Oryzias sinensis. Next base: position 14,875,870 of record CM074505.1, on the reverse strand, counting down.
TTGTAGTTTAGGTTGTATATTGACCAATCAGATGCCTCAATAAAAGTAGGTGGTGCCTGCTGGCCCCCACATCCAACGCTCGACTCGGACTGACTGGGACCAACCACTGCTTCCGTATTGCGGCAAAAAGCCGACTGAATTGACGTAATTTGCTTGGAGCTGATAGTGAAGCATTTTCTACGGGTGACGTCACACTGACTCAGTCCAGGTCTCTGATACAGTCGACGTTTCTTTCCAATTCCACTCCAAAGCTTGTTAGAAGCAAAGCGATGAATGGAATTTGTCTGGACTGGACTTAATGGGACGGCTTTGTGTAACGGCGGCTGGTTTGAGGAATAGAAGTTCTCCAGAGTCTGGATGAGAGAATGAGAAGTGTTTGCTGGTTCTGGATCAGGATGAACCCTGAACCTCTTCTGGGTGGTTTTTCCTGCAGCTGGCGGTGGTCATGTGGCTGCTGACCTACGTAGGAGCAGTTTTCAACGGAATCACCCTCCTCATCCTGGGTAAGCCGCATACGCAGCATGTATATGATAGAACTGATCCTGGATGATGAGGATTTTTGGAGTTCTGTGTGGATCCCATCATTTTCAATCAAACGTAGAGGCTGAAGTCAGATTCAGATCAATCGGAGCACAAAAGTGTCAAATGAGTTCCCCTAAAGCGCCTTTCTTCTTTCTCCCTCAGCGGACATCTTGCTGTTTGCTGTGCCTCCCGTCTATGAGAAGAACAAGGTAAGAAAAGGATGGATACGACACCCCCTCGCCCCACCCACAAAACCCCACATGGCTTTCTGCGGTGAGCTCACAGGGTGACTCGTCTTCATCAGACACTGAAGGCTTTCTTCATGGCTCATGTGGCTGCAGCCTCTGGCAGCTTACACAAAGAAACGCCCAAAGTCGGAGGATAAAGATGAGATGTGGACTGAGCTGCATGACCCAAATTACACAAGTGAACTATAGATGATGGACCCTAATTATCAAACATTCAAACACCGCATTTTCAGCTCCTCTGAATGCGTGTCCCCTTCCATCAAACGGTCGGGATGATCCCAATCCTGATCATCACGATCAGAGCTTCCTTCACGAAGCTTCACTTCTCCTAGTCGGCTTGAAGGAGAATCTGTACCATAGAGGACGGTGCAAAGCCTCAGTAGCTGCGTTTTTATTGAACATTTGCACAAAACTGTGTTGAAATTCTAGAAATTTCAGAAGACACAATTTAGCAGTTGCACTGTTTCCGATAAATCCTAATTCTGCGGATAAACATGAACCACCTCGGGCCATAAGCCGCTCAAAAACACGGCGACGGATGTCGACAATACTTCAAATAGGATCCATTCAAATTTCTGCCACGGCACTAGCGCTCATCATCAGTTCCTTTAAAATTGTTGTCTCCATTTGGCGAATTTGCTGGTAGATAGGAATCATTCATGAGGAGAAAACAGTGGCATCCCAAAAACAAATGAAGGGTTCCCTTTCTGCCGCTTCTGGCCGTCTGGACGGTGTGTTTTAGTTTAAACTGCAAACACTGATGGATCCAGGGTTTGTTTTCAACTCACTCCTCTCTTTTACCAGTGAGTTAGTCGTGTTAAGATGATAAAAACATGCTGCTGTCGGGCTTCTCGACATTAAGGTGTGCTTCTTCTCCTTGCAGACCCAGATCGATCAATACATCGATGTTGTTCGGACTCAAGTCAATGCGACAGTCGCAAAGTGAGTAAACCCTTTAAGGTCTTCCATCTTTGCCAGGGAATTTCCTATAGTGTTCTCTCACCAAATCCTGGTTCACCTTTAGCTCTTTGATTATTTTTTTCTTTCATAACTGGTTTCTGCATCCTGATTGGCTGTAGACCCTGTCAATCAATCTACTCCTTGTACAGGGCGCGTGCTGTTTACCAAATCTACTTAAGTCTTTGATCCTGATCAGATCTCCGTTTTCACTCAATAATCCTGGATTGATTTTTCTAGAAGGTTTGAACTTTGATAGTTTAAGCGAGAGAGAAAAGTGTGAAAAATGTTCACGTGTGTCTGAGAAAAGCCTAGAAAGTGTAGTGAGGAGCCTTAAAAGGTTGTACTATGCAGGTTATTTTCAAAGCGTAATCCTGGTGATAAACGAGAGAGAAAGGTACAGAAAATACCTGAGAGCAGTTCAGTTTTGGAAGTCCTGTGTGAAGATGAGCTTTAATCTGATCACAGATCGGTAAGGACTCCGTATTTGTCACTCCTTCCATTTGGAATAAATCCTGTTTGACACGCGTGGAACTAGGCCTGCACAATGAATTCCAAATGTATCGTTATTGGATATCGATCTGTACGATACGCCGATCGCAAAAGACAGAAAATTGCCTTAAATGGTTTCCTTAAATGTGCAAAAACAAACTTGAGGCACTTTGAAGTATTTCACAAATGTTCCTCATATCGTGCAGCCCTACGCTGACCTATCTGAATACTGCAAACGGCCCTAGAGGAAGTCGTAACGCAGTTCTGTCGTAAACAAACATGGCTGTGGGGTTTTTGACAATGACTATTCAGACGCCAGAACGTCCAGCCGGTGCTGAACTTGTCTCTCGGCCGCACAGCCCAGAAGGGGGCGTTGGGGTCACGTCAAGACCTGCAGCCAACAGCGATATTTAGACCCAAGCGCATTTAAGATGCGTAGATGTGTGCGAATATCAGCTGTACCTTTTTCTGGACGCTGTCAAAGAGGGACGGACAGCAGGACGATCGTTTCTTCATTCCGAGTGCTAGAGCTTTGTTCCCCCCTCCTCCACCAAAGACGAGTAGCCTCTGGATCAAGGTGGGAGGGGACTGTTCTTCTGCAGTCCACCCCTCAGGAGTGGAAGCGGTCTGGTCGTCCGCTGTCACAGGACTGCGCGGAGCGGCGTTTCCGCCTCCAGGGCGCACAGACCGTCCCGATCCCGCTGCTCTGCCCAGAGACCCGGCTCTCCGGAGTCCTCGCTCATGCAGAGCAGGCAGGCCGCTCCCACCCCCCTACCGGAGCACACGCCGTCTACGCATGACGTAAAAGACGGCGCAGGAATGCCCCACAATCAGAATGCGTGTTTGCATGCACAAAAACCGGAACAACAATCAGCATAACACTCTGAATGAGTCTGATCTGGTCAGAGAATTCCGGATGCCGTGTTTACTGGGATCAGGATTTCAATTCCATCACTTGTGTCCCTGTAACCATGACAACCGTTCCAGCATTTCTATGAGGTTTCATTAGGAGACGTTCTTTGGTGAGGGTGCAGCTTGTTCCTCTGCTCCCATGCAGACCTGCGTTGCTCATGGGTAACGGGGAAGCTGCTGCAGGGATTCATCTCCCGTCACATGGCTGTTCTCCTGTCTTTCAGGTTGCAAGAGAAACTCCCCGGAGCCGTGAAACGAAGCAAAACAGAATAGACGCACCGCAAACCTTCATCTCACCGTCATCTCTACCTTCCCTCCACCCTCTCTGAGGTTACTTCATCACCGCATCCAACCTGATCCCCCCCCCCAAATCAGCGCTCATCGCTCCACCACCCCGAACTTTGCTAGGTAGAAATCTCAGACGCTTCTCGATGTTCAACCTAAAACTATTGACAGAGCTGTGGATGTGAAGACAGCGGCCGGGATCATGTGACGCTGCTGCAGGTCCCGCCCCCGGCGGGACGGAGTCGGGGTCGAACTAGACCGAATCTATGGCCCGGTTTGGTGGACCGCCCCCATGAAATGACGTTAGAGGGGGAGGGGGGTGTCGGGCTGAGCGGGCTCTGCTGTCACTAATCGGCGTCTCTGCGCTCTTTTAAGGCTTCTGAAATAAAAGGTCTTGAACAGCGAGCCAGCGGTGACGATTGGGTCGTCCTGGTCTGTTGGTTTTCTGATGTACAAACACTCGCCAAGTGAAAGGAGAGCCCCCTCCTTCCTCACCCAACCATGTTCTGGACGGGTTCGACCCGCACAGTTGGCGTCATTCTTATGGCCAACGTTATTTATAGGTCTGCTGCTTCCACCCCCCCTTTAGCTCGATAACAGCTTTTGTTGTAGTTCTGCTGTGTTCCGGAGCTTTCTCAGACTTTCTGAGGCTAAAGTCTCACTGAAAACAAAGAGAGAATCGCTGGAGTCCTTCGCTCTGATGCAACCTCCTAGATGACTGTCCAACAGCCTTTAAAGGGTTAACAAAAGTGGTTAGATCATCAATAACTCCTGACTTCTACCTGGCAAAACCTTTAAACTTATAGACAGTTCTGTATATTTTTGCACAGTTTACAAACAAAAAGCTCAGTAAGTTGAAAAGTACCTTTTAGAAACTAGTTTATAAGTGAGGCTCATTAGCTGGAGTGAGGTTTTATTATTTTGTTCTTAGAGCTTTTCTTGGTTGGCTGCCATGAAGTGCATGTCATAGTATAAGTTAAGGATGGTTTCACCCCTTCTATAGGTTCTACGCTATTCTCCACCTTGACTCTTGTTTATTAGGATTGCTTCTTTAATCGTTGGAGTGGTATTACTGCTTAATCTTGTTGAACCGACCGTGTGCACATGCATGTCCCTGAACGCCGAGGCCCGCTTCAGGAGTCCCTGTTGGGTCCTGCTGCGCCTCGCTGAGACCTCGTCTACAAAGCTAAAGCTGCAGCAGCTGACCAACGCGCCGCTTCTCCGTTATTTATCTGAATGTGAAGAAGGGTCTCGTGGTAGCTTGAAAAGGCGCCGATGTCGGTCCTCTAGGACCCGTTGGCAGCTCGGCTCCTGTGGTTTCTGGGTCTTAACAGAAGTCCAGGAGCCGCGTTCATCCTGACCACAGTAAGAACCAACCTGCAGGGATGCCAACACGTGAAGCGGTACCTCAAAGCACCGTGGGAAATGAAGTTCTGGTAGAGGATCTCCTGGTATTCCTTTTTTTAATCAGAAAGTAGGAATTCTTCCCGAAGGCGTCGTCCTTTGAGCCAATGTCCCAAACAGAGGGGAAAACGAACCCTCGTCACGGACGACGTCAGGCTCTCGGCCGTGTTCTGGAAGTTCCCGCCGTCTTTCTTCGGACTCGTCGTCGTCGTCCTGTGGGTTTTCTCGCACTGCAGCTTTGTTTTGCGTCCGCTGTGATGGATTTTAGTTTTTGGAGCCTTCAGAGAGATGCTGCAGGAAAATAAGTGAAAGATGTTTGTGGTCTCTGTTCTGATGTCAAAGTGAAACGAATAAAGATCATTCAAAGCTTTGCCTCCGTGTCACTTTGATGTTGACTGAGCGCTCGCGCCGCCTCCTCTCGCCGTCACAGGGAGGAGGGGCCAAACAGGTTCTGTCCTGGTTGGTCTGGAAGGGTCCAGCTGGTTCTGCGGATCCCAGAGTCTTCACTTCCTCCAGCAGCCCTTCATGACGTTTTAGGAGGTTGGACTTCTTGGTTCTCATCATGTCGGTGGCCGGTCACCTTCAGAGGGGTTTAAACCCCCGGTCTTTGGTTAGACGCTGAACCTCCACAGTGCTCCTGGTGGTCATAGGTTGGTGAATGTGACTGGGAAGTACTCTGGGGCTTCAAGGAAGGTGGAAAAGCACCAAATACGCCGTCTATCAGACCAGAGGACTCAGACGTTCCCGTCTGCCCCGCTGCAAACCACTACACCACAAATGCCCCCTTGATCCTCCTCTTTCTGCCCTGGCGGTTCTCTGTAGGATGTTGGAATCTTCCGGTTCCCGCTGGTGAAATGTAGCACCCCGGTTCATCCTTCCTCCTCGTTTCTCCTGCACTCCTGCTTTCGGTAACCGCTTCTTCCTGGAGGTGATTTTCTGCTGATCTCCTGTAGAAACTGTCCTAGAAAACCACCCAGGTTCTTTGATTGTAGATTTTAAAAAGTCATCGTAATTCCAAGAGCACTGGGAACGCTTTGATCATCTTCTGATCACTTTTCAGAATGAGACTTTGGATCAGCGGTCCCCAAATCCAGGCCTGGAGGGCCAGCTTTCCTGCTGATTACCTGATCAGGTGTGTTTAGCCAGTGAGGAGCTTCAACGTCAGGATGGTTGGAAAACATGAAGGACACAGACCCCTCCAGGCCTGGATTTGGGGACCCCTGCTTTGGACGGTTCATCTTCTCAGCAGAGGGAAAGCGGGTGACCTCTGGTTGCTCTTAACCCTCCCCACCCTCTAAAGGTGTCAAACCGAGTCGGTGTGGGGTCTTCTGGAATACCTAGACCCCCACACCGTCTGGTAGTGCAGCCCCCTTCCTTCTCAGAACCTTCCAGACTTTTATGTAAGCTGGTCTGAAAAAAACATCCAACTAAGGTTGATGGTTATAATCTATTCCAAGCATCGATATGTTATTCTTCATATTATTATCAAGTCAGTTCATTCCAATAAAGCCCCACGTTCTAAAACAGAAGCCTCTAGACCCAATCAGAGCCACAGGATGGAGGAACACTCCCTCTGCTGGGAAGGAAGAGACCGCCGTGGATTCAGGTCATGTGGTCACATGACGCTGACCTTCTGGGGAAACGGGACCGTAAAGGTCTAGAAAACCTTTCACAGCTCCTTCAAGTCAAACGTCCTCGGATGATCAGAAAAACATTTTCTGGAATCTCGTTTCCCTGAAGGGGGGGGGGTCTGCTAGACGCCCAGACCACGGGGGGGAGGGGGGCAGGTGAACACGACGGCGTCCAGCATCACGAGAACAGGACGGTGACGGCCTGCATGGTGTGTGGGGCGGAGCTTAACACCATTTAGAACATCTAAACACAGCGTTAGTGGGGGGGGGGGCTTTTAGCCACTGTAACTCCGCCCCCAGTCCTCCACATCTTCATCGTTGTTCCACATTACAGAAGAAACAGAAAAAAGAGAAAAACTTCATGAAAATGTGTTGAGAAAAACCAACAAATCTAAGCCAAAAGAGGAATGAAGCTTCTCATTTTTTTAAAGCATTTTATTATTATAACCCCCCCCACCCCCCCGCTTTAGAGCTCAGAAACAAAAGACGTTCAAATCAGTTTTGATCAAACTCCCTTTCTGGTCCCAAAGGAACAACGTTGAATCTTTGTTCTGTGTGATCAGATTTTGCCGTCCAGGTGAGCTGCAGGTGAATTATTTCATGTCACACATCTAAACGTTTGACGCTGCAAAGCTGTGAAAGGGAAACGAGAGAAGAACGGCTTTTTACGAGTGAAGAGCTCCAAGAATCAGAGATGAAGCGGGCTAAGAAGTTTGGACTGAGGCGAATCCCCCGAGGAGATGCAGGAACGTACCCGCGAGTTCAGCGTGTGGTGGAAGAGAGAGGAAGAAAACAGCCGCTGGTGGTTGAACGTTTATTCACAGATCGCTGAGGAGCAAAAGCGTGTAAGAAACAGAGATAAAGTAACGGGGAGAGGGGCGGCCATCCATCACAGTTTGTCTTTTTCCAAACTGAGCTCTTGGAGCAAAAGCAGAGAAGCTGGTTTCTACTTGGAACTTTGAATGACTCGGCCAAACTCTTGGAAATGCGGTCAGAGGATCGTTTGCAACCAAACGTTTCCAGTGTTTTCTTCATTTCAAACAGGAAACGGCTCCAACAACAGAAGCCAAAGGAGCCACGTCCGTCTTTAACCCTTTTCTTCAGAGAAATTCTGCTACATTTATTTCCAAATCTCACAAAAAGTCCAGATTTTTCCTCCCTTTAGGCAGAACTGGTGAAAATGTCATTGCAAAATGCAGAGATAGAAGCAGAGCATTATGGGTAACGTAGTGGCTGCTTTGGGCTTCTTTACATTTTCTCTCCTCACAGCTAGAATATTGAAATGATCGGACATCTCCACATCAAAGACCATCTGTCATTCAAGTGTTGGTCAAAGCACGATCCCTGAGAAGCTTCGTCCCGCTGACATTTCATGGCGTTTGTCTCCGACTCGGCTAAGATTCTGCTTCTTTTTTATTTTGGCGAGAGAGAAAAAATGCTAAAAGCCTGAATGAAGTAGCAGAAAACTGTAACCAGGTCACAAACACATTTAGAAAAACGCAAGCAAAGTGCTGATACAAAAGAAAAGGAAAAGATTGACGGGTTCTTGTGCAGGCTGACCGTAAGATGAGTCGGTGCTGCAACGGCGGACGTGGACCGACGGGGGAAGCGGGAACGCATTAACTGCACAGCGCCGTTCATTGTCTTCAGCAATAAGGAGAATTTAGCCTCTTTCAACAGGAGAGAGGGGACTTAGTACATTTTTGTGGGACAAAGTGCTGTGTTATCTTCCTGAGATGAGACTCAGGCTCTGACAAGGAACAAGCCCCGCCCCCTGAAAAAATAAATATGTCCAAAAATACTTAATCGTGTGGTAGAATCTGTACAGGCCAGAACTCATCTGGTGTTCAGGGAAAAACGCCGAAAATGTGGTCAGAGGCGACCCTCAGGTTACAGGGGTATGATGGAGGGCGCCGCCATCAGCCTAGGGGGCGCCGCAGAGCTCAATTCTTTCATTAAAACCTGCCTCCAGCTCAATAAAGTGACAACCACTTAACCAAATCGTGCTTCTTTTTTTTTTACAATACATTCATCTCATCAGTCATTTTCTTTTTCTGGCGTTCCGTTCACACCATCAGACCCGTAACTCGCTAGTTCTGGTCCAAACGTCTGACTAACACGCAGACTGGTTTTTTCCTGCATGGATCGTTTTGTTTAGAGGGTAAAACATAAAAACCAAACCAGGAAATCTCAATAAATACTCAAATGAGCGCTGCAGAGCTCCTCTGAACTTCTACCGCCGTTTTTTTGGAGGCTGGCGGAGCTTCCGACGACACGACTGCTCCACTCCAGTGTAGCGCCGCCGCCGAACAAGAGGGCTGCGTCGGTAACGGATCTGTAAAACACAACTAACACAACTAAATCTGACCAATAAAGCTTTGATTTCCCGTCTGGCCCTTCAGTTTCTTCTTCGTTTACCTGCTTTTTTGTTTTCTACCTCTGCTCGGATCGTTCCTCGTCGTGACGGCCGGTCGTCACTGACTGTCCTCATCTTTCAGCGTCTTCGCCATCAGAGCAGAGGCGGAGCCGCTGGACCCACCCAGGCGAGGTGGAGGCTGGCGCTGGCCGGTGAAGCGCCCGTCTAAGTGCTGAAGTGTGGCGCAGCGGGGGCCCCGTCCGGGTCTTGGTGCTCCTGGGAAGTGAAGTGCTCGTCGAGGTGCAGTCCGCTCTGGGTGTAGCGCAGCTCGGCCTGCTGCTTCTCCTCGGCGCTGTAGTACAGGGAGTGGGCGTGGACCTGCTGGATGTGTCTCTTGATGGTGCTGACCTTCAGGGTGGCCAGATTAGCTCCACACACCATGCAGATCAGGCCGTGTCTCTTGCAGTCGTAGTCCATCAGGTACTCCATCCGCCAGCGCATCTGGTAGTTCCTCCTTTGGTCCTTGCCGGGGTAGTGGCCGTGGCGAGGAGCAAGGCCGCTGGAGCCAGCGTCTTTCCATTTGCCCTTTCCTCCACTCGCACTCCCCTCCTTTCTCGTTTTGGTGCGAGCTCTGACATCGCGAGGTGGAGGTTCAGCCGTTGGCGCCGCGTTACTGAGAGCCGAACCTCCACCTGGGGGGATCTCTGTGAAAACAGCGACGTGAAAGAGCTGAGGAGGTTAGAAGCAGAACAGCTGTTCAGCGTGTCGGCGGCGCCTCTCACTGTCGGCCGGCGATGGGTCCTCGCTGGAGGAGTCTTTGGTCCAGGCGGCGGCCATGGCTTCTCTCTCCTGCCGGCTCAGCGCCGTCGTCTCCGGGTGGTGCTCCTGGATGTGCTGGCGGAAGCTGCTCACCTTGGTTTCCCGCAGAACCTGAGAACACACCATGCAGAACGTACCCTGGCCCTGCGGCCCGTACGCCACCAGGTAGTCCAGACGCAGTCGCCACGGGTTGCCCACTTGCAGCCGCCGCCTCTTGGGTGGAGGTTCCTGTAGCGGAGCTCCCACACCTCCGTCCTCACCAATCAGACAAATGTCCTGAGTGGAGGTCCCGACCCCCCGTGGCGGCACGTCCGAGTCTGTCTGGGTGGTTTTTAGGCTCTCGGCACAGACGTCCACCGTCTTTCCTTTGGTGTTGTGTTCGGATTTGACCGAGTTCTCTGACTCTTCTGCCACATGGAAGACAAACGCAACACCAGAAAACAAAATACCAATAAACACAAAGTCGTCACCAACCGAACACTGACTGAACAGAGGAAACCCCAGCAAGACCAAGCACGTCCAAAGCCCGGCTGTAGGCCAAATCAGGCATGCGTTCAAACTTCTAGGCTCCTGTCAGAAAATCAATAATATGTGGCCCCCAGCACCTTCTAAGGACTGGGTGTATGATGTCTTGATTGTGATTAGTTCACGTCCCAAACACCGTGTGCCACAGCCACCACCAACATTTAGCACATATCACATGGAGGAAAACTGGTCACACGTCAATCTATGTGGAAGAAGTAAGAAAAGTTGTGGTGCAGCGGCTCCACCTCTGATACATCTGTGAATCTTTTACAGATGTATCAGGAATGAACCACCATAATAAACCAACGTAAAAATCGTATCTGGCCCAAAATCTGTGCATCAATGATGTAATGTGAACGTGATCTGTGCGCCGTATACGTGATCTAAAAGTTACACATCGGTGGTTCATGCATGAAAAGTCCTGGAACGGTCCTGGAAAGACACATGTATGAATCTCACTAAATCACACACAATTGCATAAGATTTATGTCATAATTGTATTTAACCCTTGTGCTATCTTAGATGACCCCACCCTTCCATTGATGTGTTCTCCCTACCATGACAAAGGTGGATAAAGGTGGAAAGATTTCATGTAATCCATGGACACCAGTGAAGATCACAAATCATTGAAGAAAAGAGGTTCAGAGCACTGTCTAGTGGGTCTAGATGACCCAACTCCCAATGGTAAAGCATAGCACAAGGGTTATACCACGTAAAATACTCGTAAACTTCATAATTCTTCACCAACCAAAAATGTTGTACATCTCAAAACCAAATTCCCGTAAAGACCCGTCGGCTGAAACCCTCGACAGACATCTGAGCACATCGACGAACGCGGGAAACACGTATGGATGACGTAGATCACGCTTGGATCATGGAAGACTGACATTTCACACGTGGAAAATGTGTCGTAACGGCCGGTCACGAGCCGTCGTAAACTTCTGGAACCAAACTAAACCTCCTTGACCTTCAGAGCCTACAGGGCTGAACAAGAAGAACAGATTTGTTTCTTTGATCCAAATCTGTGGTTTGTGTTTCTGAAAATACCCATTTGTGTGATGTACTTTAAAGTATCTTGTTAACTACATTATTATGGTGCTATTCCTTTTTAATTTTCTCTTAGTGTAGCGTTCTGTGACACATTTACACTTTTTTTATCCCTATCCTGCATGGTGGAACAAATAAAGGCTTATCTCATCTTTGACATTATTAAAAGTGAGCATTTATTTGGGAATAATGGGTGACTTTTCATGTAAATCCAGATTTTGTGTTGACTAAGTTTTACCCACACTCTCTATAGATTTATTACTGGTCTTTAGAATAAACATTCACTATCATTTGGGTCAAATTGCATTTCATGTATTTCTGGTTTATGAGCAGAAATGATGAGATTCCCGCTGCAGTCCCACTTTCTTGAGACGGTTATGGGTTGGCCCTCACACGTCTTTACCGCCGCGCCTCTCACCGTGAGCGTGAGCCCAGGCCTGCAGGACGCAGTGCTTCTCCTCGGAGCTGTACAGCAGGGACACGGGGTGGGTGTCCAGCACGTGGCTCTTGATGTGATCCAGGTGGAGCGAGGGAAGCTCCGCCTCACACACCATGCAGAGCAGGCGGCCGGCCTCCGCCTCGTACTCCATCAGGAACTCCTGACGAAACCAGGCGTGCAGGGAGTCGTTCAGGTACCGCTCCAAGGTCTGCGCCGACGGTCCGGCAGCCTCCTGCTCCTCCTCCTCTGGCTCTTGGAGGTCCCCCCCCTCCACAGAGTGAGGAGACAGAGAGGAGGCTTCTCCGTGCCTTTCTGGGGGGGTCGCTCGGTCTGCAGGGTCTGCTGGTGGTCAGAGAAGAGGATGTAGTGCCCAGAAAAATGCAAACTGTAAGAAAACGGTACTGCCGAATTTTAACCAGCATGTCATGTGTGCCACGAGGGGGGAAAACACTCTGGGTCATGTTTGTACCAACATCAAACAAGCATACAGAGCCATACCCCCCCCCCCCCCTCCTGTTACCCATGCACCACCCTCAGACGCAGTGGCAGGCCCACCACAAAAACCGTAACGACCTGGCCTGATGATGCACTTAGCAGATTACAAGACTGCTTTGAGCAGACGGACTGGAATTTGTTTCAACATGGGGAGCTGGAAAAACACACGAGGTCTGTCCTGGACTACATCAAGTTCTGTATCGGAAATGTAGACAAAAGCATCCGGGTTTTCCCTAACCAGAAACCCTGGATGACCACCCAAGTCCACAAACTCCTCAAAGCCCGCGACGGTGCCTTCCGGTCAGGCGACAGAGCTCTGACCTGAGGAAGGGGGTCAAAAAAGCTAGGATGGACCACAGGAGGACCATGGAGTCCCATCTGTCCAGCAACAACACGCGTGAGGTGTGGAAGGCCATACATGACATCAGCAGCTCAGTAACTACAGACCATCTGAGTGCAGCCAATCACGCCGCTCACCGTGACTGAGGACGACGTCAGGAAGGCGCTCCTAGCAGTGAACCCCAGAAAGGCAGCTGGCCCAGATGGAGTTCCTGGTAAAGGTTTTAGAGCATGTGCTCCTCAGCTGGTGCCTATCGTCAAAGAGATCTTCAACCTCTCTGGTCCAGGCAGTGATACCCTCCTGTCTGAAATCTGCAACCATCATCCCAGTGATGAAGAAATCTCCCATCTCCAGCCTCAATGACTACCGTCCGGTGGCGCTCACTCCAGTTATCATGAAGAGCTTTGAGAGACTGGTCCTCCGCCACATCAATGATCACCTCCCCCCAGACCTCGACCCCCACCAGTTTGCATACGGCACAAACCGCTCTACAGAGGATTTCATGGCCTTAGCCCTGCATGCTGCTGAGTAACCTGGAGGAGCAGCAGAGCTACGTCCAGATGCTCTTTGTGGACTACAGCTCTGCCTTCAATACAATCATCCCGGACATTCTGATCAGAAACCTGCCCCCCCTCACGTGTACCTGGATAAAGGACTTCCTCACTGACCGGCCCCAGGCTGTGAGGCTGGGCCCCAACCTCTCCCCCCACACACACTAAGCACTGGCGCCCCACAGGGCTGTGTGCTGAGCCCCCTCCTGTACTGCCTCTACACCCACGACTGCAACCTCATGGTGAAGTTTGCTGATGACACCACAGTCGTCGGACTCATCTCAAAGGGAGACGAGGCGGCCTACAGGGAGGGGGTCCTGAAGCTGGCAGCTTGGTGCTCAGACAACAACTTAGCTCTGAACACCAAGAAAACCAAAGAGATCATGGTGGACTTCAGGAGGCACAGCACCGACCCAGCTCCCCTCTACATCAATGGAGAGCAGGTGGAGAGGGTCCACACCTTCAGGTTTCTGGGAACAACATCTCCTGGACAGAAGACATCACAGAGGTCATCAAGAAGGCCCAGCAGAGACTCCACTTTCTGCGGGTCCTCAGGAAGAACAATCTGGACCCCAGCCTGCTGACAACCTTCTACCGTGCGTCCATAGAAAGCCTCCTGACGTACTGCATTACAGTGTGGTACGGCCGCTGCACCATGGAGGACAGGGAGAGACTGCAGAGGGTAGTCACAGCAGCTCAGAGGATCATCGCCCCCCTACCCTCCCTGTCAGACATCTACTCTTCCTGCTGTCTTAGCAGAGCTGGGAAGATCATAAAAGACAGTTCCCCCCCTGATCTGGACTGTTTGACCTGTTGACCTCAGGAAGACGCTACAGGTGCATCAGATCGAGGACAAACCGCCTTAAGAACAGTTTTTCCCCAAAAGCCATAACCATCCTGGACTCACACATGCACGGTCACTGACAGATCCACACACACACACACACACACACACACACACACAGACACACACACACACACACACACACACACACACACACACACACACACACACACACACACACACACACACACACACATGTCTCTCTCACTATGTGCATCTCATTATATACAATATACTGTATCTCTGCTATCATGAGCATAGCAGTGCAACACATCCCTCACTGGGGAAAGGAAAACGTGTTTACTTATTCATCCAATTTTTTATTGTACATTTTGTACTTTTTGTGAATTGCACATTTTTTGGAAATTATTTTTCTCATGCATTTCTGCACTGAACAGTGAGGGGCTCTCATTTCACTGTATGCGATGTGATGCGAATTGTACATTGTGCATTCTATTCTATTCAAGAGTTTCCTATTGAGTTGAAAATATAGAGAGCTCTCTGTCAACTTGTCTAAAACAGTAACAGGCTGTGGTTCCGTCTGGACAGGAACAGGCCAGAACCATGGAGGGACCTCGATAAAATATGAGGGTAAAGCAAACGTTGACTTTCGTCAAATGTGGCATTGATCACTGCTTTCTGCTGTTTTTAGCTCATTCCATCATCTATTAGTGTATTCCAACCATTGACTGTAGATGAGAACTGGACTGAGTGGCCCCGCCCCCATGGCGTTCCAAATCCCATAGAGTTCTATAGAGAGATAAACAGCTGTTACTCAGTTATTCTATTGGTCAGAAGAAACATTTTTTAAACATCTTCTTGATGATCCTCTTTCCTTCAGTTTCTCACAAACGGACCAATCAGATGCCTCAGTAAAAGAAGGCCGTCTCACATTGAATGTTTAAACAGATTTCAGGGTGGGAGGGGTGTGGCCTTCCAACAAGCTCACTCCTGACTGGCCAGTGGGGTTGCCATGGAAACCTTGGCACACACTGACGTGGACCAATCACTGCTTACCACTGTCATCTGGCTCCAACATGGCGACGTCCACGTTGGGAAAACAAATTCAAACATTTTCTATGGATGAAGTCCCGCCCACTCAGTCCAGTTCTCAGATACAGTCAATGATTCGAACAACACAACTTTTTATTGAGACTCACATTAGTGGTTCATGTCATTAATGGAAAAGTGACTTTGCTGTGATGTTATTGTAATATTTTTTCTGGTTCCTCTGATTTATTTCTCTCTGAACTCAACATTCCAGAACAATAAATCCTCGTTCCCACTGAGCGGTCCGGTCCGTTTTGGAACGGCATGCTGGGTGAACAGCAACAAAGGCTTTCTTGGAGATTCCTTTTGCCGTAATGACCTTCAGCCAATCAACAGGTTCCAACAGTAGCTCCGCCCTAACTGGTCCCTTCCAATTACTGATATCTATTGGCCTGCAACCAAAGGGGGCCAAAAATGGTGCGGTCCGGCTTAATGGGTCCATTTTATATTGGAAACGCTCAAAATACCGGACCGTACTTGACCATACCGAACCGGACCGGACCGTACCATTTAGAGGAAACGAGGCTTTCTATATAGAATAGAAAACCTTCAAATACACAATTCTGTCACTTTAGTGTTATACAAAGAGACATATGTGTGTGTGTGTGTGTGTGTGTGTGTGTTTTGTATTTTTGCATTCAGATAACCTAAGACGTCCCTCATACTGACACGCCCCCCCCATCAGCAGGCGGGGGCCACATTTACGGACCTCTCACTCCACTTTACCAGGACTTCTACCCACCGGCGGTTCCTTGGCTCAGCTGCAGGGTCTCATTCATCTCCTCCTCCTCCTCTTCCTCCTCCATCAAAGGCGTGTCAGCTCCAGAGGCGTATGACCTCTGACCCCCCCCCAAACTCAAGTGGCTCTCCCACCCCGAGCGGATGACCTCTTTGTCGGCGGCGCTCCACAGCAGCGAGTCCGGGTGCTTCTGGCGGATGTGCCTCTTGATGGTGCTGAGCTTCAGGGTGGCCAGCGAGCTGCCGCACACCATGCAGATCATCCCGTGCCTCTGCGCGTCAAAGTCCATCAGGTACTCGCTGCGCCAGTACTCGTGGTAGTACCGCCGGTGGTCGCGGCCCGGGATCCGGCTCAGGCCCGGGCGGGACGCTCTCTGGACGCGGGGTTTGCGCGCGGGGGGGCCGGGTGCGGGCGAGAGGAGGAGGGGCTGATCGGGCCCCTCCGTGAGCGTCCAGTAGCTGGTGCCTGCCGACTTGACAGACGTGACCGTGCAGGCCCGCCGTTCCTCCTCGCCGTGACCATCGCCTGAAATCACACAACACTGCCGTGACGTCAACTGTACACAGTGTTGGGGGGGGGGGGTCTCAGTCATTCAGATGAGTCGTAGCAGCCGGACTTTAACCTGTTTTTCTTTGACATGTTTGACCATTAGAACCACATTCATCATGATGTCATCATTTTGACACTTCAATGAGAACTAAAGTCACGCGTTGATTTATTTTACAGTTTTCAAAATATTACAGGGAAATATGGAATGTTTGTTTGGAAAATCCCGTCTGTATTTTCTCTCTTTGGTTCCTAAATACTTGTTTTTGTTTTTACTTGTGACCTTCATAAATGAATATTGTTTCATTTCAAACGACTCGGAGCTGGGCGTCACTAATGTGCCTCCAAACCAGCCAATCACAGACAAGAGAGCCGATTGGTCTCCTTCAGGGCGCTTGGATCCGGTCAGTGAGACCAGGAGTTTGAACAAATGCATACATGCAAAAACACGGAAAAAAGGTGGGACAAACCTGATAGAAACTACAACTTATGAACATTTTACTTTAACATGAAAAAACATCATTTTGGTTTCATTAACTGTGATAATAAACCTTTGTCTCAATTTTATTTACTAAATCTCCTGATTTAATAACCGAGTGTTATATTCACAAAACTAAATTTAGCAATAAAGCTCCCAATTTTTTTATTTACCCGCCCAAATTAGATTTTAGTGAGACTCCATTTCCCCAGTAAAACAGAAGAGCAATTAAAACGTGTCATTTTGCTCAGCTTTATAATTTAATATAAGCTTGAACAATTAATGTACAGTTTAATGTTCTTTGTTTTTTACCGTATGTCACCTGTTCTGAATTTTTTAAAAAGACCAGGAATTTGCCTCCTTCAACCATTCTGGCCTTTTTCTCACTGACCAGAACCCAGAAATATGAAACACTGCGTTGGATTTCTGTCATTGTTGCTGCCAAGACGCTCTTTCATCCCCGAATGTTCCGCTGCCCAGAAAAGGTTGATAAAAGTCGACTGAACTGAACCTAGTCTTGTCTGAAGGTCTCAAATGCAAATGTCGAATGTTGTCATTTTCAACCCAGAAAGTTCTCCTTTTAAAATTCTACAGGTTAGACAGTTGACATGTATTGCCTGCATAAAGGAATAAAACTTCATAAAAACTAGTGCAGGGTTGAATGCTGTGTTGCTGAATGAAAATGAAACTTAAAGGGTGATAAATGGCACAAAAACGAAAGAAATAAATGATGAAAGTTGACCATAAATAAAGTGAAAACGGCACAGTAACAAAAGAGCCGGGTATCGAACCAGCGAGCTTCTGCACCAAGGATTCTCCATGTATTTCAATGGAGGCAAAAATCCTGGAATATCTTGAAAAGTTAAAGGATTTATAAAAATCAAAAGTCAGAGCTGGAAAAAGCTGAAAGAGCTGAACATTTGAATAGTTGAACGGCTAAAATTGGTGAAAAATTTTAGAAGTTAAGCAGCAAAAAATGGTGAAAGATACTAGAATAAAGGAAGAGAAACGGGAAAACTATGGGTTGAATACTTTATAGAATGCTTTACAGCTATGAACCCATAAATACAACATCTGCATCTCCAGAGCATCCATCGCCTCCCAGCTGCCTCGGCTCAGCAGCAGCTGATCTGAACGGACAGTACCGCCCCTGGCCGCTAGGTGTCAGCGGTGAGCGCGCTGTGGGTCTTTGTTTATAGGAGCCAGAGACGGAGGGGCCATGCCGCCGCGCGGCTTTGTCCGTGACATGGATTAACTGTCTGACAATGCCAGTTGACATGTTTACACACACACAAACACACACACACACACTTAGCCGCGAGTTTCAAAAGAATCAAATAAATCAGTAGTTCCTGTTTATTATTTTACCTCCCAGGTCGCTTTCTTCTCGCGTGGCTTCCTCCTCTCCGCCTATAATAACCGAGAGCAGCTCTGACTGCTGGGAGCGCCGCAGGTCCACGGGCTCGCGCGCCTCCATCTCCTCGCGGCTCCGGTCCCCCTCGTGCCGCGCGGCTCCTGCTGCCACTTTCACATCAGAAGCATGTCACGGCAGGAACGTGCGGCGCCGCTCGCCACGCATCTGGCACGCGCTCCGTGACAAACCCATTGCTGTGGATCTCGTGTTGTCCCCCCCCCAGCCCGCGCCCCGCACGGGGGGACAACTGAACTTTTCCAGGATCACTCAGTGGCGCGTTCCGGTGGCGCAGAGTCCACGGCCCCGCGTGACGCTGTGGAAGTCCGCCTCGGCCTTCACTCATGGGTTTTAAGGCTCTCGATTGTCTTCTGGGTGGGGAGCCTGACTAGGGGCCCCTGGGGCTCCTTAAGGGGCTCCTGGGTAAATTTAAAGAGACAGTAACATTGCCGATGATGCACATCCACCCCGGGGGGTGGGGGTGGGGGAGGCGCGCTAATGCTGATAAGCTGCGCACTAAACTACAGTTGCTGTGGAAAAACCGAAGCAGTCAATCTGAGAGGCTCACACGCACGCGCAGGACGCGGCCCCAGACCCCAGCGCTGCTGAGCTGCGGGCCCCGAGGAGGTCGGTGTTCCTGACACCGGAGAACCGGAGAACCGGAGACCTCCACCGGTTTGGAGTTTTTCTCTGATCAAACAAACTGTTCGCGTTTAATTCAAGTCTCTGTTGTTGTGTGTTTGTGTTATAGTTTACTCTGTGTGTAGACGTTTGTCATGTGTGATTTGTGGTGTGTACTGTTAAATGTTGTTGTGTGTCATTTTTTGTGTTTGTCTGTTATACGCTGTCTTGTGTGATATATTTCTTTTTTCTTTGTGTGTGTTACATTTTACTTTGTGTGTCATATTCTTCTAGGTGTGTCAAGTTGTGTGTGTTATATTTATTTTTGTTTGTGTGTGTTTGTGTTATATTTTGCTATGTGTGTTTAGTTGTGTGTTTTATATCTATTTTGTTTGTGTGTGTGTTATGTTTTGCTGTAATTGTGTATTATTTTTTCTGTGTGTGTGTGTGTCCCATTTTTATGTGTGTTTGTTATATTTCTTTGTGTGTGCGTTATATTTTTCTAAGTGTGTGTCAAGTTGTGTGTTTTATATTTATTTCTGTTTGTGTGTGTGTGTGTGTTATATTTTGCTAAGTATGTGTTCATTTGTGTTATATTTTGCTTTGTGGGTGTGTTTGTGTGTGTTATATTCATTTTCGTTTGTGTGGTGTGTGTTCTATTTTGTCATTATTTTTTATCTATTTGTGTTGTTGTTGACTGCAGTGTGTTGTATTCCCAGCAGGAACAACAACATTCCCACGTGGTTCACAGTCACGTCCACCTGTTTGTCCACCTGAACAGCGGCCCTCAGGACCGGAAGTAGCAGACCCCCGAGCAGGGCACGTGCCTGCTTAGAGACAGGTGAAGCTGATCTGGTCTCTCCGCGACTCCATCACTGATTTCCTGCTTTGTTGCGTTTTGGGTTTTCTTCACCGTCTTTTTCTGGAGCCTGAAGCTGCTCGTGTCTGCAGACAACATCTGTCTCTACCGGAAAAGGACCGGAGAACGGGAGCCCTCTCTGTGAAAGCTGCTCGCTCTAACGCGCGCGTGCGCGCTCGCCTCGCGCTAGCATGTAGGTCCCACATCCTGGTACTTTGTTGTCACGGCAGCCTGCGCTCGGCTGGCGGGGGGAGAGTGGTCTCGGTGTCCGGGTCTCATGTGTTTCCGCAGAAACGTTCCCGTTAACGTCCCGGGAAGTTCAGAAAGGTAACGGAAATGCATGCTTCTCTCCCGCGCGGCTCCGGGCCGGACCGGACCGGGCAGCCCGTCTCGCAGGCAGACAGCGGCCGTCCTGCGGGACACCAGCCGGAACACGCAGTCCCACGGCGGCGTTCCGAACAGACGTGGGTCCGCGCAGAAAGAGCGCGCGGGCCCCGCGTCCGTCCGGGTTCTGCCTCTGTGTACCGGGTTCGAACCCAACCCCTGTTGACCAGCAGTAGAGAACCCCGAGTAAAAAATGGCTGTGGACGGTTGAACGGGTTTAAAGGGACAGCGCGGCTTCCTGCTGCTGCCCCCGCGCGCCTTTGTGTGCCAGAATTCACCAGGTGATCCAGACCGTGCCAGGCCGGTCTCTTTAGGGACAATCGGGGAGGTTTGCCTCCAAACCGAACATGCTGTCAGGCTGGGGCAGAGGGGCTTCCGGTGGGGCACAGCTGAGGGTGGAGGACATGGGCGGCGCAGCGCATTGTCTGCAGCCTGCCCGGTTCTGACCCGGTCTAACCCGGTTCTGACCCGGTCTAAACTGGTCTCAACGGAAGGTTTCCTCAAGAACCGCAAAGAGGAAAGTCCGGTTAAGTGTATGGAAGCATTTCTGGAGCATAAATAAAAATAAAAGTCAAACCAGAAAAGCTTTTTCATTTTCTAAATGAGGCTGCATGTTGACGCAAAAAGGAAAAAGAAATCCACCAAACCACTTTTTCTGTTTCATTCTGTCACTTAACTAAAGCGAAAATGCAAAAAGGGGGTTGCATTTTAACAACCCCCCCCCCTCAATCCTTTCTCTTCTACTGTGTTGTTATGAAAAGAGGATTTTTACTTTTATTTTTGAGTCATTTGATGCTTTTACTTTGGCAAAATAAAAATGCGTTTCTGTTCATCCATTTTCATGTTTATAATTGAATTTTGCGACAAATTTGCAAGAAAAAGTTTTGAAAATGAAACATCAAAAACCATTTTCTTTATCATTTTAATTAAGCGACACAATAAGTTGTGTTGAAAAAGACGAAGCAGTTTGGTGGATTTTGAATTTTCATTTTATTTTTGAGTCAACAAAGACAGCTTTATTTTGAAAATAAAAAAGCTTTTCAGGTATTGACTCGTATTTTTCATTATGCTACAGAAATGCTTCCATATCAGAGGAGGGGGGGCGTCCAGGAGGAGTCACAGCTGCCTGACTAAACTAAACACAGAACAACACAAGGGCTGTTTCACGACAATCTGTGGATTTACACTCATAGAATATGAAGAAACATCCTTATGGAATATGGCAGTGATGACATCATCAAGCTACGATCGCGTTCACTTTACTGTTAATTTAATCAGACTGCCACAAACATCCTTTTTCATCTTAAAAAACAAGTTGTTGAAAATAAAAATGATATTTTCATCTTAACGACCCACTTTAATGAAAATGTTTGTTTTTTTAGTTTAGTAAAGCTCCAAGCTCCGCCCCTTTCTGATCCTCCACTGTCAGACCAACAGATCCATGAACGTCTTTGTTTAACCTGGTCTGAGCTGGAATCTGGATCAGAACTGGACAGACGGACGGACAGCCGGGGCCAAAGCCTTCTGGGAAATCAAACCAGCATCTTCATACAGCTTGATGAGAGAAACGCTACACGCGTGGTCCATGTCTCCTCCTCTAGATTCTTGAAGGAGTTTCTCCTCACAGTGTCTCCTTGTTGCTACTGAGTCTTGTTCCACCACACTTATCCATTTGTTCATGAAAGTCCGTGTCCCACTACATACGTGAAGCGCATATGACACGGATGTAAAGTGGTCAGACGTGAATCTACGTGGAAAAAGTGAGAAAGTTTTCATCTTTAGGTGAAATGTTCACAGATGTATCAGGAATGAACCACGTTAAAACCACAGAAGAAGCAGGAATAAACACGCTAAGAACACGTAAACCAACGTAGAACATGAAGCGTGTCATTATTGTGATGTTTCTCTGTAATTCATCAGTGATTCATGCATCAATGATGTCATCTGAACGTGATCTGTGCGCCGTATACGTGATCTAAAAGTTACACATCAGTGGTTCATGCAGGAAAAGTCTGTTAGACAAACGTGGAACGCTCCTGGAAAGACACACATTTGTGGAGGAATCTCACAAAAATCACACACAATTGTAAAAGATGTATGTAATAATACGTATAAACTAGTTAAAATACACATAAACTGCGTAATTATCAACCGACCAAAAGACTTGAACTGATTTCTGTCGGCTGAAACATCGACTGACGTCTGAGCAAATCGACGAACTCAAGAAACATGTATGGATGACGGAGATCACGCGTGGATCACGGATCATGTCGGCTGTGCGACACGACCTTTACGTACAGCACCGTGTTCTGGACCTTCCACGACTCGTCCTGCTGAAGGCTGTTGGTTCTTATCCAGTCTTCTGTCGCCGCTGATCCAGACTCAGAACGTTGAACGTCTCAGGAAACTGTTTCTGGAGATCATTAGCTGCTGAAGACGTGACTCCAAGAGTTTCCAACTCTGAGACTCTGAACGCTGAGTTCTCTTCAGCTGTGAGCCACGATCACACAGATAAAATACAAGCTGGAGATGTCTGAACCTGTGTGCAATAATTCTAAACGTATGAATATTTGGAAGATGACGATAATGACTGGTTTCACAGCATTACTGTCATTCTACCGTTAGACTGAAGCCCCGCCTCCAATTCCGTGATAATTCTAACAGACTGTGTTTTGTGTTTCCCAGGATGCCGCTGTGAACTGATCCAACCTGCCAGCCGCTCTGCAGCCTCACAGAGGACCGCCCCATGAACCACAGGATGAGGCTGGATGAGAAGCAGGCGGCCACGCCCCCCGCTAAAGGGAAAGGTGGTCCCGCGTCCAGTCGCTACCAACCCGCCTCACAATACGACGACACCACCCTCGCCCAGAAAAGAGAGTATTGGAGGAACAAAAAGCGCGAGCAAAGGGCGCGGCTCGCCAAGCGGAGAGGAAAGGCGACTCTGGACGGTCCATGCCGAAAACCCCAGCACTCCTTCTGTCCCGGTGCCTCCTCCTCTCCTGGTGCCGCCTCCTGTCTGCACCCCAGGCGTGGTGAGACTTATGCAATTCCAAAAAGTTCCCACGGTGCTGCTGACACCCAAAAGGGGGAGTGGCCTGTAAAGACTGAGGTCGGCGAGGTTTTCCCTTCTGTCCCAGCTGAAGGAGCGGAGGAGGCCGCCGTGAGACCCTCAGCAGCGAGGGTTGCCAAAGTGGTTCCCTCACCTTTGGCAGGTGGGTCCCAGAGGAACGCCGGTCCGTCAGTGCCTGCAGTCAGAGCGATGGGGGTCAACAATGGCCGCCCGCGTGCATCGCTGCACGCCGGATCCGTACCCCAAACCCCGTGTAGGCCACAAGCTGCTTTACCAGATACCAGGATGTCCTCTCCTCATGGCCCTTCCTGTGAGGCATCCCAGCCCAAAGCCACACATCCGACGCCCCAACGTGGAGCCAAGGCCCCCACGCTGTCTGAGGAGGAGAAAGCCGCCAAGCGCAGGGAGCAATGGAGGATCAAAAAACGGGAGCAGAGGGCCAAAACGGCAGCCATGAGAGCCAAGCAGAAGACAAGACCGACGGGTCGATCCGACCCGCATCCTCCAGGTCCCGTCCTGAGATCCTTCTCATCCGTCCGGCTGCAAAGTGCTGCCGTTGCAATAACCAACACGCAAAAAAGTCAGATGAACGTTCCTCACACACGAGGGAATAAAGCTGCCCCGACCAATTCCCCGTTCAATGCCACCTCAGGGAAGAAACCTCAGAATCACGCCTTCCATTCTAACGGCACCAGAGGGAGCGTTCGCTGTAAAACACCCAGACAACGCTCCATCGAAGTCCAGAGGAATCTGACCCCCCAGAGAAACCTGAGATGCAAAAGTCTGCCAGCGTTTGTGACCAAAAACAGTCCCAGGATCGACCCCAGCGACCCGCCTGAGGCGGTGGTCGCCAAGCGCAGAGAGTACTGGAGGGTCAAGAAGCGAGAACAACGGGCCAAACTGACGATGGAGATGAGAACGCGGCTGAGGGAGAAGGACTCCCTCATGAGGAGAGTCAAACGTTACCAGCAAATCCTCAACCAGATGAGAAGGGCGCGAGCAGCGGCGGGAAGCTCAGCGGTCCGGACCTCCGAGGCCATCGGAGGGTTCATCGGGGAGGACGGAACGCTGGCTGTGGGCGTTCCTCAGAGTCCCAAAGGCCGCCACGCGGCGGGACACCAGAGTGAGGTGGAGAACCACAAGGTTTCCCCCATCATCACTCAGCTGCAGCGCCAGCAAAGAAGCTTTGGTCCTGTCGGGGTGCACCAACCCTCTCCTCCTCTTCCTCCATCTTCAGCCTCCTCTGCTCCAGCTCTGCAGGCGGTCCGCAGCTCTCCAAGACCAAAGACTGCCACCCTTCCTTCTTCACAAAGCGGAGGTCCGCTGAAACTCTGGGCTCCTCCGGCCTCCAGAGACCCCTCCTCTGGACCCAACCTGGGCAGGTGTGCGGTGAAGGCGGCCGCCACGTGGAGGTTCTCGTCTGCCGACTCCGGAGTGTCCGAGGAGATGAGGGTGGCGAGGAAGAGGGAGTATTGGAGGACGAAGAAACGGGAGCAGCGAGCGGCTCTTGCTGCTCGCCTCAAGCTGGGCCTCAGCGCAGCCCTGAAGAGGAGAAAGGCTCAGAGGCAGGAGGCGGCAGCCCCCACCCCGCTGGGGAGAGGTCTCAGCCATGGCGCAAGAGATGGGCTCCGCCTCCACAGCAACACTCCTCCCATCGCCCCACAGGTGGATGACATCAAACAGGAGGGAGAGGCTGACCCCAATCCTCAGCCAGAGCCAGCCATCTGCCCGGACAGAAAGCCCCCCGCCTCCCCGTTTGCCCCTCCAGGGAGCCAGCAGGAGGCGGATCCGTCTCAGTGTGCAGACAGCCAGGCTGCCACTCTGCTGGCCGTGGCCTCCATGAAGAAACTCCTGGAGGAGTCCCTCAGCTCTGTCTCTGACGTTAAGATAGAGGCGGTGGAGGGCGATTCAGAACCGAACCCACAGCCGGATCTTCAGAGGGACTCCATCAGTCCCATCTCTGCCGACGTGGCCATGCTTCTGAGTGACTGGCAGCCAGACGACCAGAGCGTGGAGGAGAAACCAAACCTTCAGAGCTCCTCACAGACGGGCCTTTTTCTGCCGCTCTCCGAGGAAAAGTATTCAGCCCAGAGTCCTCCAGACTTCACCCACAGCTTTGGAGCCTCGGATGACCGGATGCTTCCATGTCGACTTCAGGGACTGTGCGGCAAAAACGGTGGAACCTGCTGTTCCACAGAACCACCAAGACTGCATCACATCACACAGCAGGAACCGGAGGGCGACACCCGGCGCCCGGCTCCAGAGACGTTTGGCCCCTCACAGCAGCCCAGCAGGGCTGGGACGGAGCAGCTCGGCTCCAGCAGCCTCCAGAAGAGGAGGGAGTACTGGAAGCTGATGAAGAGGCAACAGAGAGCCAGACTGAAGGAGCGACGGCGAGAAGACGGCAGCTCGCTGCTTCTGACCGGAAGCATTCAGGTGAGTGCTGCCGATTCATAAGAACGTCAAAGACAGACAGAACGGAGATGTAGCTGGAACCCTGTAAGCCGGAGGAACCGTGTTGGTCTCAAGCATAGTAGACGGTTCTACCGGGTTCCACGCTTCTGTCACAAACACACCCCTCTGCCGTGGAGCAGCGTTCCACCGGCCTGAGGTCAGACCGTACCCAAACTCGATCCGGGAGGTAGAAGGGAATTGTCTGGGCTTTTAAAGTGTTTAATCAAGCCGCCAGGGAGGATAGATGAAGCCAGAAAAGCTGCTTCATTCTTGCGTTTGCTGTAGCTTCTAAAGGTCCAGACTCAGGCTCAAGCAGAAAACTAAGACAAAGAATCCAAATGAGGAGCAGTCAAACTTCCAAAGTCATTTGGATAGTCCTTAAAAGTTCTTATTTCCTACATTTACAGTCTGTTTTCAGAAAGACATGCATCAGTCCTTTAATAGAGGCGTCAAACCTGGGAGATTTACTTTAGTGCATCTGTGATCTCTGTGATAGCTGCGGTCCATCTGGAACCAGCAGCATCCGTATCACAGGACCTAAACGCGATGCGTGATGCCTGCAGGCTGAGGCTCTGGCATTCCTTCTTTTTAAATAGGAGGGGGCGGAGCTGCCCGAAAAAAGGGGCAGACCCTCGTGGGTGGGCGGGGTGACTGCTGGAGCCGCGCTGTTGGCGTGGCCGCTGTGAGAAGCAGGTCTGGCCGTGGAATCGTGAGGACGACCTCAATACCACGGTCCCTCACGTACCGCTACCTGCCGTCCGTTACGGTCCTTCTAAGCCGGCTAAATGCTTGAAATGTTTGTTTTTGTTTGGCTCACTTTCAGGTCATTATTATTTTCGTGTTCTTTGGCGTTCCGTTTGATTGGTTTAGGCATGAGCAGGTGAGGTGTGGCGTTTCACCTGCGTCAGCGTTTACCGGTGTGGGGGGTTTTATTCAGCCCTGAAAAAGGACATCAGATACGCGAGGATACTTTTGTGTTCAATAATCATGATCCCTTTTTGTGAACCCCGCTGTCTTTAATATGTCCATAATCCACCAAAGCACCAATAAACGTTTAGAGCGGGATGTCAAAGTCAAATACTGAGGGCCAAAAAAACAAATTGGCTATAAGCCGAGGGCCGGACTGGTTCAATGTTTATTAAAACATAATGAAATGGTTGCACATAACCTATTGAACCAAGACCTAATACAGTGCATTATTTAATGATTAAATGAATAATCGGGAAAACATTTTTCAGCACGCACACAGACAAGAACAAACTGCCTTCAAAGAAAAATCACATTTCCTGTACATTAAATGAATAAAGTAATATTTTCTTATGGCTCTGTCAGTAAGTTAAAGAGAAAACATTTTCAACAGGCAAACAGCAAAAAAGCAATTTTCCTTCAAAAACAAAATATGTCCCTTATATTAAGATAAATGCATAAATGAAACTGCATGCATTATAAACTGAAAATGCAATATTATGCTGCTCTATTATCCGACCAATTACTGCTTCAAATAGTAAAATGAGAAAATATAGAATAAATCAAATCAGTTGTATTCTTTCTCATGGCTCTTATCTGCAATTTCCCCTGAGTCCATTAACTGAAAAATAAATATACATAAATAAATAAATATAAAAGATAAAATAAAATGCAAAATTCTATGGCACACAGACAAAAAAATACTTCCTGAAAAGAAAAATCACGTCTTGTAGAAACAAATGTAAAAATTTAACTGAATTAAAAACTAAAAACATGTTAATGCTCTGTGATGCTCACTTGTCTGAGGATGAGCCTGATATTTGGTGGTGTCTCATCTTTTGTACAAGTTCAATGTTCGGGGTAAGGCTCTGAGCTGAGGAAATCCTCAGGATTGAGTGGAGGTGCTGATCAGTAAGACGGTTCCTGTGTGACGTTTTGTTTAGCTTCATCAGAGAGAACAGTCGTTCACACAGGTATGTGCTGCCAAACATGGAGAGCGTCTGAGCAGCTTGGATGCGCAGCTCGGCCATTGTGTCGGGGATGAAACGTGCAAACTCAGCAGCTCCCACTCTGTCGTACTTTTCCTTCAGTGTGTCATTGCACTGAAGCTCAATCAACTCCATTTGTAGGTTTGGTGGTGCGCTTTCCACGTCAACTGCAAAAGGATTGCCGAGCAGTTGAAACCTGCATTTTTGGGCTTCAAAGTCAGCAAATCGGCGTCAGAAGTCAGCGGCAAGTATGTTGAGTTTGTCAGCAAACTGTGCAGTCGGGAACACAGCGGTACAGAGCTTCTCTTTCATGGTCTGGCAACTGGGAGAGTGGCTCAAGTTTTCTTTCCGCATGTGCGTCTCCCACAGACTCAGCTTGGTTTTAAACGCCTGCACTGTACTGTACATATCAGAGATGACACGCCCCCGTCCCTGCAGCTGCAGGTTCATCACATTCAGATGGCTCGTGATGTCGCACAGAAATGCCATTTCACACAGAAACATTTCATCTCGGAGCTCTGTTGTGTCTTTTCCTTTGCTTTCCATGAACAAACAGATCTCCTCACACAGCTCGAAACATCTTTGCAGCACCTTTCCCTGGCTTAGCCATCGCACCTCTGTGTGATAGGGCAAGTCACCGTACTCACCCAGAAATGCCTTGAACTGGCGGTGATTTAAACCTCTTGCTCTGATGAAGTTAACTGCCCGCGTTATGGTGCTCATTACATGTTCCATTTTCAAGGCTTTGCCACACTATTATGCAGTGATAAGCTGTCAGCTCACCTGTGACGTTTTCCTCACGCATCCTCTCACGAATCCTTGCGACCAATCCACTCCTGTGCCCACACATCGCGGGTGCTCCGTCTGTTGTCAATCCCACGAGTTTTTCCCAAGGCAGGCCCATCTCATTTACACATCTGGATACCTCTTCATACAGATCTTGTCCTGTAGTTGTGCCATGCAAAGGACGTAATGCCCAAAGCTCTTCTGTCATGCTCAGGCTGGAGTCCACTCCACTCCACGAATGAAAATTGACAGCTGGGCAATGTCAGATGTGTCGGTGCTTTCATCCACAGCAAGATGAAATCTTTTCCCTTTCCCACAAGCTGTTCTTTTAGATTGGTGGAAAGCTGGTCTATACGTTCAGCAACAGTGTTTCTGCTCAGGCTCACGTTTGAAAATAGTTGCCTTTTGTCTGGGCACACTGTGTCACAAACTTTAAGCATACAGTTTTTGATAAATTCTCCCTCTGTAAATGGTCGGGCGGATTTTGCGACCTCTTCCGCCACGATAAAACTCGCCTTGACGGCAGCTCCGCTTTGTGATTTTGCAATTGTGAACAGAGCCTGCTGGGACTTAAGACCTCTTTTAATTCTTCCACCTTCTGTAGCCTTTGTTCCGTGTCCATATTCTTGTCTTTGTCTGTGTGTTTCTTAGACGTTTCATGGTGCCTTCTTAAATTGTATTCTTTCATTACAGCCAAACGTTCTCCACACAGAAGACACACAGGTTTGCCATGTACCTCAGTGAACATGTACTCTGCCTCCCACCTAGCTTGAAACCCCCTGTTCTCAGCATCCACCTTCCGTTTAGCCATTTTTCGGGGAGGAGGTAGCTAGCAGAAAGTTGACATCTGCTCTGGCTGCTGCTAATGAATGATGAAGCCGAGGTCCGCTTGCTGCACTGCAGTGAGTTCGCGGGTTACCGTTGCATTGTGGGAAATGTAGTATTGGTGCGTGCAAAACACCAGCGGGCGGCTACAGCCTGCGGGCCGGTTCTAATAGTAATCAAATATCATCCCGGGGGCCATAGATAATTCATTCGCGGGCCGGATTCTGCCCGCGGGCCTTGACTTTGACATATGTGGTTTAGAGTGAAGCATTGACTGTATCAGAGAACTGGACCGAGTCCGTGTGACGTCACCCATAGAACCCATCGCCATGTTGGCGCCAGACGACGTCCGTAAGCAGTGATTGGTGGCCAGAGTCGGTCTGAGTCATCGTTTCTATGACGACTACTGTCACCAATCACGGTGGAAGGCCACGCCCCTTCCACTGAAATCAAACCTTTTAGGAAATGCTTTGATTGGGGCATTGGATTGGTCAGTTTATAACTTGAATAACTTCAACTACAAAAAAAAAATCGTAAAATAATGAGTTTTATGGAGAAGATGTCAAAAAAAGGTATCAGATCCAGAACGGTTCTTCTGACCTATAGAATGACAGCTGTTTATTTTGGCTTCTTGGAGCCACTTCCTGTCTGGAAGGCCAGGGGGGGCGGAGTCACTCAGTCCAGTTCTCATTTACAGTCAGTGGAGTGAACACTGAATGAGTCCCACTAAAATGAATAGAAGAACCCTCCCTCCCTTTGCAAAAAACACGAGTGTCTTGTCTTCTAGATCAAGCAAATCCTGCAGTCCGACCTGCCGGCTTCTTCTGGGGCTGAAGGTCCAAGAGCCCCGCCTCTCCTGCTAGTCAGCCAATCAACAAGCAGCACTCAGAGGTCCTCTGACACGCCTCATTTCAAGCTTCCCGCCGCCCGCAGGGTGGAGAAAACGACCCCCACACAAAGGGTTTTGGAACCTCAGCAATATTTCCAAAAGTGGATTCCAAGAACCAACGAGGTAACCTGTGTGCCCCCCCCTCCAGCCCTGAAACCCCCAGACAACCCGCTGTCCAGCCTCAACCTGCAACTCTTTGAGTCCCCCCCCCAAAGTCCCGCCTGCTCCATCACCAGCCCCAGGAGAGTTCCTCGTGGTCATCCTCAGGTTCCTGACAGTCGGGCGGAGTCTTCCATCAAATCAGCCCCCCTGTGCACCGTGCTTCCCCCCAAACTCATCCCTGGGGAGTCCGAGAAGGACTTCACGAAGAGGAAGAGAGAATACTGGAGAGTCAAAAAGAAGGAACAGAGAGCCAAGAAACGAGGACTCAGTCCAAGGATAGGCCCCAGCAGCTGCAGCCCCTCCTTCCACCCCCCGGACCCCGCTCAGGTGAGGCCAGGTCAGTGTGATCTCACCTGAAAACAAGCACATAAAGACCTTCCATGGTGTCATGTGTGTCTCCTTGTAGGGTTCTGGTCAGTGGGGAATCCCTTCAGAAGGTCCAGACCTCTTCCAAAGGTGGGCTTCCTCCGTCTCACAGCGTTGTGTTCAAGTTTGCCAGGAATAATGACGATGATGTGTTTTTACAGCCACCTGGGACAGTGGACGGCACAGAGAAGAGGTGAACACCTGACCGTCTGCTTTTATCGCAAGTGTTACTGTTATTGAAGTGGTTGTGTGGATGTTCCTCTAGACGAGTCGGAGCCTCTGGATCCGGACAACGAGGAGGAGGAGGAGGAGGAGGAGGAGGAGGCTCTGTCAGGCACAGTGTGGAGGAGCCACTACCTCATGGACTACGATCCGCTCAACCAGCTGCTGGTCTGCATGGTGTGTGGGGAACTGCAGTACTCTCACAGCCCGGAGGGGGTGAGGGCCCACATCGAGGAGACGCACCCCCACTCCATGACCTTAGAGCCCCTGGAGAAGCAGCGAATCCTGGAGGCCTGGGACGAGCAGGTGTCCCGGCGGGAGCGCTTCTTCAGCAGGCAGCTGCAGCAGAACAGCAGGGATCTGGCAGGTATGCAGTCCAAGAGAAACATCTAAACAGGTGCGTCAGCTTTTCTGACAGGATTCTGCAGAGAGGAACGGTGAGGCGGTCCAGGAGAACCGCTCCTCCTTTCAAGCTGACTTTGAAAAAAGTCAGTTCACACATTCAAGGAAAGAGGCTGGAAGATGGGACGTGACGCCCCAAAAACCATTTACCTCAGTTTTTTCTAACGTCATAAAGACGTTTCTGTTATTGTTCTTGTTTGTCCGATTCTTTATAAAACGTTTATTTGATCCGTTGACAATCTGCGTCCCTCTCTTGAAGAGACAAACGTCTTGTTTGCCTGTGAGGTTCTGTTTGTGTTCTGGAGCAACCGCCTCATTTTGTGCGTCTGGACGGTTTCACTCGTGATCGGTACCTTCATCACCGCCGTCTCCGTCTTCTTCATCATCTGCATAGCAGGTTATTCTCACCTTCTGGAGGTCATCAAAGGTCACGACAGACAGAAGTGGATTCTCACTATGAATCCATTTCTTTATACTAAACTCATTTATAACCCTTGTGTTATCCTATGACCCCCCCCTTCCATTGAGGTGTTCTCCCTACCATGACAAAGGGGGATAAAGGTGGAAAGATTTCATGTTATCCATGGACACCAGTGAAGATCACAAATCATTGAAGAAAAAAGGTTCAGAGCACTGTCTAGTGGGTCTAGATGACCCACCTCCCAATGTTAAAGTGTCTAGGATAGAACAAGGGTTAAGCTGAAATCAGCCTGGGGGGTTATTTCTCGTCTGCATTTAGGGGGAGATTTTTGCCCAAAATAAAGTTTAAATATGTCATCTTAAGCTATGCTGGTGTGATGTTTCCAGACAGCCGTCATGTAGTACCGAAAAAACCCAATGAATGAGGAACCGAACGCGGGACGTCCAGGTCTGCAGGAGCCCCTCCCACCGTCACTAAAACCAACCAACCGAAATTAAGACACAAGAAAACTAAGATGACTGAACTGCATTTACAAAGCCAGAGACGCGACACAAGAGGCCCGTTTCAAACGTCACGTTAATATAAAATTTAACACAGAAAAGTTTCCTTAACCCTTGTTCTATCCCAGGCACGTTAACATTGGGAGTTGGGTCATCTAGACCCACTAGAGTATGCTGTCTGCCACACAGAGTGGGCGTTACTATGGTTAATGTAAAGTTTACTAACGCTTCAGTTTCAATAGGCAGCAACTGTGAGACACGACCTTCACCTCTGAAGAGGTCATGAGGGACTTTCTATGTTGATTCATTTACCAAATTCATTTTTGATTAACTTCCAACAAATCTGTTGAGTTTGTTTGTTTGTGAGAAGAGTTCTGCAGATTCAGCAGCTTGTTGGATCAATAATGTGGTTCTGGACTGAATCCACATGTTTTGGTCTCTTTTTCTGACTTTTCCCATGCTGGAGGAGGAAGTAGCTGTGGAGGAAAACCCTAAATGCATGTTTGCAGCACAACAAGGAGCTGGAAGCAGACCACCAGGTCTCTCAAAATGCCTCGTCTGGAATAAAAAACGTCTTTTTTTTACATTTGACGTTCTGTGTTTTATTGTCCCAACAGTCAATATCTTTAGAATCTCACCTGTCGCATCTTTTTGTTCCACTTTCAGGTGTCAAAGTCCAGACGGAAATGTAAGAGTCAGTTATGAGCTGCAGAGGTTTAAGGAGGGAAAGTGTCCTGAAACTGAACAAATGATAGAAAAGTGTCAGGAAGTAGATACATGCAGAGGTTGATCAGGTCGTAACCCTTGTGCTATGGGCACATGCCCATGGGTACTGGGCACGTTAAAAAGGTTCAGAGCTCTGTCTAGTGGGTCTAGATGACCCAACTCTAAATGTTAAAGTGCCTAGGATAGACCAAGGGTTACCTGTTGGACTAACCCAAACAGAATTCCAGTTTAAACCATAAACAGTGTTGTGTGGCCCACCGCCCCCCTTCTGACTCCCCCCTCACGCTCCCCCTTGTGCCTCTGCTCCTCTGGTCGGAGCTGCAGGTGACAAATTCTTTTTCAAAATGGCAGCTTTTCTGCTGGTTTTATCTCCATAGCAACCATTTAATGTTTTGGTCACCAGGAGATTACGAACAGGTCTATGGAAATGTGAAGAGAACCTGCAAGAGAGATTTTTTGGGGATTTCCTCGGCAACAAAGGGTTTTTTTTGTCAGCCACGCCCACATTCCTAATATGGTCATTTTATTTTTTTATTTAACCTTTATTTATCCAGGAATTGTCCCATTGAGATTAAGAATCTCTTTTTCGAGGGAGTCCTGGCTAGGGGGGAAACAATAAATTACATTTACAATAAAAATGTCAACGTTAAAAACATAAATAAAAATTAGAGCTCATGTAAAGCAGGTACAGTTAAAAGTGACTTTCTCCTCCAATCTCAGCTTGGATTTAAAATTATTCAGAGGAATGAGTTCTTTTAATTTCCATCTTTTCTGTAGAGTGTTCCATGTGGGGGGGGGGCATAAAAGACAAAAGCCTTTTTCCCCAGTTCTGTGCGAGCAAATGGAACGGCGAGCGATAGATGGTCGTTTGAGCCCGTATGATTCCACAGTCCTCAGCTTGATCAGGCTGCAAATTTAGGAAGGTAAAAGTCCAAGAAGAGACTTGTAAATAAAAATGCACCAGTGTGTGAACCTCCTGGTGGACAGAGAAGACCATCCCACTCCAGAGTCCAGTTCACAATGATGAGTCGAGGCCTTGCAGTTTGTCACAAACCTCAAAGCGGCGTGATACACGGAATCAATCTTACTCAAACATTGAGCTGTTGCATTCAAGGTCTCCATAATCTAAAATGGATAAGAGAGTTGCTGTGACAAGTCGTTTTTTAATCCCAAATGAAAAGCAACACTTGTTTCGAAATAAAAAACCCAGTTTCAATTTAGTTTCCTAACAAGATTTTCAATGTGGGGCTTGAATGAGAGTGCATCATCAATCAAGATTCCCAGATATTTGTACACGTGAACCAACTCAATTTCATTTCCTTCTAGAGTGGAATCTGTAAGGAGACCCTGTGGTGTTTTTCTAGAGTTTGAGAACAGCATTAATTTGGTTTTGTCTGCATTAACCATTAATTTTAGCTGGAGAAATGTGTGCTGCACCGTATCAAAAGCTGTTTGCAGATATTTAACAGCAGTGGTAGGGGATGGGTCAAAGCAGTAAATAATTGTGTCATCAGCATAAAAATGCATATTTGCATGAGACACATTTTGATCTATATTATTTATATACATGACAAATAGGAGGGGTCCTAATACAGAACCCTGTGGCACCCCCTTGTGTAACACAAACCGTCCTGTCTAACACATTGGGTTCTGTTCTTCATGTAACTTGTGAGCCAGGAGACTGCATGATCTGAAAGGCCAAAACTGATAAGTCTTTGTTTTAACACAATGTGATCCACAGTGTCAAATGCTTTTGATAAATCTATAAAGAGTGCAGCACAGTACTGCTTATTGTCAGGAGCAACAAGAATGTCATTTATCACTTTTGTAGCAGCAGTAATGGTACTGTGCTTTTTCCTGAAACCCGACTGTAATGTTGAGAGAAGCTCATTTGAGTATAAAAACTCTTTGAGTTGATCGCACACAAGAGATTCAAGGATTTTTGACAAGACACACAAATTGGAGATTGGCCTGATGTTGGTTAAAACTGCTGGGTCACCTCCTTTTAAGTGGGGAGTAACAAAAGCTGACTTCCAGATGGAAGGAATTTCTTGAGTTTCAATTGACAGATTAAAAAGTGTTGTAAGAGGCTGAGCAATAAAATCAGCAGCCATTTTTAAAAAGAAAGGCTCTATCAGATCTGGCCCGGGAGGTTTTCTGTGGTTCAGAGTTTTAGGAGCTTTATGAACTTGATTTAAGGTACAAACGTAAAGAGTTCACCAGAAAACATAGAAGAGTTTACACTGTGGGGCACTGAGGCAGCTCCTTTGTAGTCAGAGAGGGAGCCAGATGATAATAAATGATTATTGAAACAATTTAAAACCTCAGTTCGGTCATAAACTGGGACTGAGTTTTTTAAAACAAACGAAGTGAACTTTTGTTCACAGAGAAGGATTTTATCACCTTCCAAAATTTCTGCGGATTGTTGAGATGCTCAGTTGTGACAGATGGATAATATTCTGATTTAGATTTTTTAATGAATGAAGTGCATTTGTTTCTCAGTTGTCTAAAGGTGGACCAGTCCCCAGCTAAGTCTGTTTTTCTGGCTTTGGCCCAAAGGTGAATGATGTCCCATAGCTCTCGGGTGAACCAAGGATTATCTTGGTCACTCTAAATTTCTTCATTGGAGCATGTTTATTTATAATCTTTTCAAAGTTGCCCTTAAAAAATGACCAAGCTAACTCAACATTGGGCGTTAGGCCTATGCGCTCCCAGTTAACCAAAGATAAATCATGACGGTAGGCTTGTTCATTAAATTTCTTGAAATTTCTCCTAAAGACGATGCGTGGTTTACATTTGGGGATTTTTGCGTCTCTGCGACACAGTGATCACTCAAATCATTACAGAAAACACCCGCAGATGAAAATTTGTGTGGAGTATTTGTTAGAATTAAATCAATCAAAGTAGACTTTTCTGGACATTTACCGTAATTTCCGGAGCTCACAGCCCAGCGGCTTATTCTGTGACGCGGCTAATTTATGGATTTAATTGGTGGTCGCCATGTACGTGCATTCGGGCTGGGTGAATGATTTTGTATTCGCCATCCATCACCAAGCACAAGTCATTTTTTTTAACACACCTCTGAGCAGCCAAACAGCATGGACGTCATTTCAGGTCTTAGACACTTCAGTCATGGTTCAACAAAAAGAAACACGCATGCCCGGCCGCATCCCAGAATCCTTTGGTGTCCTTAGACCCAACATGCACTTGATCGCCGCTACAATATGATGAAGCTTTCAAGTTAAAAGCAATCGTTAAAAGCAGCGTGAAAAAATCCCCCATCAGTAAATGGAAATGCCGGTCAGCTGCGTGACGGAGAGAACAGCGCATGCTCAGAAGTGTATTTACCTCTAAGTCATAGTGACTCGGCTGGCTGCACGTAAATATGTGTGAATAACATCAGCCTTTATTTTGTCGGGACACGACTGGAAACACAAATCCATGTGGTCGTTTTTACGGTTTCTAAGGACTGAGCGGAATTTTGCATTGAAAAGCTCACAGCCGCCGTGTGAGCTTTTCGGATAGGAAGGGGAGACAAGGAGCCCGCTTGGCGAGCGCGGAGCGCAGAGGCGTCCGGGGAGCAACAAGTGTTTGTTGTGAAAGGAAACTGGTGGAAAAAACACCAGTAAAATAGCGCGCGCCTCGGCGCGGCGCGCGTATCGCGCTGAGGCGCGCGCTATTTTACTGGTGTTTTTTTAACCAGCCCCGTTAGTACCGTAATGCTGCCGCGACACAAGTGGAAGGAGAGCTGTTCCTTTTCACCCCTCCATTCCCTGCTGCTCCTTGCTCATTCTTAAACACGTACAACAGTGTGGCGAGCCGGGCGTTGGCCCCGCTTTTAGCCCCTAAGACTCATGGGAAATGGGGGATCGCGGATGTAAATTTCCTCATCATAACTGAGGGATGTAATGTTGATTATATGGTTACTGTTAGTAATTTTATGTATGATACCTAGATTGTCAATAAGTTAAAAAAAAAAAAAAATAAATCAAATAAAAAAACCCATAACTGAGGAACTTGTGAACAGAATAGAGGTCCATGCTGTTTCAGATGTCTGTGTAATTAGATACATGAGGTTGAGGCAAGGCCAGTACCTACCCACAGTGTGGTAATGAGCCATACACACTCTGGCAGTCAGGACGCGCTTTGTCATGACAGCGGCTTGTATACAGATGCGGCTTGTGTATGTACAAAAATATTTAAGCACGTTAAAATAGGTGGGTGCGGCTTGTAATCGGGTGCGCTTTATAACCCGGAATTTACGGTAGTATTTGGCCTAGTTGGCTGACTAATCAACTGGCTAAGATTCATAGAGTGACAGAGGGATTTAAATTCTTCAGAGGCCGTACTTGACCAGTCCCAGTTGAGATCTCCGTCCATTTTGGGAGCCAAGCTGCGCACATTAAGATGAATAATTTTGAGCCCAGATATCAACTTTAAATCAGTATCATAGTCATATCCTTTGACATATTGTGTCCAATTTTCACAGTATCCCAGTAAAAATGTGCGAGCGTCGGGGGAACCCCGCGTAAACACCGTTCAGAATCTACAAATGTCTAAATCCAACCGTGTTTCCTGAGCAGCGATCCTCCAGGAGTTTAGGAGAATTTCAATTTGAAGAAGGGAGAGAAAGATGGCCGCCTCTTCATCTTCAACACGTTGGCGTTTTTCTCATTCATTTATGACGTTTTCTTGTAAATTTACGTATTTTTAAGTCGTAGTAAAAAAATGTTTTCAGTTTGTAAACTGGCCCTAAAACTCTGTCGTACTTTTGAAGTTAATTATTTGCAGAAATAAGATCCAAAATAATAACGACTACAAACTGTCAGATTTATTGACTTAAATAGAATTTTTGTTGCATTTTTACATCACTGATCAAACAGAGCAGCTGTTGAGCATCAAACCGTTTGACAGGAAAGGATTTCATTTTGAAATAAAGTACGATGTTTTCCATCACTGACAGTCATGTGACCCGTAGTTACTGTCAATGAAAAACCTCGTCTGTCCGTCCGTCCCGACGTTAAACTCAAAGTTCTGTCAGAGCTTCCCTCTGCCCCTCCTGGGCTCTTCATCCAGGACAGCCTGGTCTTCTCCGGGCCGAGGGTCGTCTTCCTCGGTCTCCACGTGAAGCCGATGACGTGGCTCGGACTCTTCGTCGCCCCCCCCCTGCAGGTGCTGAGGTCCAGGGTCCAGACGGAACAGAGTGGGAACCCGGCCCAGGACGGGGTTGTCCCGCTGGAGGTCGGAGATCCACTGACCCAGGGTGGCCTGGTCTCCCCGACCGGCCATGCACATGGCGTAGACGGGACCCTCATCCACTGGACACACACACAGACGCACACACAATGTCACCACAGTGTGGTTGTGTTGCCGTCAGACTGCTGCACTGATTCCTCACAATCTTCTACGTCGAAACCCTCCTCATCCCAAACGTCCCGGTCCAGACTGAAGTCCAGCTGCAGCGGGAAGTAGAAACTCCTCTCTGGATCATAGGCTTCTTCAACCTGAGGAACAACACAACACACAATCAGACGACGACAACCAACACTTCAACAACAGACTCTCTTTGCACAGATTAATCTATTTCTGAATCCATAACCTCTGAAACGCCACATGGAGGTTAAAAAAGCAACAAATAGACGAAGGAACACAACGAAATGAAGCAACGATCAGTAAAATCAGTTCTGAATAAAACTAAAACACTGCCGGGGTCCGGACTGCAGTGAGAGCTGCAACTCTAGAAACTTTTACTTTGGCGGGATGGAAAAGGCCGGACAAACTTTGGCCTCTCCCCCCACAGAAACCTGACAGACTGGAACAACACGAAGCTTTTTCCAACCTGGTCTTGGGGCAGGGGGGGGTCCGCTCTGAGGACATAGTAATGAACACACGTGCTCCTCAGCCACAAGGGGAAGGGCCCCTCCACGAACACGGGCCTGCTGGGGTCGTGCTTGGCCAGCAGCTCCCTCTGACCGGGGCTCTGGATGCCTGAGAGACAGCAGAAGATTCCCGTTTACGGACCGCGGGGGGGGGTCACAGAATGTTTCTGGACGACCATCACTGGGATGGTTTGGACGACATCGGAACAAACCTAGAATGTAGGGACGGTGGATTTCCTCTCCGCTCTCTGTGACGTCTGAACACGGCAGCTGGTTTGGAAAGAGCAAAAACAGACTTTAGGAGGAAGACGCCTGAAAAACATTCATTCAGATTTAACCATAAAACCATCCTGACTCCGCCCCCAACGTGATGAAAATGCTGTTTTTAGCGTTTTTGTCATGAAGAAATTGAGCTGGAATGTTATTTTTTTTAAGTATTTCTTTGTTCAAATTATCAGGAGCAGACGTTAAAATGCCGTTTGCAAATGTCTAGCAGTGACACAATCGGCGGCCCACAAGATGCTCCGCCCCCTTTCTAATCATCCACCTGCCGACAAACGGATCCATGATGGTCTGTGTTTTCCTGGATAAATCTGGTGCTGCACCGCTAATGTTAGCTGTGAGGGCCTGTAAGCTAGTGGGAGAGAATGTAAACAGAGAGCTCTCAACTATGGGTGAGAATATGGGGGAGGGGCTAGTCCACGCCGACAGTCCCGCCCACAACTCACAGGTGAATTTCTAATGAACTCCTGCAGAAACGACACGGGATTTTTTATGATTTGCTGGAAACGCTTTGACAGCAGAACAGATGAGGATCAGATGGACTTGACCCAAATCAATTCTCCTAGTGAACGGATAGGATCCAGAACTTTCCGATGGAGGTGGTCTTGCCTGATGCACGGTGACCTTAGCGTCCAGGTCGTTGGCAATCCGGGTCAGGCTGAAGCGTGCTAGATCCACTGGGTCCTCAGGCAGCTGTTGGGGGACGGGGAAGGGGTTTAAATGCTTGAACTTGGGGAACCAGTACATCAGTCGCTGGTATTTCCTCATCGGGTGGCTTTTCTCCCCAAAGATCTGGACAAGAAGGACTTTGGTCTCGACGTTGGGCGTAATACCTGGAAAAAAGGCAGAACCGCGTCATCTCCCTGAGCGACCTCCTGACAGACCGAGGTCCAATCACCAAGGCTTCGGGCCTTCACTGACCGACCCACCGTAGTTCTCCATCTGCTCCAGCAGCTGGACTCCACACTCCTGCTGTCGGGGGTAGTGGTTGAACATCCGCTGGATGAAGTTGGTGGGCACAAACACCTCCTTGGGGAAGACGTCCAGCAGCCTGTTGTACACGCCGAGGTCTCGCTCCACCCCGAACTCCGGCATCTTCCTCAGAGCGGCGTAGATGAACTCCACGTGACCCCGCCGCCTTATATCCCTCTTGTTGAAGACGTCGATCACCTTGGCGAACGTGGCCTTGCTTTTAGCGCCCATGGCGATCTGCTCGAACAGGTCATCGTGCGCCACCAGAGACGTCTGCCTCTTTTTGTCGTCCTCGCCGACCAGGCGTCCGGGAAGTCGGGGGTCCTTGGCGAAGACGGGACTGCAGTGGAATCCCCTCACAACCTGCAACAGAGCGTCCAGCGGTTCATGAACGCGTCACAAAGCTCAGGAGACTCTTTAGTCTCCTTCAGAGCTAGGATCTAGAAATAAAGAAATTATTCTTCAAATCAGTCCAAATCATTTTATTCCCATCTCTAGATAATAGAAAAATATGATTTAACACTAAAAATAATTATAGTTTTTTTATTCAATTTTAAGGATGATATTTTAAAATTCAATTCAATGACGAAAACTTTAACTGGATTGACAGCAGAGCTCCTGTCACTACCGTTGTATAAAGAACAGAGGGAGATCCAATTAACTCTGTTAAAACATATTCATGTGTACAAACGTCATATTCTAATGTTCTAAAATGAGTCTTTTGCACCTTTTACACTAGTTCTTTGTCACTGTAACACAAAAAAATACAAAGCATTTGCTTACAAATAGCAAAACAAACATTTAATTTGAAATAATTCTACTTTTTTTTCCTTTTATGAACGTACGAGTGGAACCATTTTGTTCTTGATTGAGATATTTTTATTATGAAAAATTATTGATCATTAAAAATGAATTGCTGGAAAGAAGGTTTTCCTGTTTTCAGGTAGGGAAACACAGACGGGACCTTTGATCTCGGACCTGTCACTCACACAGACGGGACCTTTGATCTCGGACCTGTCACTCACACAGACGGGATCTTTGATCTCGGACCTGTCACTCATAGGGCCCGTCAGGAGGGGGTGGGCCGGAACTCACCCGGTGCTGCTGTGGGTTGCTCCGTGCGGCGCGCGGACCGTGGGGTTCCGGCTGGAGGACCCGCGCCGTCTGCCACGAGCATCGGAGCAGCCGCAGATCCTGCAGCCGCTGTAGGCAGCGGGAAACCCTCATGGTGGAGCCATGAAACCCACCGTCCCGATCCAGACAGACAGACAGCGAGCGACGACTAAAATCATCGAAAGAAAGAAAGACGGAGTCAGGGAGGTCTGAGCGCGTGCCAGGATCACAAGCACCAAAGTGTCTCCCACTAATTATCAGTGACTCCCGGAAGAGATTAGAAAATGCAGCAAAGTGACAAGAAAACACTCAAAACACACCTGAAAACGAGTCTCCTTCAAAACAACCACACGGCGGCAGCTTACCGGGGAACCAACGTCCTCTGTCCGACACCGTTTCCCTTCCCCCTAACAACAGAGAAAACACCAACAATCGTTCCGCAGGTCCGGAGAAGAAAATTCCCCACAGTGCTGCCTGGTCATTTTAGACAGAGAAAAGGTAAATATTTGTTTACGTAAATACTAACTGTTGTTCCTAACATAAACAACGTCTTAGCCGCAGCAGGAAAGGGCAGAGAGGCGCAGAGATTCAAACCCCAAACCCCTCTGTTAAGGCTGGGGACAAGTGTTCAACCAGGTGGATTTCAATGTCACAAAAGCTCAGCAGGAGAGAAATAAATAAATGTCATTCATAAAGTAATAGTGCCCCCCCCCCTCAAAGCTAGTCAGGAGAGGCCTCCAACGTTTAGTAGAATTTAACTTAGAAAAAAGTGGAAAACCGTTAAAAAAAACAGGTTTGCTTTGATAGTTTTGAGGGAAGGATTTATCAAACGATAATTAATGCAATAATCTCTACTGATCATAATCGTTAAGCACTAAATGCATGAGTAATATTAATTTCTAGAATATTGTCATGTCTTTTTGTCAAAAGTTACAAACTAGAATATGATAAATGTGTAAAAACAAGTTAAATACAGCACAATAGGGGTGGGTTTATGTACATTTGCTTCCTCTTACTCCTCAAATAATTCAACTCTTTTTGATTTTTTTAAATTTAATAGGTTTAATATGTCGTGTATTGGTTGTATAAGTGAAAATATTTATGATTAAGAGTAATTATAAAGGAATAATATATGTTTTCAAATGTTTTTATATATTTTACTTTTTAGATTTTTTAATTACTTCGTGACTAATCAGCTTTTGTTTGATAGACTGGATCTATACATATATTTCTTGTTTGTCTTTTCGGTTTTGATTGCTTCAAATAAATCAAATCCAAACGGCCTTTTTATTCGTGTATTGGGCCTTTATTTTGGAAGACCAGACCAGTAAAGTGGTTCATAGAATTTAATCTGTTTTTAAACCAAGAAACTGTGATGTAACTATTGTCAGAAGAGCCCCAAAAATGGGATGTTTATTCATTTCTCCTTGATGTGAAATCTGATGCATTCAGATATTATCTGATCCTCCTGTTTGTTTACCCAGCTGCAGGGGAGGACAATGGGGGGGGGGTGTAGTCGGATTGTGTTTTGGGAGTCTGGTTAAGTCTGGTGAGGCTGAACGTGGTCATGTGATCCTCCCAGCGGCGGACATCAAACGGGATCAGCAGCAGATGCTTTATTCAGCAACATGCAGTTCCCGATGAGGCCACACGGGGGCGACAGAAACAGCGGCGCCGAGGCAGCAGCAGGCATCGCCGCGCTGCATGAGCTGAAAACTCCTCACTAACATTTTTCGCTCTGGCTGTCAGCGTCAGGGGGGGTTCTGGGGCTGGGGGGTTGCAGCACTGAAATGACAGTGGTACGTCCCGCTGATGGATCCCTGTGAGTTCTGCTGTCATTTTGGGAGTCGGTAGTCCGGCTGCAGGGCTCGCGGGGTTCCTCCTGGCGCGTGAAGCGCGCGGCTGTGAGCGGCATTCACGTTTCCGGTGTGCTGCAGCGCCCGCAGTTGACTGGAGCCTTTGTGAGACACTCCCGCGTGAGCATGGAAAACACACCTTAAAGTATAAAAACTCAAACCTTTGGCCGCTCCGCGCCTCTCAACCGAATCATGGACTCCTCCACCAACAGTCTGGGTGAGTAGTTCTGCTCCGAACCAGCCGAACTTTAGCGCCAGCCCCGCTGGTTCCGATCCACTGCTCCTGCGGGGAGCAGTCATCCTGGAGTTTTTTGTAGATGTCCGGTTGGTGGAAGACTTCCGAACATTTGTTTGGGTTCTGTTCAAAACTTTCTCTTTCCGTTTCTTGGCTCCGGTTCGGTTCTGACAGTAGTTGGTTTGTCTTCAGCCCGCTTTTCACCTGCAAACGGCCGCGTAAAGCTCCGCGTCGAGGCGCAGAGAGATGTGCGCCGCGGGCGCAGCGCCGTGCGTGGGTGTGCGGGGCTGAAGTCATATTTGCGGTTTGGAAGCTGCGCTTTATCTCATGACTTGAAGGCGGTTCTGAGGAATGCCTTCACTTTCGGATCAGCAAACACGGCCCGGATGACAGCAGCGGGTCGGGCTCCGCTCCAGCGGACAGACAGACAGAAGCGGCTTTTGTTGCACATCTGGGGCCTCTGCGGGGCCTGCGGGGCCCTTTTGTGCTGATGCCTTAACGTCTGGGAACGTCTCGTGCGCTCAGATTCCCGCAGCTTTCATTTGGAGGCACTTAGATTCAGCTGGAGGCGGTTCCTGTTTCCGTTTTTGTATCATTGCGGTGAAAATGTGAGCTGCAGCTCCTGCAGAACTTTGGCTGAAGGTGTCAGTAGCAGCGGAGACCCCACCTGAGGATGTGGACTTCCCCCTATAGGCCTCATTCTGTCCATCACGTCTGTCATCTGGCTGTGCAACAGAAATAATATCAAAATACCTCTTTGATGGGTGTGCACTCCAATCCACTCATCTTCTTCTCTTCC
The DNA here is from genome assembly GCA_037389245.1 of Oryzias sinensis. Taxonomy (NCBI): domain Eukaryota; kingdom Metazoa; phylum Chordata; class Actinopteri; order Beloniformes; family Adrianichthyidae; genus Oryzias; species Oryzias sinensis. The sequence continues at coordinate 14,832,001 of CM074505.1, read as the reverse complement.
TGTGGGCTTTTCCCTTCAGGGTCTCCACAGCCAATCAGCTTCCTCCGTCTGTCTCCTGCATCCTCTACCAGCAGCTACCTTCATGTCTTCCTTCATCCAGAATCCTCCTCTCTGGTCTTCCTCTAGACTCAGCATCCTTCAGTCTGTCCTCTGCACATGTCCCAACCATCTCAGTCTAACCTCTTACACAGGGGTCCCCAGACTGTTCAGAGACGTTTCCATCCTCTGATGGGGGCCGGGGTCAGTTTGAAACAGAGAAAGTGTGACAGTCGCAGGGGGGCCTAAATGTAAACTGAGAGCCACACATAACCAAATGTTAATAACCTGATCAGATATTAAATAATCCCCTCTGCGTTCTTTACATAAAAAGCCAGTAAATATAAAGTAACAGTATTTTAGATTTTAGAAAATCAATAATAACCACATAAATCTCTGTAGTTGTTCACAGAAATAGAGCTTCTGTTGTCCGTGCACAATCTCAGCTAAATGTTCCACTTCTGTTGTGGAGCAGAATCTTTAGGTCTCTTTAGGTTTTTGTGTTCCTTCGATATAATCCAGTCTGGGATGTTCCCAGGAGGCTCGCCTATAAACCACTGTTTGCTCTCTCTGATCAACTTCCTAGGTTCAATGCAGTAGCAACATTTTTGGCTTGGCTGACATTTCAATTCAAATAAGATGAGATTAGATAAGATAACTTTATTTATCCCACCATGGAGAAATCTTTATGGGAAAGTTTTATCGACGTGTGGAAACGATACCAGGGATTCTGTTTTCCACGCTTCCACGAGTCTCAGTCACGTGGCCAGCCTAAAAAAATAATAATGCAAAAGAAAAAAAAGGGGGGGGGGGGTCTCTCTCTGAGACCCTTTTCAGGGGGCCGGGCCGTAGTTTGGGGACCCCTGCTCTAACGTGTGCTGATTCCAGGTCTGACGAGGAAAGAAGTGTCATCATCAGCAAAAGCAGATCACCAGAATCAGAATCACCATTCCAAGACTAGAATCAATTACAGCAAATAAACATAGAACTGGAACATAGTTAGCAAAAAGGAAGTGTGCTGGTAAGAAATACAATTCCAAAAAAAGAAATATTAATACCAATAAAAAAACATTAACAAAACATTTTCTCAGAGGAGGAGATTAACCATCAAACAAAAAAAGCCCAAATTGTTCCAGTGTTACATGACGTGTTAATCTTTTTAATATGTTCATAAAATGTAAACATCTCTATCATAAATCCAGTAAAATTGGGAGTTTTTATTTTATTTTTAATCCTGCACTTTTAATTTGAAAACTGAGCCCCACCTTGCCTCTGGTGAAACCACCAGCTACACATAAAAGATTTGTAATCAACTAAAGACACATTTGGCCCCCGGGCCTTGAGTTTGACACGTGTGGTATAAACCATTTACCAATAAACGAATCAAATAAATCCATTTATGCATTTGACCAATCAGATGGACTCCTTTTATGTCAGATGCTCGCCTCCTATGTAGACGAGGTTCATTTAACGTGTATTTTAAGTTATGTGACTCTTATTTGAATTAAACTAAAAGGATGTTTTGCTGTTTAGTCATGTATCACAAGTCATATCGTCATCGCGATATTGACCACTAATATCATAAATCGTGAGTTTTCCTCATATCGTGCAGCCCTAAACTCCATCAATCTGGACTTTGTCCGGTCTCACCTGTTCACAGGTGAATGGTTTTAAGCATCCCGGCGTTGATAACTGCTTCCTCCTGTTCTCCAGTTACTGTGCGGTGGCCATTTGGACCGGTTAGGCTAAATCCTATCCTGGTCTACCTGGTTTGAATAGAGAAGCTTGTAGGTGATGGTGTGACTGCCTGTTGAGGCATTTGTGCTGAATCGTCAGCGTATCTGCATCCGTGAAGGACTCCACTTCAGGCCTGTGATTACACATCAGTTGGAAGAGGATCATCCTCTATTTTGGGGTTTTTCTGCTTATCAAGCGGCTGGTTGTTGCACTAAAAGCTATCCGCCCGTTTGTCTGGCACCCAACGGACTCTTTGATCCAAAACCACCAGCAGACTTCCTATAATTAGGCCCAGTGTGAGGTTTGGTGTCGAGTCCTAAAACACAATGACTATGATCAGCTGACAGACCCGCTGATCCACAGTCAGCGGAAACGAGACGTTGGGGCCAAACTCCCAAAGGTCTAACTGTCATCTAGACTTGACGGGTTTGATTCTAGGGAAATGCAATGACTGTAAGTAGAAGAGACACAAGCTGTGGTTCCAGAGGTCCGTCTGGTTTGATTTGGCAGTTGATCAGCTTTGTGTCTTTTCCTTTAACGTAGATCAAAGTATCCTTATTTCTAAAGCTTTTGTTACAGACCGGAAAATATGAGCTGTGAAGGTTTGGCAGAAGAAGAAAAAAGCTGTTGTCAACTCGTACCATCGTTTCTGCTCGGCTTTGGCTTCGACACTGGACAAACAGAAGAAATGAGAGAACAGGAAACAGAAGAAAATAAAGAAATGTGCTGCTGAGTGTGAAATCAAAGGTTGCTGCCAACATGTGTTCACTTGATGACAATGGGTACAGTTTACTAAAAAGTACTAAGGCTATTGGGTGTTGAGGTTGGGGGGCTCTTATGCCCGGGTTATACTTCATAGAGGTTTGTAACGCTGGAGACGATCGCAGCAGGCTTAAAAAGCATAAACTCCTCCCACAGGTTCAGTAAGGGATAGTGGCTGACCGAGTGTCCAAGCCTGCCGTCCGTTATGGTTTCTCACAGAAGAAATGCATTTTCGGTCCACTTTTAGTTCTTTATTCTTGTTATTTCTTTTGGTTTAAATCCCCTTTTCACGTAAAGCAGGCTATCTGATACGTGGCACGGCGTGTTGTCATGGGAACGGCTGAGCCGGTACCGACCTCGTCTGCAGTGGCAATAGAAACCTCTCTCCTACAGGTGGACATGATGACTGTTCAATACCACTTTCTAAATCCACACCCAGCAGCCAATCAGAGTGGAGTATTCCACCCAGACCAATGGTAGAATCGCAGTTATCGCAGACAGTTGTAAGCAACACTGGGCCAAGCTTAGTAACAACTAGACGCACAACTGGGATGTGATGCGACTGATGCGACGGCCAATCGCTATACAGAACAAACCAGGCGTCAGGCTATTGGTGGTTTCTGGGTGTTTTGGATGTTTGCTGTTTGGTTGTGAAGAATGGAACTGGATTCAGAGAGGATTCACGATGAAAACTAGCAAGATGGTGGTGATGAAGAGAAAGGAGCCGAATACATTATTGCAGGTCATAAGGTATAGTAATATAAATCAAATTGTTGGGCTCTTACGGTCAAACTTCTGAACTTCACAGACACCAACCTTTGCTGTCGTTCTTTATATCTACATGATTTTAACTTGGGTTAAAACACTCGCCTGGGCTGGACCTTAGACTGAAGACGTTGGGTTTGCTTATAGTGAACCGGAGTTCATTATCTGATAACCCGGAACACATTTTCAATCTGAATACATCCAAACACTGGGCCAGAACCAGGAACCGGCCTGAGCTCCGGTTCCGGTCCTCAGTCTGAATATGCTCTGTGCTCGGAACGGGAAAACTGGACCAAAACAACCACCGTAGCCGGGCATTATGGGATGTACAGAGAGTAGCGGAACGATAACACACAGCGACTCATTGAAATGAGTGCAGGCTCATTAAAACAACTTTTAACGTGATCCACATCACTTCTCACTGTTTTCCAACCATCTATACGTCATAAACATTTATCAGAGTTCCTTCTACGCCGTCGTCTCCTTGGTAACCGCCCTGCAGCACGACTCCACCAAAGGAGAAAGTGTTCAGCCAGACGTTGATGCAGACGTTCAGAATCAGCCAGAGAAATATAAAGTTTGAATCAGTGAACGATCCAGACAAGGACTGCAAAGCGCCGGACTTCCATGATTATTTCTCTTCCCTTGTAATTCCTGGCCAATGACTGCAGAGATCTTTAGTCAGGTGGTTTTGTTTACAAGCTTTGGTTTGAAACAGGAAAGTCTTCTGGACGGCAGTCTGAGAACAGACCAAACGCCAGCTTCAGGACTCGATCCGGACCAAATGAAGCAGACTGGGTCCGGTCCGTCTGAATCCCCCCTCAGTGTGAGGACTGAGCCTTTAGTTGGGTTCCTTCCAGTCACGTCACGTGTTCTTGGTTCCTGTAATGCTCTGTTTCCCTCAGTCAGTCCCATGAGGAGCAGTTTCAGTTTTCAGCTCATGCTTGTCAGGTCATCTGTCAGCTCCCACCTTTATTTCATGGTTTTGCCACATTTTGAGTTTCTTTTTTTCAGTGGTTTCCTGCAATAGGAACACTGCAGACTTTTCTATCATTCTTCTCTAATTGTCGGTATGACCCTGGAAAAGGCCGTTGTTGAATCCTTCTGAACTCTGGTACACATCCTGTTTTAACCCTGGTCACTGTTGGTTTAAACATATTTCCCTTTCCAAATACAAGCAAGAGCAACCATTACCATGTTAAACAAGTGGAAATGCATTGTGGGAATATTATATTGAGATTATTCACGTACTTCCTTTATCCCTGATGTTTACAGCAAAGCTGTCCAATACCACAATGTACTTTAAGGTCAGACTCCCATCATCTTCAAAGTGTTCCCAGTGCATTTTCAAATCCTGGTTTTAACATCCACAGCTCTTAATAACCAAGCACTGGTCTACAGAAAAGACCTTTTGCAGCCGTCCCTGAGGTCATGTGACCAGGGTCTGCTGGTTGTTTAAAGAACCCGGTTAAAGACTAAAGGGGGCTCCATCCTCTGCAGAACGGCAGGACTTCATCAGAAACTCACCTCTGAGTTGTGGGCGGGGCCGTTGCTGCAGAGTAACCCCGCCCACCCTTCCCGCCACCCATGAAAGCTCAGTGTTTATTGGCTCTCCCACTGACTTACAGCCCTTCATTTCCTCACTCTAACATTACGAAAATGTTTCCATAAATCACTGCCCCTCTTTGTGTCACGTCGGCCCCGTTCTCTGGTGCTAAAATGAAGGATTTTCTTTTTCCTGCTCCGTCTTTGCTGCGATGTGGCTTCTGTGGAGGCGGTGACAGACAAGAGCGAGGCAAGGCCGACCGGATCTGTGGAGGAATCCTTTTGGGCAAAATGCTGCAACAGTTCAAAATCAGGTTTCCAGCTTGGTTTGAACATCTGTAATCTTTCATGAAGCTGAGCCCAAACAGGGATGTGTGGTGCTGCCAAACCGCAGGACTTAAACCCCATACAAACAGAGCGAGCGCACATGTGCATGAAAGGGAGAGAGTCTGTGTTTTTGTCAGAAACACTGCAGCTTTCAGATGTGCATGCAGGCGTGTGCAGGATGTGACGCAGCAGCACATCAAAGACGGTCTGCTTGCTCGTAGGAGGCTGCAGTCGTCAGTATTTACACTTCTACTGTGAGCTGAAGGCGGAACGTGGGAGAAAACCCATCGATAACGAGCTTCCACCATGTTATCGCTTAACATGGAGTGAAAAAAAGGTCTTTTGTTGCAGCATTTCCTACCACTGTTATAACATGTAACTAAAACACTGAAGGATCAATGAGAAGATGTGTTTTAGTTCATTTATGCATCAAAGAGTGGGAACAAAAATACAGCGAGAAATAAAAGGTTTTTCTTTTCTTAAAGTTCTTATCAAATTTGGCCACCTGCCTGAGTTTGACACAGGTGTTCTAGATTTTGTGCGTACAGGTAACGTCAAAGTCAAAGGTTCGCTGGTTCTCTACAGGGACTATTTTGTTGAAGAAGCAAGTTCTGAAGCAAGTCTTTCTTAAAGGCCGCCGCTACCTACATTTAGTACATATAGCACGGATGTAAACTGGTCACATTTGAACAATAAGTGAGAAAGTTTGGTCTTTAGGTGAAACTTTTACAAATGTACCAGGAATTAACCACGTTAAAACCACAGAAGAAGTAGGAATGAACACGCTAAGAACATGTAAACCATCGTAGAACATGAAGCGTGTGATTATTGTGATGTTTCTCTGTAATTCATCAGTGATTCATGCATCAATGATGTCATCTGAACGTGATCTGTGCGCCGTATACGTGATCTAAAAGTTACACATCAGTGGTTCATGCATGAAAAGTCTGTTAGACAAACGTGGAACGCTCCTGGAAAGACACACATTTGTGGATGAAGCTCACAAAAATCACACGCAACTGAGTACGATTCACGCGATAATTGTGTATCAACAACGTAGAATACACGTAAACTGCGTAATTCTCCACCGACCAAACAATTTGAACCAAATTCCCGTAAAGACCCGTCGGCTGAAACCCTTGACGGACATCTGAGCACATAGACGAACGCAGGAAACACGTATGGATGACGTAGATCACGCATGGATCATGAAAGACGACATTTCATACGTGGAAAATGTGCGTAGCGTCTGTGTGGCACAGCCTTTAGGCTTTGTGATCATTTTCTGTTTAGGATGTTGAGTTTACTTTGAGTTCCTCTCAGCCAGCTTCACTTGTTTGAGGCCAAAAAAACAGAACTTTATCTTTATGGATGAACGATTTCCAACATTTTTTCATGTCTTGCTCAGAATCCCTTTACCCTCCAGCATGTTTACTGCTGGCTTTCACACCAAAAACCCTAGACAGAAGAACGACCCCAGCCTCCGCTTCTCTGTGAATAACTTCTATTTTACATATTTCCTCAACATTCTTTTAGGGAAGCTGCGCTTTTTAAACATGTAGAATCTGTTTCGAGTCAAATGTAATATGAGATCTGGCCCAGGAACTGTGTTGACTCCAGAGGAGCTGTAAGGTTGCGGAAATCTACTGCCAGTCCTTAGCCTCGGCTAACCGGTAACCGCTAACATGCCATTTTAGGTTCAGCTTTCACGATCACACACTTCCCACCATCTGTTCTTCTTCCAGTTTACTTCTGTTCAGTTGCTCTGTAGTCCTGACAGTTGTGGGAATATGCCAGATAAGTCAGTTCTACAGAAAATGAAGATCATCACCTGTACCTACACTTCCATACCTGCACAACTCAAACAACTAACGCCCTCACAAAATTCCCTCAAGTTTTCCCAAGTTTTAAATTTAGTCTCAAACCCAAAAACAGAGCTATCATGTAGGAATGCTTTGTTTTTCTTTTTTTAAAAGTGGGCTATTTCGGTAAAAGGGGACTTCCTTCTGCATAGAAGCTCTTCGTGGTTACCACCAGCTGCCAGCATGATTCTGGACGTTTACGGGTTAAGGATTGGTCCTGAACAAAACAGCAAAACATGCAAACTAGTTCCACACATGCAAGGTGATAAAAAGCTTTCACGAGTCCCACCGTGCACACTTCTACACATTCCTGAAGAGCGTGTGCACAGACAGGCTTTGGGAGGATGTTTTTATGAATGAAAACCACCTTGTTCTATAAACTGAGGGATATATGATCACATATTATTAAACCTATGAAATAAACAGTTTCAGGTTCACATTTGTAGATCTTTACCATCTTATCTCTGTACGGGTCAGACCAGAAGACTTCATCCACATCATTGGCAACATTCACCACAACAGTATAAAAATAATCCAGATCCAGGCTTTACAGGACTCGAAGGTCATCAGGAGTCGTGTCCACGGCCCGCAGCAGCTTTTCTCTCGTAAACCTTCCAACGCCAAGCAGAAAAACAAACTCTTCAGTTGGGTTAAGTAAGGAATGGTGGAAGAAAACAAATACAATTCTGTATCTTCTATATAATCTTCTTGCTGAATGTTGAAATGATTGATTCCACATTGAACCAACTGAGTCTAGGGTTGACCTTTTGACCCGATTCCCTCATGGTCATATCATGAACCAACACATGGTCAGTAACTGTGGCCTTGATGTCATCAGAAAATCTTGTGCAGTCTGGATCTTGGTCTAGGTCTTTTCGCAGGTGTGGGTCTTGGTCTGGGTCATGGTCCAGGTCCAGGTCTGAGTCTTGATCCAGGTCTTGGTGCAGGTCAAGGTCTGGGTCTTGGTGAGGGTCCAGGTGTGGGTCTTTATGCGGGTCTTGGTGCAAGCCTGGGTCTTGGTCCGAGTTATGGTGTGGGTTCAGGTCTGGGTTTTGGTGCGGGTCTTGGTGCAGGTCCAGGTCTGGGTCTTGATGCGGGTCTTGGTGCAGGTCTTGGTGCAGGTTTGGATCATGGTCCAGGTCTTGGTCCAGGTCTGGGTCTTGATTCAGGTTTTGTTGCAGGTCCAAGTCTCAGTCTTGGTCCAAGTCGTGGTGAACGTCCATGTCTGGGTCTTGGTCCAGGGTCTTGGTGCAGGCCTGGGTCTTGGTCCGAGTTTTGGTGCGGGTCTTGATCCAGGTCTGAGTCTTGATTCAATTTTCAATTCAATTCAATTTTATTTGTATATCCCAAATTCTCAACAACAGTCGTCTCAATGAGCTTTCGTATCGGTAATTGAAAAAGTTAAACATAAAATCAAAGGATCATGAATACAAAGAGTTCAATAAGAAAATACTAAAATGGACTAACAAACTGACTAAGCCAAACGAAACATCCCTGCCCTTAGACCCTCCTTCGCGATAAGGAAAAACTCCTAAAAAAACGGATTCTGGAAAAAACGAAGGAACCTCAGAGGTGCCCACATGAAGGAGGGATCCTCCCCCAGGACGGACAGGCGATTTACCAGAACTCTTAGATAGGGTTGTGCCGATGGGCGATACCATCGTCCATCGTGATGGGTGACTGACATCCCGATGGAGAGACACCATCGTGATGCCCCGCCACGTTGCGAGTCGACGCCATAAACCGCGGTTACATGTACAAAATATCTTGATGGGATCAATGGTCGGATTAGAATCCAACCGTGTACATGGGCCCAGAAAAATGTTTTGAATATAACAAACGTTCACTAAGGTCACACTTTCGGTCGGAATAAATCATTCGCACATGCGCAGTTTGAAAACCGGAAGGGGATACAACTTCCGCCGAGCGGCTTTTTTTTTCTTCAAACTTTACTGAATGTAACAATTCAATACAAAACAATGTTAAACAGCGCCGAGCGGCTATATATATTGACATGTCAGCTCGGTAAAATGCGAGATGATCTTCTAAACGTGCTTTTAATAATGTTACGGTTATTATGAAACACCTGTTCGCTCATCATTTGAATTTTAACCCGTGTGGTCAGTGTTTTTTCTGAACGGAGCCAGGATTAGCAGTCTGCTAACACGGGCTAACAACATTAGCTTTGGGTGGCGCTGCATGCTGGGAATAACATCAGCCTTTATTTAGTCGGGACAAAACTGGAAACACAAATCCACGTGATTGTTTGAATGTTTTCTAAGGACTGAGCGACATTTCTGCTTTGAAGCTCAAACCGCTGTGTGTGCTGACGATCCGAGCTGTGCTCAGACACACACGTTTAGACCCGGTTCTGAGTTTGATAGCTCGTACCCCTAGAGCTGCGGGACGGATCGCAGTCTTAAATCTCCCACACATACCGCTCATGTAACAAAGCACCCCCCCACCTCCCCTCAAACACAAAGCTGTAAATCCGCGCTCCGCCGGTCCACTTCACTAGTTAAGTGCGGGAGCGGACCACTTCTTTTCAATTTTGTTTGTCACTTTTTTGTTAAAGTCACTTCCCTCAGTTTATACTGGATCATCGCGGATTAGTCATTAGTTGGGAAATAAAATAAAAAAAGTAAAATAACGAATAGCAGTTATATAAGAACGAAAAATGTAAAAATAGCCCCCCCCCCCAACGATATCATCGTCCATCCCGATGGTTCACAGCAAACATCGTCAACGGCCAATTTAGGGGACATCGCCCAACCCTACTCTTAGGGAAGAATTAACTTATCTAACTCTACAACTAGATCTTGGTCTTAGTCCAGGTCTTGCTCTGTTATCCATCTTTGAAAAGCTGCTGAGTTGTTCTAGGACTGTCCTTATATTCACTGCAGTTGAATTTATAACACGTGTTTTCAGTTATGATGGGTTGTGTGTTTATGGCGACTGTTGTGTTGGAGCAGAGTTTGAGTTCTGCCTCTTTGTGTTCACTTTTTTACGTTTTGTGTGTTGTGAATGCCAACTGTGTTTTAAAAGTGAGAGTGTGTCGTGTGTTCTGCAAAGAGTAGATCCAAGTTTTCCAAATTGTGTTGTAGGTTTAAAACAGAGTGACATTTTTAAAATAGACTTAAATCAGTGGAGCAGCTGGTGTAACCCTTGTTCTATCCTAGTGCTTTAACATTGGGAGTTGGGTCATCTAGACCCACTAGACAGTGCTCTGAACCTTTTTTCTTCAATGATTTGTGATCTTCACTGGTGTCCATGGATTACATGAAATCTTTCCACCTTTATCCACCTTTGTCATGGTAGAGAGAACACGTCAATGCTCATCTTAACCCCATAGGATAGCACAAGGGTTACAGACTGGCACTTATGGTTTTAGCAATTGGGAAAACTGTAAAATACCAAAAAAACGGAATAGCATCAGCTCCAAAGGCAGGAGCTGCTGTGAGCTGAGTGTGGATGAATTGGCTTCTAGCTCTCTCTGGACTGCTTTAGTTCATGAAGTTAATAAATGCGAGCTAAAGAGCAGCGCTGTGTGAGCAGCAGACACCAACAACTGATTCAGCCCCACTCCAGAATGAAAGTGGGAACTGATACTATTTATGTGGGCTGAGTTTCTTTTAGACATTTGCTAGTGAAAAATCTGTTGTTACACTTCAGTGGAGAACGGCTCATGATCCAAATACAATTACAAACGAGTCCGCCCCACTATCCAGCCGTGAAAAAAATAAAACTAAACAAAAGAAACCACACAGTTAACCCAGTTTTACTAGTCAACCTTAGTAAGTTAGTTCTTAGTTCTAATGGTGTTCAATAAAAAGGACGTGTACACACTCAACACTCAACGTACATTGAGTCTAAATAATATTTACATTTTAATAAAAAAAATCATATTATGTACAAATTCAATTCAGTTTAGTTTTATTTATGTAGCCCAATATTACAACACAGTTATGTCAACGGGCTTCACTAATTATACAAAACATTAAATCCATTATAACGCACAGTGACAACCGCACGGCAAAAAAAGTAGTTCCGGTCACGTAGCTTAAATGTTTTGTATCACTGCGCTGCCTTCTTTAAAACAAACTTCATCTTCATCATCCAGACAAAAACAATCTGGAAGAGGTGAACTTTCTCTCTGAACTGATGCTTTATTATTTATCATGATCATCAGCATAGATATCGCCTTCCTTTGCTGCTGCAGACGAGGTAAACGCCGCCCCACGTAACAAATTGTCCGCTTTTTATGAAAACAGCTATCCAACCCAAAAAATAACAAGAATAAAGTACTAAAAACTGATTGAATATTTATTTATTTTGTAAGTGACCATGGTATAAGCGGTTCAGGCTTCCACGGCGTGCGTTAATTTCTGATAAAATTGTCGACGTTATCCCTTACATAAATTACAATAGCTGGACATCCCTGCCCTCAAACCCTCCTTCTCAGTAAGGAAAAACTCCTAAAAAAAAATAAGAAACCTCAGGGGTGTCCACATGAAGGAGGGATCCTCCCCCAGGACAGACAGGCGCTGTACCAGAACTCTTAGAGAATTGGCTTATCTAACTCTACAACTACATGTTTAAATAGTCCAGCAGACGAGCTTCATCCAGATGGAGTTGGGGGACGGCTGGGGGCGCCAGACGAGTCAGAGGTAGGGTCCATAACCAAGTGTAGGGGCAGAAGCAGAGGCAAGCCAAATGAGGTGCACGGTCAGGTACAGGAGAAGAGACGAGCCAACTGGAAGCATTCCCGCCCCCCCGGAGGGGAGTGGGAAAGAGGGACACTACATGAATGACAAACAGAGGCACGGAGAACTAAATGATGAATAATGATCAAGAATAGAGAGGTGTAGATAAGTATAGAGGACAGAACCCCAGTGCACCATACTTTCCCCATCTTTAAACTTCTATCAGCTACTAACAACTCATTGTCATTGTTATTGTTATTAAATTTAATTCAAACATCCTAATAGTAAGTTGCATTCACTATGGTACAAATAACAGATGGCAATAATAATAGAAAATCTACATTTTTATCATATCAATATTAATACACTATGGCATTAGTCTAAGCAGGGGAATGGGCCGTCCTGGCCCGGTTTATAAAACCATCTTCCCTCTCTTCCATTAGATGGGAGCATATTCCATAAAACAGGGGATTGTTGGCTAAAGCTCATGTCTCATGGAAGAAGCTCCCAGCTTATCCCATAAACAAATGTTACAATTTAGAATATAACTTATAAATTTAAGAATACCTGCTTCTTGATTTTGCATCTTTGGTGTTTTTTGCAATACTTACCATTAATTTAGAAGGTTATTTTGCTGCTAGAAATTGCTTTGGCACATGAAAGCTGCAGAGGGCAGTCCAAGACGTTCCTCAATGTGGGCGGGGTTAAACACATGGTCCGCCCAATGTATGTGATTCTTCTTCATCACCACAATGCCGTCTTTCTCTTTGTATTTTACAAGTTTCCACGTGCAATATCGCTATTCAGGAGTGTTTGCTGAGATGAGTTTCACCATCTATGTTTTGTTTTATTTAGGAAAGATTAGTTATATCGATTTTAGGATATGTATACTTTTGGAAAAGAAGCAAAATCTGGACCCACTTCACTTTAACCCTTGTTCTATCCTAGGCACTTTAACATTGGGAGTTGGGTCATCTAGACCCACTAGACAGTGCTCTGAACCTTTTTTCTTCAATGATTTGTGATCTTCACTGGTGTCCATGGATAACAGGAAATCTTTCCACCTTTATCCACCTTTGTCATGGTAGGGAGGACATGTCAATGTAAGGTTGGGGTCATCTAAGATAGCACAAGGGTTAATTGATACTATGTAGAGAGAATTTAGAGTCTGCAAAAAAACATTTCCATCTAGAACCGGCTCCATGACCAACCTGCACCTGAGAACCAAGAGAATCTCCTCCCAAACAGAGCAGATCGCTACTGACTGAAGAAACCAGATCAGCTTCTCAAAGATGAGACAAACTTCGCTATTGCTGAACTTTTTTCTTGGCCGCACGGACCCGGAAAAAGGGTTAAGGTTAGGGTTATGGTTATGGTTCCTGATGGCGGTTGTGTCTGCACTCAACGCTTTCCAAGGGGATAGGTCAACTGTCGGGAACAAATCTAACACACAGCTAATGAGTCTTAACTTTAACTTTAAATACGTGCGACTAACAACAGCATTTAACCTTGGACACACTTAAAACACGTAGAGGCAACATGAATTTCCATCGGTTTTTGTGCTTGGTCACACGAAGATATATTTGCAACTAACATCCGCTGTTTTTGAATGCCAACCTTAACCGTGACAAAGAAGAATCACATATAGTAGGCGGAGCCTAAAGCGTCTGACCCCACCCACATTGAGGCTCGCCTTGGTTCTGCACGCTGCAGTCCGTTAGAGGAATACTCGGATCAAAATACCGCTTTGGGGTTGTTTTTCGAGATGGATGAACATTATAAAAACTTTAAAAGCTCAAATAAGTCCATATTGCGCAATGTAGACCCTTTAATTCAACCATTGTACTTTAAGTCTGTTTTCGTCAAAACATTTTGGGATGTGCCATCTGCACTTTTGCATGACCCATTTATTTATGTACAATAGGAAGAAAACTAGAAACAGGATTTCTAGATTGTTAGACACTTCTTAAAAGTTGTTCTCCTTTTCTCTAAACTGTTAACACAAAACCTGATTTTCAAGCTACAGTCACAAAACCTCAGACTCTTCTTGCAAAACCAAACTTTCCCCTCAAAACCAAACTTTGTTGTGAAATCGTGCCTTGAGTCTGTTAAAATGAAAAGCAACATTAAAAGGTCGCTAAACACCAAGTAGAAAAATGGAAAACACAATGCTCAGGACATGAAGTCAGAAGTTTTTTGTTGACTATTGGCTAAATATCTGTGGCAGAAAACCTGTCAGTTTAGGACTTGTACAACAACAGAAACCTTGTGCGTTTACACGCAGCTCTAGTACAAACTAACAAGGGTTTGTCACTTGTGTACAAGTAAACATAAAGTACAAAAATATACAAATAAGTGCATTACAGCATCAAAAGGAAAGGGGAGTGTGGTGGAAGGCAAAGATTGATAAAATGTTGGCTTATATTGAACCACTTTCTAACCTGGAGGGCTCTGTGAAAACTCACACTGTCCACAACAACAACATAGATGGGATACTCTTCCTGCTGCCCTAACTGAGCATCTCGCATATGATTGAGGAAAGCGAGGAGCTGGTGCGCCTGGTTGGCTTTATGGTGGACAACCCCGTGGTTTCTGATGGCAGCAGAAAATGTGATATTGCCGCCACGCCTCCCAGGAACTCCAACAATGGCCAATCACATTACGGCCTCTTGTTCTCCTTTTGGGGAGATTAAACTTGGGTTCATCCATGTAGATGTATCCATGGGGTCTTTCTGTTACATCCAGTTGAAAAACCCTTTGTAGAAATAGATATTGTTTTTCTGAGTGATACGGAAAATGGGATTTTGGTCACTACCGAGAATAATCAACACTGAATGTGTCTGGATATATTTCAACCTGTACATGTTGGGATTTTTGGTCATTGGTGACAAACAAATTTCCCACGTATGGGATCAATAAAGTATTTCTGATTCTGATTCTGATTGACTCTGTCTGAGTTGCGATCAAAGGGGACTCTGTATAGCTGTTCGCTGTAGGACACTATCAACAGTAGAGAGATTGACACTGTTGACACCCTTAAAATTGACATGGTCCTTAATGACCTTCTGCTGAATTTCACTCACTTAATGGCATTGTTCTCACGAACCATCTCAACCATTAGGGTCTCTTGGTGTAGGGAGAACATACCTGTCCTCCCACCCCCATGTGGCAGTATTTCATTTCAATGAAAAGAGAACATGTAGTTACAAAAATGATACATGCAATACAAAGCCTACAGTTGTACCAACCCTCCATTACAATACTACAGTACATTAGTACAGTGGTACAGTATGTGATGTAGTGAAAGATATATTTACTTATAATATGCTGTAGTACAGTATATAGAGCTCGTAAGTCCTGCCCATATTTTCCCACATTCACTTGCATTGACGGTTTGTTAATCTAGAGCTTCAGTGGAGTTTTACAGGTGGGCGGGACTTACAAGCTCAATAGTAATGAACTATAATGTCAGGAAAAGGTATGTACCTGTTCCTTTCTCTATATCTTCCGATGATGGTGGACACAGTAAATTTACTGATGTTTGGTTGTACTCTTTGTCCAGCCTCCCTTGTGCTCATACCCTGGACAAGAACACGGTCAATTACAGTATATCTGATGACATCAGATATTCTTTGTTTTGTTCTTTGTCTTTGCTGTCCACCTCAACCTTCCCTCACATGAACTCTTCCTCTCAGATTTCTATCCATCGGCGGTAGGGCCTGACACACCAGAGCTCTCTGAAATGGCTTACTGTATACGTTCTCTCACATCATTGGCCACAAGTGTGATCAGTTTTGAGTTGTTGTGTTCAAGTGGTGACACCTGTGCTTTCTTTGTGTCTGACTTTTGTCACCTGTGCATACTTTTATGCAACACGGGTGCATCACAATGAAAATGTTGTGTCTAAACAGGTGAGAAAGTGCTGATGGTTTTCGAAAGGAATTATTGATTCAATATTGTTCAGACAATAGGGTTCAGTGTTTTAGCAGTTGGATAAAAACTGTAGGTTTAGTATATATGTGGGAATACTGAAATGAATACTTTTATTTATGTTTGTACTTCTGAACAAAAAAATTATAAAAGCTGTTAAATACTTTCTGTGTACCCCTCTTTAGAATTTGCTTTTTCTTTTTTATTACAGTTCAAGTTATTTCATGACCAACACTTTCTATAATCATGGTGTTAACTCTGAACACCATGTGATCCCTTTGCCCAAAACGGTGTCCTGGTGCAGCAGCAGTGGGTGGGGTTCTTCCTTAACTGCCATTCTTCAGTAGGTGGTTTCTTTTGTAGAGAAGCAGCGACCGTGTCAGCGTCTTCCTGTGAGGTCCTGGAACTTCACATTACACATGTAGTGTTGCTGTTTGGTACAACCGCATCCTTCAAGTGTTTGTGTCCATGTCTATCCACATTGTTTACATGTTTGTTTGTTTTAAACCCAAAAACTATTAAGTTTATTTTGTTTTTGCAGCTTTTTGTCTTTTGCAGCTACAAGGTGATTTAAACAGAAAGAGATGTTGGGAGATCATCATGTGATGGTGCGATTTGTCAATGCAAACAAACCAAACCACACAATCAGAGATGGACATGATCAAACTATCTTCCTATGTGCTGCCGTGTGGAACGTGGGCGGCCGATGCTCCCAAGCTTCTGCAGATCGACTTTTGTTGTCAGTTCATATTTTCTGTGTGTGAGGAACGACATTTGCTGAAAACCAAACCCAACAAAATCCAGTGCCTAGAGGAAAACCCCAACTTCCTGTTTGGTGCACACGCATCCTGTTGACAGCTGGGCAATAGAGGACACTGAGTTGTCTTGCACATATATGTCCTCTTAACTTTGAGAGACAAAATGTAAGAGAAAAGATTTCAGGAAAGAGTTTAGTTCTAATAACAAAAATTCACCTTTTTTTTTTTCTAGTTTTGATGTCAGAGGTCAAAGGTTTCCTGTAGGTCTTCACCAGGTTTGAACAGCTGCTCTTTTGGTCCATTCCTCCATGCAGATCTTCTCCAGAGCTGTGCTGTTTTGGGGTTGTTGCCGGGTAACACAGACAATTGAGGTCCAGAGACTGGATCCACAACTCCAGAACCTTGGATTTCTTTTTACGTAGACACTCCTGGTCAATGACCAGATGGGAGCTGGGACCACAGTAACAAAGGTTGCCATGGCAACAGTAGCAATGTCGTCATGGATACAAATCCTGCAGAGCTTGTACTGTTTCTCTGCTTAAACCAGGACACGTTGCGTCTGAAGTTCTCCAGGGACCATCTGGATGATCCAGAGGAGGACTGGGAGATGGTCATGGGGTCAGATTGGCGGGAACGCCACTCGCCACGTTTGAAGGAGGAAGAATGCTGAGTTACACCCCAAGAACACTGAAGCATGGGGGTGGAAGGATGACTATTTGGTGCGTCTCACCTCCTCTATAAGGACTGTGCTGCTGTGTGGTGAAACAAATGACGTACAAGCAGACAAAGAAAATGTTCGAATCCTCTGCAAGTGTGATGTTAGTCGGTGAGCTTCTGGACTCCTTGCCTCAGCTGTTGGCTGTCATTTCCTCCTGTGGTCTGCTGTGGCTTTTCTCACTTCTTGTTAGTGAGGGCTCTGGCATTTAATAGCTGGGGAGAGGTGGTAGAGCGGCTGTTTTTGTAACGTGGCTAGCATGCCAGCTCTGCAGCCTCGCTTTCTCCATCTGTGCGTCCCCCCTTTGCTGGGATGGGAAGCCATAGAGGGCCAGGACTCCTTGCTATCTCCACCGCAAACAGATAAACTTGCTTGTTATGATCATGTCAGGAGTAGATGTTATTAGCCCAACAGAATGTGCACAAAAAAAAAAATACCAAAATATTGCACCGACCATTCAAGCACCAGGCTGTGTGCTTCAATGGTGCTCCAATAATAAATACGATTTATTTTAATTGATCATAAATCCCTTTTAGAACCAAATCAACCTTATTCACCTTTGTAAAGTCTTACAAAATAGAAAGGAACAAAAGCAAAACTGCTCAATTGTTTGTTTTAAGTGTAGAAAACAGGTTTTTAAAGCCAGTTATCCAACATGGACTTTCAAAAAGCTCCATTAAGCTGCCAAGTGAGTATTGCAAAAGCCTGATACAAGTTTTAACACGTTAAGTATGAATCACCATGGTCTAAAAACATTTTCTGGGTTTCAGCATTTCCCAGAACAAGGTATTTCATCATCAGGGCTGCTGGAAAATGCCCCGGGCTGCTCATGTCTTCTAGGGGAGGGAGTGGCGTATTTTATTTAAACTGTGCACGTAACTGAACTTGGGAAGCACCAATGCATAGGCAGGTACCGGCCTGATGTTGAGAGACACAGTCATCTCATTAGAACTCGGACACAGATGAAGGAAACCTGAAGGTTGGAGTGTCAAACGTCAAAGCTCTAAATGACGGACACAGTCGTTAAGCAGTAAACAGAAATCAGACAGCGTTCTGTCTGTAGTTCTCTAAAGATTCATTTCATTGAAGCTAAAAAAGCAGCTCGTTCTGTCTGTTTATAGAGGAAGTGTGTGCCTCAGGTTCATCCACTGGAGCTTCCTACAAACATGGAGACTACACTTTTTGTCCAGGTTTGTACACATGCGTCTGTTTCTGCAAACTGTTTGGACTGAAGGGGAAACGCAGACTATCGCCAATGAAGGCATTAGTGGAGTGATTTATGTGTGTCTGCACGAGTGTGTATGATGGCACAAGGCTAGCTGGGTGTGAAGCACAACTCTGGAACGTATGAAACTGCTTCTTTTAAGGTCAGATGTTAGTGAAAGACTGTAGAAAACGTCTCTCGACGGGAAACCCGGGTTCTGTCCCGATGACTGCGGGGCTCAAAGAAGCTCTGTGAAGACATGACTGAATGAGTTTGGTGTGAATAGACTTTACTAACCGGCATAAAGACATGAGCTTGACCCCAAATGACCTCTGCGCAGACCTGGAGGAATGATGGGGGGGGTGGGGGGCTCTTTATCAAAAACTGCAGAACTTTCTGCAAAATATCGCCTCTCTGATGTTCATTTGTAAAGATAATAATATTTTTTTAAAGATTCACTTTACATTAAATCTATAAATTGCTATGATGCAAAGAGAGATGAGGATGGTGGATGTGAGGAAGAGGATGGTATCCTTTAGTCTGCTGTTGGAGATGACAACCAGACATGAGAGACCGGGTAAACATGACCAATACAAGACCAACAGGTCTGTCTTTATGTCCGTGAACAGATAATCCGCCTCCCGCCTGTCCTCAAAGCTCCTGTTGTCCGCCTCCTTAGTTTGTCTGATGTGACTGGAGCATGACTGTCAGTGACCAGCGCTTGCTGGCAAAGCATTGTGGGTAGTATGAGCGGTACAGTATATACTACAGCCCAGCTCTAATGCACATTTGAAATGATCTCGCGGGCCAATTCTAATCACACTGCGGGCCAAATTTGGCCACCTGCCTGAGTTTGACACACGTGTTCTAGATTTTGTGCGTACAGGTAACGTCAAAGTCAAAGGTTCGCTGGTTCTCTACAGGGACTATTTTGTTGAAGAAGCAAGTTTTGAAGCAAGTTTTTCTAAAAAGGCCGTGTCCCACAGCCGCTACCTACATTTAGTGCATATAGCATGGATGTAAACTGGTCACATTTGAACAATAAGTGAGAAAAGTTGTGGTCTTGAGGTGAAATGTTTACAGATGCATCAGGAATGAACCACGTTAAAACCACAGAAGAAGAACGAATAAACACGCTAAGAACACGTGAACCATCGTAGAACATGAAGCGTGTCATTATTGTGATGTTTCTCTGTAATTCATCAGTGATTCATGCATCAATGATGTCATCTGAACGTGATCTGTGCGCCGTATACGTGATCTAAAAGTTACACATCAGTGGTTCATGCAGGAAAAGTCTGTTAGACAAACGTGGAACGCTCCTGGAAAGACACACATTAGTGGAGGAATCTCACAATAATCACTATTGTGTAAGATTTTACGTAATAATTGTGCATAAACTACGTAAAAAGCACATAAACTGCGTCATTCTCAACTGAACAAAAATGTTGAG
Source organism: Oryzias sinensis (assembly GCA_037389245.1). Classification (NCBI taxonomy): domain Eukaryota; kingdom Metazoa; phylum Chordata; class Actinopteri; order Beloniformes; family Adrianichthyidae; genus Oryzias; species Oryzias sinensis. The sequence continues at coordinate 14,812,204 of CM074505.1, read as the reverse complement.
CAGCTCAAAACTGAATTCACGTAAAGACCCGTCGGCTGAAACCATCGATGGACATCTCAGCACATCGACGAACACAAGAAACAGTCATGGATGACGTAGATCACGCATGGATCACAACATTTCATACGTGGAAAATGCGTAAATAATGCGATCTACGGCGTTTAGTTCGTTGTTCTCTGACTTTCTTTTCTTCTTTCCCCTGGAACATTCGTAGATGAGGCGTCGGCGGACGGCAGCACCGACTACCAAGACCGAACCTCAATGATGGAGGTCCGCCTGCAGGCGCAGGAGGATGAGATCACTCTGCTGAAGTCCTCCCTCGCTGACGCCCTGCGCAGGATCCACATTCACGATAAGCTCCTCCCACTACTGAAGCAGCAGCTGATAGCAGGTGGGTGCTGGGATCTGACCTTTGACATTTGGCCGTGTGTCTCACATTCTGCTCTTGGGAAATGAAAAGACGCCACCCCCAAAAAAGTAATCGATCATCTACTTTCAACTCCTTAGTGAACCCCAGTTCTGCGAGGGTCCTGAACCAGGTGAGCTGCTCAGAGAGTTCTAGCAGCAGCAGAAGGTTCTCTTCCAGTGCAGCCGTTGATGGGATTCCTCTCTCTGCCGGTTCTCCAAGGTGATCTGAAATCACGTCAAGTCTCCAAGCTGAGCGTGATGTAATGGATGCTCCTGTGTCCCTCTGGGTTTCCACTGTTAGCAGTGTGGCAGAGCTCTGCTGTCTACCGCCATCGAGTCAGAGGTTTTAACAAATAAAATAAATGTTCGAGCACCGTCGTACTTAGCTAAAGGCCTAGCCTTTAGCTAAGTACGATGGTGAAGCTTTATGCTAAAGCCCTAAACCTATAACTCACTAAGTTTTATAGGGTGAGGATGAGGGGTTACAGTAGAGATTCAAGAGTCACAGAACAGTGACAGCTAAACATTAAAGGGTCCATATCATGCAAAAGCAACTTTTTGAGCCTTTAAGTGGAAATTTTCATTCCTCACAAAAACAACCTCAACCCGGTATTTTGATCCGTTCACACATTTCTGAGGATTCCCCTAAAAAGCGGCTCTCTGAGCACCAGCCCTCTCAATCCAAAAAAATCAGCGGATTCTCACATTGTGACATCACAAAGTGAGGAACCGCCCCTTCAGGAAGAGTCTGTCCCACCAGCCCCACCCCCAGGCTAACAGACACGCCCACTTTCTCAGTGGAGCTAGCGATGATCGGCTAACCATTTTCCTTTTTTATGAACAATACGAACGTCCATCTTTGCAAAAGTTCGGATGTCGTTTGTTTTCGTGGGGCGAGGCCGACTCTAGGATGATGTCATGAAATGGGCGACACCCACAAGAAGAGAAAGGCGGAGCCTAAGAGATCGAATCCTCTTACTTCTAGGTGGTAAAATGAGCTACAAAAAAACAAATATTTCATAAATAGGATGGTTTTTTAGAGGGCCAAAGGTCATATATGATGATAAATACAGATGTAGTTTACTCTGAAAGGCTAATGAAAAGCAGGATATAGACCCTGTAAGGCTGTTCTGAAGGCCGTGGAGTTCTCCACATCACATTTTTTTAATCGGTGTGACTGATTTGAAATCTAGATTTTGTGACATAAATATATAAAATATATATAAAAAAAAACTTTAAACAATTCCTTCATTCGTGGAGGAACATTCCTGAACGTCCTAAAGCTCAGACAATCACCTAAATTATTTTATCTCACAACCATATGGACGGTTCACCAAAGCAGTGTGGGCCTTTGACCCGGTCCTGGTTCTGATCACCCCCTTAAAGATGGATGTTTGTTTGCAGGTAGACACAGGTTAAAGTCCCTCTAGCTGTCACTCAGCTTGATCTTTTTCTAGTTTAATTCTTTCTAGTGAGCTTTCGTCTTCTAAATCTACTGCCTGATTTAATTGTGTCATTTATAATAGCTGATTCCTATCACTTATAGCTTTATTATATAGTTTAATGTTTGAAGGAGTCACAGAGAGGATCTGTAGAGGCTGCTGCTTCATTTTGCTGCTCCTCTTCTGGTTGGGTTGATATGTGGATTTCATGCTAACCTGCGATCGGTTTGCATTTTTTTCAACCTTTCAAACATCTCCAGCCAACCGCCACACGACATTGCGAACAGTGCTAACGGCCACACAGGAAGCCCAGCAGCAGCGGAGCTTCAGAGCAGACCAGCTTCCAGGGACCAGTCCACTCAGACTGAACCGTCACAGCAAGAACCCGACCAGAACACGCTCCCGCCGAACGACAAGAGCCTGGATCCGGAGGGCGGCTGTCTCTGTGGCCAAACGCTGCCCAACGACAGCAGGGCCAAGCTTGTTCGTGTCCCTGGTCTGGAGGATGAGGAAGAGGATGATGAGGACCAAGACGATGAAGGAGGAGAGCAGGAAAAGGAACTCAGCTTGACGTCGTCGATGGAGGAGAGCGTCCAGTCGGATCTGGTCCGAGGCCTGCAGAGGGAGGACTCGCATGACGGGAGCTGTTCCTCAGAGGAGCCCAGCTCCTCCTCAGCCTCACTGTCAAGCTCCACCCAAAACCTCAGCTCCCGCTCCGGGCCGCTGTCCACCATCCAGGAGGGGGAGAAGACACTGTGCGTGACCTTTGCCCGAATGCTCGCTAACCAAAAGAATCTTTTTCTGGTTGCATGGCTTTGAAGGAACCAATCATCTTCTGAACGGCTCTGCAAAACCCTGTTGTGTCTCCTCAGAAAAACCAACGGAGACAGTCGGTTGTTGTTTTTCGTTTTCTGTCTGATGGATTCTTTCATAACACGTCCAGAATTTGTTTGAGTCGACACAGAAAGCATAGGAAACATTGAGATGGTCCTCCCAGACGTTCCCTCGTACCTCCTGGACCTGCAGTCCACCGGGATCCTCCACACAACTGGGTTTTGCAGACGTTTCTGGTGCATGTTCTCTCTGATCTGGCTGTTCTGTAGCTCTCCTGCATGAAGTGAAATCTTCTTTTCTAAGCGGAAGCTGCTGCTTCAGCTCACTCTTACTATTCCTGCAGGACGCTGTTGGATAAATACCTGCATGAATAGCTAGGATGCCTGGAAAATGTTAGATGCTCCACAAGATGTCTTTTCTTTTCCACAAGTGTTTTTTATTGTCAGTTTAAACGTCTTTATAAAGCGAGAGTTCACAACTGCAGCAGTGAAGTGAACAAACACAAATTCCCAAAACCTTCTGTTTATAACCACAACCATCAAGAAGAAAAAACCTCTGCTGATGAAGCCGATAAGTTAGTAAAGCCACGAGGAAAAAACGAGCCGACAGAGGACAGGCGTAGAGCAGAACAGCTGAGTCCATCCTAAACGACGGCAATTCAAGTGCTTCTCTTACTTTGAGAAGGTCTAAGCAGGTAAAAGAAGTGGGAGGAGCCTATCTGTAGAACAATTATCAAAGAAAGTTTTCTAAAACAAAGTTTAAGTTTCATCTCACTCCAGAGGACAAACTTGAACAAAGAGCAAAGATTCATTTGCAGTCCAAATTATGAAGACTTTAGTATATTTGTGATTGATCTGGGGGGCGGGGGGGGTGTCTTCCACCATACACCTAGTTTCTGTTGCATCGCGAGGGAAGTGATGGAAAGAATGGACGCAATTTAACCCAAAAAGAGAATAAACAAAGCAAGGTCTGAGAAAATAAGTGTCTGTTCTGAGTAAACATGTCAACAACAACAGCAAAGATGGCTTTTTCTGCATGGGGGTGTGTTTGATGTCTAACTTGTGCAAGAACTTTTTCCTCTTTACTAATCAGGTTCCCAAATACAATCGTAATCGTTTCCCTGCAGGCATGATTTTGTCTTCCATCTTCTTCTTTGTGTGTCTAAAACTCTCCTTTTTCGGAGGACGTTCCTCTGCTGGAAGCTGAGCCTTGCATCTTGTGGTGTCGTAGGGTTCGTAGGAACAGCGAAAAGCTATCCAATGCGGACAGGCAAAGGAAGCGTCTGGACAAGAAGGCAGCCTCTTCGGCAAACCTCCTGACCCGCTCCCCCAGTCTGGAGAAGTGAGTCATGCTTTATTGATGGTGTAACCCTCTTTTGGAGACCCGCTCCCAGGCTGGAAGCATCACAGGAGCGATGGATCCGTGCATGAAGGCAATGAGTCAAACTGTTGTTTTCTGTCTCTACAGTCGGGCCAAAGAGCTGATCTCCAATGCAGGTGAGGAAACGGAGCTTTAAACACAGTAAAAACTCAGCAGAAGCATTGAACCGAAGCAGAATATGTAGCCACGAAGGGGGGGGGGGTCCCTGTGCCTGTCCCCGGCCTGGATAAAATTATGTCAGGAAAGGCATCTGGTGTAAAAATCTCTCTACGGATCGGTGAACGCTGATTGGCTGTGGCGACCCCTGACGGGATGGAGAAGAACGCAGAAAGTTCTGGTTCTGAGTTCTGGTTCTGACTGAATGCATCCTAACGAGGTTCTTTACATGGAAATGCACGTCTTTGTTCTGAAACCTTCCTTCTGTCGTTGCATTTTGCTCAAACACACAAAGACTGAAAACACATCGACGCCTGAACTTCAGTGAGCGGCGTTCAGGTCTGAACATCTGTTCCATGAAAACTCTGTCTGGGTGGAAACGTGGGGCTGTAGATTTAACGTGGGATTAAAAAATAACTTCAAAAAAGTCGGGTGGCGTCCATCCCATTATTCTGGATTTGTCAGCATAAATTAAATGGTGATGTTTGATTGTCTTTGTTGAAACTTTTTAAAAAACTAAGTGTAATGTTTTATTATTGAAAACACGTAACTCTTTTCTTGCTAAATTTAAAGCTTTTAAAGTATTATTTTCCACATTTATCCTTGTAACTTGGTCAGTTTTTTTTTTTCATTACTGTACATCTTTATTCTGGTAAAGGTTTAACATTTCCCTATTATTTTATGACTATTTTCTTTTGAAATGTTGACTTTTTTATGATTGTATGGTTTTATTCTCTGAAAAGTTTCACAATTTTACAATTTTACTCTCTTAAAATTTGGACAATTTTATTCTTGTAAAATTACGGCTCTTTTCTTATAATTTTATGATTTAAATGTCAGGAAATCTTGACAATTTGTAAAACTCTTGTAAAATTTTTCTCTAATTTTTTGTTAAATATATTCTGTTTTTTTCTTTTATTACATCACTGCTTGTTTTAAGACGGAGAGCAGAACAGCTGCTATAGAAACAGACTGGAAAGGCTGTAATGTTCACATTTACAAAAGTCCTGCACTTCCTATATTCCTCTTTGTTCATTTGTTGGGCCTTTTTTTCACACAGGATCACCCGGCTCAAGAAGAGGAACTTACAGCCAAGGTACGCCTCCAAATCCATGCTCTGCAGGTTAAACTACAGGAACATTTTTGACCTTTTCACCTCATTCCTAGCTTCTTGCTAAAGCCTGAACTAAAGTTTTGTCCTCCAAAGCCCAATTTTCCTTCATAATTAAAAGCCCAGTGCTAGAGGTGGGTTGGTTGCTTTAAAACAGAACTAAATCATATATGATCTTCTGATGTAGCTTCTTTAGGGTTTCGTCTCTTTAGAGGGAGGTGTCTCCATCTCTTCCTGAATTCTGGGTCATCTTCTGTCACATCCGCCTCTCTCTTTCTCTGTCATTTTATCCACGAACTTCCTTTTTTAAAGTCTTTCTTTTTTCTTCTGCCTGGTAGCTTCATTATCAGGATTTCTGGCTGCATTTTCCAGATTATTTCACCTGTGTTTTGTCCTGCTGGTATTCTCAGTCCTAATCTCCTGATACTTGTTGTCTTTGGTTCTAATGAGCAGACATTTCTAATAATCAGTCTAAATAAAACAGGAACCGTTGTTACGGAGACGTTTCTCCTTTAAAGAATGTAAACCTTTACAGAAGGCTGAAAGCACTGTGGAGCGGGAGGGTTGATGGTGCACGATGTGCGCACGATGTGTGCACGATGTGTGCACGATGTGTGCACATGAAGCTCTGCTACTTTCTCATCTGCATTACAGGACAGTCAATCAAAATGTTCATCCGTGGCCGACCCATCACCATGTACGTCCCCTCCAACATTCAGAACTATGACGACCTGAAGATGGAGCTTCCTTTGGAGCGGCTGGAGTTGGACTGGGTGTATCCTTCCAGATGGGGAAAGCGGTCCTCTTCAGGGTTTTATCTTCGTCTGACTGCACCAGAAGAAAGTTGCTAGTTTCCTGATTGGGTTGTAAATCTCTCTGTGATCCTGGCAACACGTCTTGAGTGACACATGATGTCATTAGATCCTGTTTTACTAGAACCCTTTCAGTTCCCTTAACTGTTGGGTCTCAGCTATGGCTACCGTGGACGTGACGGCCGCGCCAACCTGTACTTCCTCCCCACAGGCGAGGCTGTCTACTTTATCGCCTGTGTTATTGTGCTTTACCACATCAAAGACAGCACGCAAAGACACTATCGAAAGCACACGGATTGTGTTCGCAGGTACGCATGCAGAGCTTTTCCATCAGTTCTTTCACATTTTGGGTTTTTACTCTGTCCTCTGGCTCCACTAGGATGTTATCGGCCAGCCCAGAGGCCGTCCTTTAGGAAGAATTTGCTTCGTTCTGCTCAGTATCATTTTGACCGAATAGTGAACCCATATATGTTTAACGGAAACAGATTTTTATCTGTTGTTCTGTTGAATAAAGTTGTTTTTATTTGCAAAAGTGCAAAAACTTAGTTTAAAAAGCAGCAGGAAAGTTGTTTTATATACAAAGGCGAGTGTGAACTGGAGATCAGGCGGTCCAAACATTTGGCCAGATTTGGAAATGTGTGGCGACCAACCGGTTTTCATCCTTTGAACTATTTTATTAACAATTCAAAAGAAGTGTTTAATGACTGATAGACAGACAGACAGACCGCTGAAGTGGTCGCTGAATACGGTCGCTATGGGAGGGGTGGGTCAAATGCGGCCAGCGGGCCAGACTTTGGACATGCCTGCTGTCCAAAATCCGTACAAGAATGTACGGTAATCATTTTCCCTTTTGTCTATTTGTCATATGCGTAGTTATTCCGACTGGTGTGTGTGTTTTTCTTGTACGATAGTTCTTTTACACACGCGTGTTTTTAAACGTTCAGTGCAATAGTCAATTCAGATTGACCAGTGGACAAGGGAGACATGACGTTAAAAAAACTACATTTCCAATTTTTCACCTGACATGAAGGTTTACTAGACTATGCCCCCCTCCCCCGTTGGAGGTCACCTTGGCCATTGCTTGTTAAAACTTTCTAAACATGTAAGTCCTTTTTTTCTGCAGTCTGGCCCTCCATCCTGACAAAGTGCGAGTGGCATCTGGTCAGATGGCGGGCGTGGACAAAGACGGGAAGGTGACTGCTGCAGCAGAAAGACAGAAACCCCAAAGGGTTTCTATGTAAAATCTACACAAACATTAGCCTAATAATACACAAACCATCAAATGTTTCAATGCATTGTCTTCTGCAGCCGTATCATGAGTTTGTGTTTGCTGTGTTTTAGCCTCTGCAGTCGTGTGTTCACATCTGGGACTCCAACACTCTGGTCACACTGCAGCAGATCGGCCTGGGAACCTTCCAGAGAGGAGTGGGATCGTTGGCGTTCTCCTCTGCTGTCAGTCGATTGCATTTTCCCAAACACAATCATCACCTGCAGCTTGTCTGGTGGTGGGAACAGCAGTCTGTATGTAGACTGAGGTCTAGCCTGGACCTCGACCCCGTGACATACGGCCCAAACAGCTCCCCAATCTTGGAGGCGTCCTGAACAGATGCCTAGGCCACATCTGTTGACCCCTTGTGATGGGGAGCATCAGTGACTCTTCTCTGAGCTCCCCCAGGGTGTAGGCTTCCTCACTCTATCTGTAAGGGAGTCTTGTCTATTGGTCACGACCCAAAGCTCATGATCATAGTTCAGTATAGAAACACAAATCCACCAGTAACTCCAGAGCTCTTCCTTTAATCCCTCCAGCCGCTGCGCCTATCCTCCGGTTCAGTTCAGTCTTTCACTCGCTCATGAACAAGAGTCCATTTGGACCTGTCCCCAGCCCCCATTACTACCTGCACTCCCACAAGACGTTTGAGTCCACCAAGTCTGTCCAGAATTCTCCTACGTCATTAATAATAATAATAATAATGGATTGGATTTATCTGCGCTTTTCCAGACGCTCAAAGCGCTTACAATGTGTCATTCATTCCTCATTCATACTTGGTGATGGTAGCTACTGTTGTAGCCACAGCTGCCCTGGGGCAGACTGACAGAGGCGTGGCTGCCAGTCCGCGCCTACGGCCCCTCTGACCATCACCGGGATCATACATACACATTCACACACCAGTGGAGCCACACTGGAGGCAAAGAGGGTGAAGTGTCTTGCCCAAGGACACAGCGACATTTTGGCTGGTGGGAGCGGGGATCGAACCACCAACCCTTCGATCGTTGGACGACCTGCTCAACCACCTGAGCCACTGTCGCCTCGTCATTGAATCCCATTCGGAGCTCTTCCCTGATCGCCCCTCAAGTGTCCAAGATCAAATGACACAACGACAAAGTCGATCAATAACCTTCTGCCTGAGGCTTCCCGGGGCCATCTGGACCCATGGTGGCTACATTTGGCCTCCACGGATTGGGATGCCAAGGCAGCACCCAAACCGCCACAGCACCATTTTTCCAATGGGTCCTACATCTAGCTGGGTCTGACTGGCAGGAGCTTCAGCCACAGGCCCCATTTTACCCATTCATAATTAGTGTTTTCTGATTTGTGGTTAGAAGATTATCAGTCAGTCAATCAATCAATCACTTAACCAATCAAGCAAGCAAGCAAGCAATATTGATATAGCACTTTTCTGGAAACACCAAGTGCTAAACACCAAAAATAACAAAGATAAAACAAGCAAAATTTAACACCCAGATAAGGAACATTCTAAAAATGCCTAAACTGTAAGGGGAGCAGAAATCTTTCCATTTGTTTTTGTTCAGGAAGGCCAAACACAGAGGAAGAGTCTCTCTGAAATGTGCTCTGACTGTTTTCAGGATTCCGGTGGGTTCTTATGTGTGATTGATGACTCCACCGAGCACATGCTCTCAGTATGGGACTGTGCAAAGGAGACCAAGGTGGCAGAAATTAAGGTAAAAACTGCTGTGGAAAACAAATCCTCTCAGCTGAAAAGCTGTTAGATGTCTACAAATGTGCTGCTGCATGTGTGTGTGTGTTTATAAAACTAGTAGGTTTTCTGCGCTACAAAAACGGTTTAAGCCAAGTTGGAAGTCTCGTACACGATGACAGAAAATACTGCGGACCGCTAGTTTTGGGCAGGAAAGCATTCACTGTCTTAGAAACGGCAGCCACAAAGTGGACCACAAGCAGGGGAGGAGCAATGAAAAGCATCTGTGCTTCATCTTAAGGAGGAGACCAACAAAGAACGTTTCTTCACGAACATTTCTACCCTTTAGAAGATGTCAGGCGAGCGCCGTTCCCATCCTGAGTGACGAGGTGGGAGGGGTGCAGCAGACCACAGAACCCGCCGGTTCCACAATTCAAACAAAACGTTTGGAAGAAGAGGCTAAACTGCACGTCTCCAGACAGTTCAGCGATGTGTCTTTCTATGACCCAGCGGTAGAGAGTTCAGGTTCATCTGTTGGTGCATCAGGGCTAGTGACTGAAGCTGAACGGACTGAAAGCCGGTCTCTGTGCGCCAGATGACTTCAGAATCCTGGAATGTGTTTGGAAAAGGCGGAAGCAGTGAGCGGCACAATGCGACGCCGCGTTGAAGCTGCAGCACTGCTGCCCACTGCAAAAACACCAACTCGGTAAAACCGACCACAGAAACGCAACCAAGACTGCGTGATGTAAAGACCGACATCATAGGCCAGAGGTCAAACGAATGAGATTGAGGATTCTTTTGTCGGCGGCACACCAGACTAATTCAGCGTTCTGCATCCACACTCCAGTGTTTTTGCTGAAGCGCTCCGTCCTGTTGCCTCTGCAGAGCACCAACGAGGCCGTGTTCGCTGTGGAATTCAACCCCAGCGACAGCAACAACATCATCACCTGTGGGAAATCACATGTGTATTTCTGGACACTCAGTGGGGGACAGTTCACCAAGAAACAGGGCATCTTTGGGGTAAGATCAGCTGACCTTTTTCCTTCTTTCATACAGCTTCAATAAGGCTTTTTAAAGACTTTTTTCACATTTTGCACTAATGAGTGTTTTGTCAATGTGAAGAACTGATAGTAAAAGTAAAGTAAAACCTCAAAAGATCCTATTGGATGCTTTCCCTAAGCCGATCAGAGTAAACTATATCCGTATATATGATCATGTATGACCTGTGGCACACGGCAGAATTATTGTTTTTAAGCAGAATACTCAGAAATGCATGAATGGACCAAAAGACCACTTTGGGTTTATTTATAGTGAGGAATGAACACTGTAATACACCTAAAAGCTCAAAAACAGGAATTTTGCACGATAAAGGCCCTTTAGAAAATTGTTTTTGTAAAATTAGAATGAGTTATCAGCAGTTTGCATGCGACACACACAAACATGGCGAGACCTGTCCACATTTACTGTACATAGGAACTCACAGAAAGGTTGACTGCTATGTCCATACTTCATTATCTAAGGATTAAAATAGGGCTTTCGGGCAATATAGAAGTACATTTAAGTATTACCTGGTGCTAATTTGAGTTTTGGGCTTTAGCAGCATTTTGGGAGGGATTAAAGTAAAAGAAAATATTGTACTTTTGATGTTTTACATTTCTGTAATTTTTTGTTTAAATAGTACTTTTTACTTACGTATTGATACTCATATATTGCTACTTTGTGCTAAAAAAATGTTCTTTAATAGCATAGCATGTGGTTTCCTTGCACAGCTTTGTATGCCAGGTATCTTCAGGTCCGTCTGTGGAGATCAGGTTTAGGAAAAGACCGTTCAGGATGTCTTCAGGTTTGAGTAGTTTAGTCAGATGGAGAATTGTCCCTCCTGGATGACATTATTCTGGCCTAATGCCGTAAATAAACACACATAGAAATGCTCAGGCATTGAAAATCACTAGTCTGTTGCAATTTCGAAAAAGCCTGATACTGACTGCAGTTATGACGGCATTTAAACTCACATTTTCTTATATTGAAAATGTAAACATCACCAAATGTATGTCTAGAAATCACACTCTTGCACTGCACAAAGTTTACTTTGAGTATTTTGGCGTTTGTCTTGATTTGAGTAATATTCAGACAGTGGTCTTGCATTAAAGTGAAATACTTGATCTTTTATTTTATCTCTTTCTTTAACTCCTTTTATCGTTTCTTCTAACTGCTTCAGCTTCTTAGTTTGTGAAGGTTTTACTGCCTCTGAGCTCCTCCTTGATAGTATAGACAGTACAGATGTGTGTTTTTTTTAAAAGCTAAATGCAGGTTTTGCAGCTTATAAACAGAGTTTCCAAAAACGTGTTCTCTTGTGAGAGAAGAACAGACAGTTCAAAGAGAGTAATAGTTTTTATTTTGAGCATTTGCAGTGTGGGTCTTAGTTTTCTGGAAAACCCGTCTTAAGTTACGTTTTTACTTTTTCCTGCTCATACAATCAGAAAGTCTACTTTTGCACAGATTGGCTGGACTTTTATTTAGGCGAGCCCATCCATGCTCACTTCCTGTTATTGGTTGTAAAGTGTCCAAAACCTGTGCAGCAGGTGCATTGTGGGAGTGGCTGCAGGTGCCCCCTCAGGGTCAGGGTTCTAGCTTTTTAAAAGGATTCTTTTTGTTGTTTTAGAAATACAAGAAGCCTAAGTTCATCCAGTGCTTTGCCTTTGGCCTCACCGGAGACGTTCTGACCGGAGACTCGGAGGGGAACATTCTCACATGGGGAAAGTCGGCGGCTGATGTGAAAACTCTGGGGAAAGGAGCAAAAGGTCAGTGAGTCTGTTCAGCCCCGTGGAGTACGCTCTGCAGTGAGGACCGCTGCATCAGGACACGTTTCTGTTTGAAACCACTGAGTTCAAAGACTCTGGGTTTTTTTAATGGTTTATTTCAAGCAATCAAAGCCAGAATATGCACAAAACAATCCAATCAGCAGTTATACATTCATACAAAGACGTATCAAACCTAGTTAGACATTAAATCAAAGATTGCTTGAAAGGGAGTGGAAGGAAGCAAACTCATATAATCCTGTTCTACCGTAACCATTTTTATGATATGATTAATAATTATCCGGTTCATAACTTTTGTCAGATATCCATGCCTTACCAACACAGTTTAAGTCAACCTTTTTTGAGCCACGGCACACTTTAACCTTGACAAAAATCCCGCGGCACACCAGCATCCAAAAAATTATAAAAAAAAGGAGAAACTCTACAGTCTGTATTGATCTACAGCCCTTCCATGATCTCATGTGCATGTTTGTGACAATTGTGGCAGAAAAAGCTGGAAGCTGCAGCTGTTTTTTCTAAAAGATGGAATAAAAGTTAAGTTAAAATATTTAAAAACTGTTTGATGTTCGTTGTCGTTTCAACACGTTTAACAAAGACGACTCATTGTGCGCTGAGATGCTGTCACTTTAACCCAATGCATCATGGGAGATGTAGTGCAAACAGCCGCCTAACGCAGACAGACTTGCGTCTCTGAGCTTCATGGTTTTGTTCTCTTGTTCCACGGTCTGACACCGGATTCTGTGGAAAGCTACACCGCTAAAGACGAGCTTTAGCTGGTATTTCTGTTGGAACTGAGAGACTTTATGAGCAGAATCAGAACAAGGAAGTGAAGACTTTAACCCCTCCTGATTGGTCAGACTGATGACATGTGATTAAGCCTCCAAGAATGATTGGTGGAGACAGTTAAAGGGGCGGGACTTTTCAGAAAACCGCTGAAGCTACGGCTAAATCGTGGTACCGCCATTCTTATCAAAATGTCTTTAATAGACTCAAATAAACACAAATAAAAAATAATTTTATGATCTTTCATATTCCTGACTACTCAGTGTTTTATCAGGGCCTATTTGGATGAACACAGAGCTGAAATCCTGGAGATGGGAAATGTTTTTAGATCAGTGAAAGAGGGTCATTTCCCATGGCACACTGGTTGAAAAACACTGATCTAAAATATGTGCAGATAGTTTTCATGAGAAAAATCCTGACTATGATTAAAAATAACACTTTGTTTCAGAAATCTTCATAGTATATGCAGATCAAGTATCATAAATATCTGCAGATTCTTTTTTTCTTAGAACAGTCATGGTTTGTTCAACATCAGAAATGACACCAACTCGCCACTAATATTGTTTTCATTCAAAACATGAAGGTTTAAAAAAGGATTTTAGCTTTGAAACTTTTGTTATAAGACAAACACAACTAGAAGTATGACACATTAATGTGAAACGCCTGGGGATACATTCTTGGAATATTTTTATATAGTTTACTAGAGATGGGTCTTTTTATTTTAAGATACATTTTTCAAAATGTTTTGACTTTTTCTTTGCCTTTTTTTAGATTTTCTATATTTTACTATTATTAATACATTTTAGATATTTGATATAAAACGTACAGTTTGAGCTCAGTTTCACTCTGAACTGTTAAAGACTGTTTAAAAGTATTGGAGCAAATCGTAAAGACGTAAAAAAAAAAGAAGACTACCAATGATAAATGTCGCAGGTAGACTTAAAACTCTTCTTTTTTAACAGAGACTTATCAGATAATGCGTCAGACCAGAGCCCATGAAGGGAGTGTGTTCACCCTCTGCACCCTGCAGGATGGTGCCTTGCTCAGTGGAGGGGGAAAGGACCGTAAGATCATCCGCTGGAGCGCCGACCTGGCTCCAGAGAGAGAGTGTGAGGTGAATCACGATGCTCATCACATGTTTCTGCCTGTTCTGCTGTGCAGACAGCTGTGCCATACAATGTCCACATGGAGAGAAAATACTTTGGTTTATTGGGTTACCCAGATTCCAGAGAAGTTTGGGACGGTCCGCACCATTGCCGCCATGGACGAGGAGGAGCTGCTGGTTGGTACCACGCGAAACGCCATTCTGAGAGGAACCTTCTCTGACGGGTTTTTGGCGATCGTACAGGTAAAACGATGCCCTCAATACTCAATACAAAAATTGTTGTCGCCTGCTGTCCGAAATTCTGAGCAAAACATCGGCTGATCGGTACCAACAGAGGTGGTCTGTAAAGTCTGATTTAATCAAGAGAGATTATCTAAAGTATGTTGTGTTAATCATTTCCAGTTGAATGCACAGGATATAGTTTGCCTTTATTTCAAATGTTTAATCCAAACCTGGAGCCACCTGGTGGCTGAATAATAGCATTGTCCTGCTGCTCATGGAAAGGATTTTATGACTATGTGGTACTGTGTACAAATACTCAAAAGACCTGTGCTACGGTAAAACTCTACCATAAACAAGTCCTTCGTCCGTGGTGTTCTCTAACCTGTGAGTGGGGGTAACTGTCACTGATCTGCCCCTTCCACTGACAGGACATGTCAGTGCTGAGGGTAAAAACCACCATCAGCTTTGATGTACCTGAGCGTGTACCTTTGTAAAAAGTAAAATCAGAGTATTTTCCTTTGCTATGGTAAAGCATGAGCAGAATACTAATGTGATGAGTATTGGTGCTTTAGCTGGCGAGGTGTAAAGAGTCAGGGATGATGTGTTCGTGTTCACGCTGTCATGTTTGGATCAACTGTCCTACAAACCGACAGTAGTCCTGCTGACTGACTGATGCAGACGTTTCTAAAGGTACTGCTTGGTACTTCTGTGGTGGTGAGTGTGTGTGTTCATGCCTGTGTGTGTTCTGTGTGTGTTCATGCCTGTGTGTGTTTGTGTGTGTGTTCATACCTGTGTGTGTGTGTCAGGGTCACGTGGATGAGATGTGGGGTCTGGCGTCCCACCCGTCTCAGAGCCTCTTCCTCACCTGCGGTCACGACCGGCAGGTGTGTTTGTGGGAGGCAGAGGAGCACCGACTGAGCTGGAGCGTCTCTCTGGAGGTGAGGCTCACCCATCCTAACCTCTGCTTTCATCCATCGAGCATTTGGGATCAAACAACGGTGTACATGTCGTCTTCTCCTTACATTCACATTGAAGTAACTCCTATGCGTCTCCTGCAGGAGTACGGCCTGTGCGCGGATTTCTGCCCCAACGGATCGACCGTCTCAGTCGGCCTCAACACGGGAAGGTAGTTCTGCCAGTCAAAGCGAACAGCACTAAAGACAAGCTGATGGAAATGTTTGGATCAGTTTCTGTGAAAAACCCAGAATAGCTGGGATTTGATCAAAACTCTGCAGAATTTTCCGCCTGTAAAGGGAGTTTCCTAAAACTTACAAACAGTACAGAAACATTGACTTCAGTGAGAGATCTTCTCGATATTGTTTGTGCTTTCTTAAACGATTGCTATAGTTTGTATTAGGGCTGCACGATATGAGGAAAACTCGAGATATGCGATTTTTGAGATTAATATTGGGATAGCGATATAATTTGCGGTATATAAACAAATAGAAAAATAACCAAAAACATCATTCTCATTTCATTGCAACAGTTTAAAATGTATACTCCAAATGACCCTCATCGACATAGGTGACAAACATTTAACATAATAGGACTCCATCTGATTGGTCAAATGCATAAAGAGATTTATTTGATTTGTTAGATGCTTCAAGCTGCCATAAAATTGTTTTAACACATTTTGGTTTTAACACATTTATTGCGATATTCGCCGTCTTTTGCAATATGCATATTGCAGAGCTGGATATTGCGATAACCATAAATTTGCGGTATATTGTGCAGGCCTAGTTTGTATAAATGTTGCAGGAACACTGGACAGACTGTATTTCTGTTTTTCTTGTCAGTCTTCCCTTTGCTTCTTCTCTGAATGATCTTTTTTGGATGTTCTCGTCAAACAGGTGGGTGGTCCTCGACCTGTTGACCCAGGAGGTGATTTCTGAATCTGTTGATGGCAACGAACAGCTGTCTGTCATGAGATATTCCCCCGGTCAGACATCTGCATTTCTTATGACTGTAGAAATACCACTAGTTATATTAATGCTTATCACGTTTTTTAAATTATATATCATTTAAACTGCAGCTCCTAATCTGTGAAGCATTTGAACTTGGTGGTGTAATCAGGACTTATCTCCTCTTTTTCAGATGGAAACTTTTTAGCCGTTGGATCCCATGACAATTTCATCTACATCTACAACGTGACAGAGAAAGGGCGCCGCTACACTCGCTTCGGGAAGTGTAATGTGAGTCACGTTTTATACATTTTTTTATGACCTTTTTCTCTTTACAAAAAACAAAACAAAACATTGTCAACAAACTTCAACCATCTTTATCTCGAGTGCTAGCGACACGGATGAACAAGACTATCGTCACGTCTCCTCAGCAGTCCAGGCTGCACGCGTTTCCATGAGGAAGCGTTTATTGATGCTTTGTAATGCATTAAGTAAGGTTAAACAACAAACATTAGTGTACTGATAACTACTAAATTAGGTAGAACACTTAGTGATGCTAGGTAATGCATAAAAGTGTTAATAAGTTATTTGATAGATAAATAATACTTAATTATGCATTAACTAACATTAATAAACAGTACCTTATTTATAAGTGTTACCCAAAAAAATGTTTAAACTATACTAAGAATTACTATTAAAAAAAACATAATCTTACCCCAGACTGAAAAGAGAATGATGCTAGACGGATGTCAACAGAGTTGGCACCCGGAAGTAATGAGATTCTTCAACTACTTTTAACCCCAAAGTCTATACACAGTGTGCATTCTAAAGCATTGGTGTCTAGTTAGAGATTGTCTAGAAGTTTATAAATCATTGCTGAATGGTCACAATATTTTCAATTTCATGGGTCAAGGATCACATGCTGTCATCATCACCACATTACGTCCCTATTGGTGGCATTATGCCTCATAAAACTGTGTAAATCCTTCAATTTAGAGCTACCAAAGGGTCAACAGACCGACTAAACGTTTGTCATCTGGAATAAAAATCCATGATATTTCTTTTAACGAAGGGAATGTTTTGTCTTTTCATGTCTCTCCAATCAGGGACACTCCAGCTTCATAACTCACCTGGATTGGTCCAAGGATGGGCGGTACATCATGTCTAACTCTGGTGACTACGAGATCCTGTACTGTAAGTGAAGACACTTAGAATGACTAAAACGAGTTCAAATTCAGCCACGGTTCATCTCTGTTACACTCAGCAGCTCACATCTCCTTCTTCCTGTTCTGTTGTTTCGCCATCTGGGAACTTAATTGATTATTCATCATAAAATATAACAGTTTTTGAAGTCTCAGTTATCACTATAATTGCACCTAAAGATCAATATTTATGCTTGTTAATATAGGCACCAAGAGGGCTTAGTACTCTGGAAATTTCTGTCCTTCGGTCAAAATGTGATCTTTACACTCATTTACATCTCGCATCATTTTGCTGTATTATAACAAAGCGACACATGTAAGGAATAATGGCTGATGAAGTGTGTTTTATCAGAAATGAAACTCCTGAACTCGGAGCGCTAATTCAGATAATGCACACTACAAAGGCCATTATCCCGCTTATACCATGGTCACTTGCAAAATAAATAAATATTCAATCAGTTTTTAGTACTTTATTCTTGTTATTTTTCTGGTTTAGGTCGCTTTTTTCACATAAAACGGACTATTTGTTATGTAGTACCGTGACAACGCGTCACTTAGCCTAGACTTATGCCTACACCGACCTTGACTGTAGCGGCAAAGGAAAGCGAAAGTTCAGAGAGAAAGTTCTCCCACCGCTTGTTTTTGTCCAGATGATGAAGCTAAACGTTGTTTTAAAGAAGCCAGTGCAGTGAAACAGAACATTTAAGCTAGGTGAGCGGATCTTTTTGTTTTTAGGCGTGCGGTTATTACTGTGTGTTATCACTTTTTAATGCACACCCAGCAGCCAATCAGAATTGAGTATTCACCAGGACCATAGTATAAAGCAATGTTGTCCAGCCCTTTACCTGCCTCATCTGCCTTACCTGGGTCAATCAAGAAAAAAGGAGACAGGATACCAACTGTCTGGTTTCAGTTTATCATTTCAAATGTTTTGTGAAGCAGCAACAGATAACTAAACTAAATCCATCCTGGTTCTATGATCATCCCAGCTTCAGCCCTCTGCTGTGCATTGGTCATTGTGCCGTTGATTAGGTCAATGTTAGACCAATGACATGTAAATCTTTACATTGTAATCTTTCACATTTCTCTCCTGAAGCAGTCATAAGTGTCATATTCATATGTGTGATTACTCGTCAGATGAATGTATCTATCTACAGGGGACATCACAGGAGGATGTAAACTGCTAAGGAACCGCTCTGAGAGCAAAGACAGAGAATGGGCGTCCTTCACTTGTGTCCTGGGCTTCCATGTTATGGGTGAGAGGGAGCAGCAGAACTTAGTCTCTACAGGTCTTCCGTGGAAATGGGATCATGTCGTGTTGAGCTGATGAGTCTGGCTTGTGGTGTGCACAGGCGTATGGTTGGAGGGCTCCGACGGCACAGACATCAATGCTTTGTGCCGCTCCCATAGTGAAAGGATCGTGGCTGTTGCTGATGACTTCTGCAAGGTCCACCTTTTCCAGTTCCCCTGTCCAAAGCTTAAGGTAACAAACAAATCCAACAGTCAACGTCTGAAAGCTTAGGTAGTTTATAAACATACAAAAAGTCCATATTCACAAGTTTCTTAAGCATTAAAAGGGAAAAAAGCTGACTTCCAGCAGCTTCTCCTGCTCTGGTATGCTCATTCAAGGTACTGTTCTGATATTCCTCTACCAGGCACCCAGCCACAAGTACGATGGCCATGGCAGCCACGTCACCAACGTTTGCTTCACCCACAATGACTCCCACCTGCTCTCCATGGGCGGAAAGGACACTTGCATCCTTCAGTGGAAGGTGGTAGGAGGAAACAGATGGGACAGCAAAGACAAGTTGGGATCTGCGTCGTCAACCTCCACCAGTTCTCTTGAACCTCCTGCAAGCTAGGTGGGCAGATGCTATCGACAGGACGGGAGCCGAGCCAGGGAGGAGCCAAGCTTTTGCTGTTCCACTGCTGTCAGTTTGACAAACAACAGAGATAATGGAATGACTAATCTAACCGTTCATGCCTTTAACGTGCAAACCCTTGTGGAAATGATCCTTGCTGTAACAAGATGGGCTACTTTCTGTCAAGAATCATGAACCGCTGTGATGTTTGCTATTGCCAGTCACCGCTGTCATTGCGACTGTTTTCTATCAATCTCGTTTTCTAAATTCCTTTAATTGTTGCCTAATGGCAAAACCCACTGTGCCTAAAAAAAGTACTTAAACCTTTTTTGATTCTTTACAGTACGTTTGGTTGGCCTGTATTATTCTTTCAATAGACTGTGACACACTTTTTCCAATAAAACAAACAGTATTTTTGAACCAAACTGCACACACAATAATTCAAACTTTGGGACAGTTTCATACAGACGTTAAGTACACTTGGTGAAATTGTTATGGTCAAGCTCTCAATAAATACATCAATCCAGAAAAGTTTGAGTTTTTTAGTGTGTTTGAAAGACTTTCTTTGAACAAGTGTGTATAAAATGGTGGCTGATTAAAAGTTTTTTTTTTTAGACTCAATGTTGTACAAAATAGAGACTTCTGCAAAGAGTTCTGACCACTACTGTTGAAGGTCACCAGGTATTATCAAGCTTTTGGCTTGACATTTGAATTAATGTTAACGTTTATATTGAGGAAAAACCAAACTGACACTTTTTTATGACTTAACTTTAAGTCTTTCCTTTTTAAGACAAAATTACAACATTCCACACAAGGACAAAATATACAATTAAGATGTAGTTCACTGTGGAAAGAAGAAGAAAAAAACAACAACCCCATCACATCCACAAAAACAAAACAAAAAAGACAAATAAATATCAAATCTGACTATTATCCCTTATACATACATAAATGGATACAACATTACATAACAGAGAATTGAGGTCATTTCTGTTTTTTTGAGCTGGAGATGTCATTGATCTGTGTGTTTAAAATAGTGAGACCATTTATCGTTGAAGTCATCCACTCTGTTCGGTAATCTATCTGATAACCTCTGTAGCGCTGCAGGTTGACCGAGAGAGGTCTGCCAGTGGGTAAGTGATGGAGCCAATGGGCCCTTCCATTCCCTCACTAACAGTCTCCTACCCAGCGTTTGGATCCACTGTGAGAGAGGAGATGGTACACGACGGAGACCATAAAGTCTGCTGTGGAGGGGAACGTCTTGACCAACCACTTTCTCCTCCTCATTATGTATGGATGACCATTACATCTGAACCTTTGGGCATTCCCAGAGCATGTGCAGAAGAGTGCCTATAGCATCCTGACACTTCCAACAGGTAGATGTTTATGACACTCCTACCTCATGCAGCCTGCTGGGCGTCCAGTAAATTCTATGTAGGATCCTAAATTGAACCTTTCATGTTTATAGTTCCCTTGACATTGTTTTTTACTATTTTTGGTTATCCCATTCCGTTCTGCCTTGGTGAAGCAAATATTCAAGTCAGTTTCAAGGTTGTCTTGAGGGATGATGTGTTGGTGTCAGAAGTTGTCAAAAGCATTCTATAATAAGCTGCAGCTTCTGTCATGGTTTGGGTTTCTTTTGTCTTGGTTTTTGCTTTATTTCTTGTTCTGTCATGTTTGGTTCTGTTTCCTGTTTTATTTTGAAAGGCGTCCTGTTTTGTCATGTTCCTGAGTTTTACTTCCTTGTCCCTATCTGTCCTGATCTTGTTCACCTGTGTCTTGTCTGCCCTGTCTGTATTTAAGTCTCGTCTCTCCCTTCCTCTTGTGCTGGTCCATTAACGTCATTAACGTCCTTAATGTTTCTCATGTAACGTCTTTAATATCACTTCGTCCCTGACTCCCGTCATGCCATGCTTCATGCTATGCCACAGTAAGTTTTGTTTTAGTTTTGTTATCCTGCTCTGCAGCGCTTTTTGTTTAAGATTAAACCCTCTTGCCTTGGAACCATGTGCCTCCTGCCTCTGCGTCTGGGTCCTACCTGCTCTCACACCCCACCAACCCTGACAGCTTCATGTCCACGTCTAAATGCTGCTTTGATGTCCTCTAAATTGCTGCAGCTTGATGGGACTGCAGTAACGGAACCAGAGGTTGTTGCTAACAAGTGTCTTAACTGCAGATAGCTCCAGAAATCTTGCGGAGGTAAGTTGAAACCCTGCCTTAGCTTTTCAAATTATTTAAGTGTATTATTATCATTTAAGTCGCCTTATGTAAGTTCTCCTTTCTGGAACCTTGACTTCCACAGGACGGTGCTTTTACCAATGTAGTTTGGGATTATGCCAGATACCTGCAGGCAGATTAAGTTCAAACTGACACTTTTAAAGCATCAGAATACAACAGTAATATGTGACCTTGAGCCTTCATTTTAAAATGCTGTCGTGACATTACGATCAGTTTCCTGGGTGGCTAGTGAAACATCTTCTAAATCGACCTGTTAGTCGCCCTAAAAAATGGAATACCTCCATAAAACTTTGTGTGTAGTTCACTTTTTGGCTTTTCCCTTCAGGGGTCGCCACAGAGAATTCGCGTTCACTGATTGGCACAGGCGGTTTGGCAGAGATTTTATTACACCAGATGCCCTTCCTGACACAACCCTGCATTTTAACTGGGCTGGGGACTGGCACAGGGAAACCCAGACTTGGCCCCCCTTGTGGCTACATATTTAGATAGTAGCATGAAGGGTCTTGGCCAAGGACTCAGACTGGATGAAGCTCATCGCGCCCCCCTGAGAGTCAAACCCTGATTTCCCATGTGCCCTTCTAACACTTAATCAACTTAATCCCACTGAGTCACTATGCCCAGGATTTATTTAAAATCAACAGACAGAAACCACATGTTATGCAAAGATAAACACGTCATTGTTTTATTGATTTGTCTCGAGAAATCAAGCACAAATTTGCTGCTTTGCCAAAACCTTTAACACAGCAAACTACCACCTTAATCTGTAAATTGGTCAAAACTATTTCTATTCAACATATTTTAATTCAGATTGAGATAACACAGCCCATGAACCCATGTACGCTTGTCAATTGAATCGATTAGTTCAAAATGGGCCCAAGTCCAAGAAGTTTGTTTTTCCAGGAAATGATTTTACTTGCATAGCTTAAAGGGAGTCTACACCAAATGATTAATACTTTACCCAGATTTAGCACCAGTTCATAGCTTACAAATGCTATAATATGAAGCACCTCACTTTTATCATTTCAGAGGACTAGCAAACTAAAGTCTCTGGAGTTGGGCCCTTCTTGAATTAAACAGGGGCGCTGCCATATTGGATAACTAGTGCTGCCATCTATGGGATAAAGCCAAACCCATGCAAGAGAGGCCCAAATCCAGGGATTTGCATTCATGCATTTTAAATGTCAAGCATAGTCAATACATTACAAAAGACAGGGGACTTTTTTGCACATAATCAGATAGCTTTTCCCTTGAAGACCATAGAACATATAATATCTCTACTTTGAAAAATTTTGAATTTGGGCCCCTTTTGAACTAACCGATTCAAATGTCACCTCCTACTTCCTCACTCCCTGGTACTGTGAGGGCTACCTGGCGTTTGTCACAGATATATGATATATAAGATGGAGAAGGTCTCAAAAATATTTGAAGACAAGTTTCTGCAGGATTGGTGGTGGGAAAGTGATGCCCTGGAGAGGTTTGTTAATAGAGGAATTATCAGAAATTTTGAGAGTATATTTAACCCTTGTGCTATCCTAGGCACTTTACCATTGGGAGTTGGGTCATCTAGACCCACTAGACAGTTGGGTCATCTAGACCCACTAGACAGTTGGGTCATCTAGACCCACTAGACAGTGCTCTGAACCTTTTTTCTTCAATGATTTGTGATCTTCACTGGTGTCCATGGATTACATGAAATCTTTTCACCTTTATCCACCTTTGTCATGGTAGGTAGAACACGTCAATGGAAGGATCGGGTCTTCTGGACCGCATATGATAGCGCAAGGGTTTTAGACACCCGAGCATCTAGGAAGAACTTTATCCACGACCAGGATCCACACTGGTGCTGTTAGTTCTATTAAATTGACATTCCTCAGCCTTTATGTCAGGCATTTATCAAGACTTCCTGGAGTTTATTTTAATGACATTTTTCCTATTTTTTGTTTTTGATTGGTACATCCATTTAATTAAATATTTAAGATGTATATTTTACAAAAAACAGGTTTGTCTGCTGACCAAAACCAGCCAATGATAAGGTTTACATGGTTATATGTGCCACAAATGTAATAACCAAGTTTGGCTCTTGAAACCCAAAAATACGTGCAAACAAAACAAATTTACTCTTGAAACTTAAAGAAATATGCAATCAAAACAATCATGCAGAATCTATGAGTTGATAGTAAGAGTTTCTGACCAATCAGCATCAACCTCCTTGTCCACGTTTGTGATTGGCTGGCTTTTGTGTCACATTTGTGACATGGTGCCCTACAGAAGAGAGAAAATGTCTCTCAAGAGAAAATTGTTTCATTTTCTTTTATTTAAAGTATAGTTTTCTGTTTTAGAGCACACAAAACTTTTAGAGTTTTACACTCAAAACAGTGAGTGTTGCACTTAGAATTATGGCACAAGACTCGCTCCATAATTCTATTTACATATGGATTTAAAAAAAATCTTTTTTTAAATATGGATTTATGGATTTTAATGTAATAAAATTTTACACAGGTAAAAATCCAACAACGAGTTGTTCTCATTAAATGTTTTTGGTAATAAACTGAGTTTGGTTGACATTGACCCTCCTAGTTCCCCTTCACTCTTTTTCTACACCCGCCCTTGATCACTTCAGTAAAATTATATGTTGTTAAAACAAATGAAATTTAAAAATATATTTACTTTTTTAACGTAGTAAGGCCCCATTACGACTTATAAAACCCACCTTCGTGTTTCATAAAGTGTCACTGTTTTTTTTATGTTTATTTTTTTATATTTGCTACTGTCTGTCTAACTGCCTTGAAGTCCTTTTCAAACCGACGCCGGGAAAAACCATTTTCAACGGACATTGCCGAAAGTTTCCGAAGGTGACGCCGCGCGCACGACCGAAGGGGACCAGAAATGAGTGTCTGTGCGCGAGTGCTAAACTGAGCGGAGGTGAAGAAGAGGAGGATGAAGCTTAGAGGGGAGGATGAGAGGAAGAGTATAGAAAGAGACGAGCTAACTAAGTGTAAATGAGTGAGTGAATGAGGAAGAAAGGAGACGGGTCTTCGGAGGGGCCGGATTAAAGGACTTTGGTGTTTTTGGGACGAGCTCCTCTGCTTTAATAACGGAAACTTTCAACTTTACCCGCGACAGCTTCGTCTGTTGTGCCTGGAACCGGCTTTGTTTCACGACGGGGGTGTCTACGATAAATGACGGAATAAAATTAACCCCCGTTGATTATCTCGACCCGAGAGGGGAATACCCTGGGAGTGATTTTTGATAAAAGTTAGCAGAGGATGGCGGCCAACATGTACCGAGTGGGAGGTAAGGAACGGATTATATTCTCCAGACTCCCCCCACACAACGTGATTGTTCGTTTTCTACAACGAGGTAGCTAACTAGCTAGCTAGCTAGCTGAGCACTTGGCTAGCGGCTAACAAAGCTAGGTCTTAGTTAGCTTCGTAGCGTCTGTCTCATGAAAATAGCGCTTTCCAGAGCACTAAGGACGGTTCAAGCTAGCTAAAGTGTTTTTTTTCAAGTGTGCTAATGCATTTATCTTGACCTATGTGTTTCAGACGGCTGGTAATATGTTTAGTTTGGTGAGTGCCGTGCACGCACCGCACCAAAAAACAGATGTATCTTTGCTTATTTGTTGTAAATTAGTCTGAAAGAAATAAATCTACAATTTCCCCCTTTATTTTTGTTCTTCTATCGAGCCAGAATGCACTGTAGACGAGTTTATCGCGTAGCATTCACATATTTTGAAAGTTTAATTTACGTTCAGAATATGGCTCAAATATAGATCTACTGAAACGTGTGCAGGTAAAGAACTCATTTTTGAAACTGTAGTGCGAATGTGTGTGTCGGTGTGTGCATGAAATCTCACGGTTTCGCAGGAAACTCGCGGCTATGTTAGCATTAGCCTCTGCCTGCTAGCCATCAAATGTCATCCTAGTAGTAAGCAGCAGCAGCAGCCGCGGTTAGCTTTGTCTGAGCGGGCTTTAATTTGGTTATCTCCTCCGCCATGTATGACCAGCCTCGATGGTAGCGGATCGCATGAACCCCTGCTAACTTTGACTGCTAACTTCGGCTGTCTAAATTGATGATAGCAGCCGTCTGTTCTCACGAGACTTCTCCGGTCCGGAAATGAATGAAAGCCATCAGTTTAAAAAAAAAATATATTTAATACAAAAACACTGGTAGAGCTTCCACACGCGCCTATAGTAGTTGTTCTATTGTCACTGTAGTGGCTGTGAAGGAAGGAAGGAACAGGCATTTACTGTCTTCTGCTTTGTGGACGTTGCTGGAGCGTCCATGCTGGCAGATGGTCTGATTTTTTTTTAAGTGTTTCTGCAGAAACAGAAGTGTGTAGACATTATGAGCTCCTTAGTGCCTCTAAGCTCTCACAAGGTTCTATTTAGGTCAACTGATTTAGGACTGGAAAACACTGTTTACAATGACTTTTCCGTCAGTTTAATGTTAATAAAATATTTGTTTTTAATCTAACCCAAAATGTTTAGGGTACTTCTTATCTGTGACATAACTTATGACTTCTTAAAGGGTCTATAGCAGGGGTTCTCATTTGTAGCGGAGGATCAAATTAAGAACTCGACGTTGGACTGGGGGCCAATTTTGGTGAAGAAAAAAGGATAAACGTAAAAAGTTGTTTTTAATAACTTTGATGACCAAGTGTCATTTGTACGGTTAACCAGATGTTTTCCTGGAGGTTGCTGTCCAGATCTTCTACTCGTCTAGTAATTGTATCCTTTGACAGACTTTTCTTTTGCTCTGGACAAACAATGTCAGCTACTTTCAGCATACGTTCTTTATACAAATTCCCTGTCAATGAAGGGCTTGCTTTGCTGACCTAGGCCATTTCGTAGCTAGCGTCTGTCACAGCTTCACTGGATTTAGCCATTTTTGTAAACCTTTTCTATGCAGCATAGCTTCGTTGGAGCTTAATGTTGCGCTCCTCAGCGGTAAATTTGTCATAGTTTTTATGATTTGTAACATAGGGACAATTTATATTGAATACTTTGAGCATTGCATTTACCTGCTTGCAAATAAGGCAAGTGACTTTATCCAGCCCATGAGGTAGGACCAAGTAAGCATTTGTCCACTTGGCTTGAAAGCGCCTTTTTCTCCTCCATCGCAAAGCGTTTTTCCTCAGAGGAACCTGCTCTGGCTCTCTTATTGAGGATCATGAAAAATCTTCTGGTGGGCCACCATTGGCCCCCGGGCTGCACTTTGAGAACCCCTGATCTATATCCTGGGTTTCCTAGGCCTATCAGATGAAGCCTGTCGCAGATGTGATCATATACACACTAAAGAATGATTTTTTTTTCCTGAAATATGAGTTATTTTCACAGCCTATTTTCCTACCCGAAAGTAAGACGACTCGATCTCTGAAGCTCCGCCTTTCTCTCCGTGTGGGTGCCGCCCATTTCATGACATCATACTAGAGCAAGTCTCAGCAAACATCATCTGAACTTTTGCAAAGATGGATGTGCAAATTGTTCATAGAAAATGAAAGTGTTTAGCTGATCACCGCTAGCTAAAGTGGGTGCAGCGCAGTCTTCCTGGAATGGGCTGTTCCTCACTTTGTGATGTCACAATGTGAGGATCCACTTGATTTTGTGGATTGGGAGCGGTTGGTGCTCAGAGAGCAGGTTTTTAGAGGAATACTCAAAAATCTGTTAATGGATCAAAATACTGGTTTGGGTTTTGTTTTTCATGAAATATCTAAAAGCTCAAAAAGTTGATTTTGCATGATATATGCACTTTAAGGTATCACAGCAAATACGTTGGGATGGCCTTTACATTGGAACTGGTTCTAGTCCTAAACCTTGTTCAGGCCAGGGAAAGACAATTTTTTTTCACTCACCAGTCCGAATGAAGCTATAATGAAAGTCTGATTTATTTATATATTTGCTTCAGCTTCCAGTTTCCTTAATTTTGAAAGATTTAATCGTCTGCCAAATATCTGAAACTGCCTTAAACTTCGTTTGTGCTCTAGATTTCATACAGGAACAATTAAAATTCAATTCAATTTTATTTATAAAGCCCAATATTACAATAGTCGTCTCAATGTGATCTAGATTTTCCCTAAACCCTTAACTATCCAACTGGAAGCTAAAAAAATAGCTGCCACTAAAACTGTTTTTTCTAAATATAATAATAAACGTGATGTGAATCCAGCATTTGAAAAACTTTATTAGCAGCATCCTCATAACACTAGACTGGTTGCTGAATATTATGCAATGTTTTTAGGATCAGTGGGAACATCTGTTCCACTGAATCCATATTTGGAGAAAATACTCCTGGTTTTTGTCTGTTAAATCAGATTTCTTTCTTCTGTTTCCTCACTGGATCTGTTGTGACAAAAATAATTTTCCAAATATATAATGTTTTTTATTAACTTTGCTTGCTTAGGCAATTAAGTTGAGCATTTGGCGACAAAAGTAGCGGATGAATTTTCGACACCGAGCGACTTGACATGCATCAAGAATCAGATGTGGTGCAGAGAATCCAGTAATTTTCCAAAATAAAACTTCAAAATCAGATTTGAAATAAAATGGAGAAAATACAGGTAATATTTTTTCCTCTGCAGCCCGCTACCAACTGTCCCATGGACCGGTACTGTTCTGCGGCCTGGGGGTTGGGTTAAAAATACCAGCAATGATAAGAATTTAAAGGGTTTCCAACATCATAGTTCAAATCTACCCCCTCCTCAATGCTCCCTATCTTTGCAGCTTGTGACCACCGTAGAAACGCTCCGGTTCTTGTTCATTGGGCCAGAGTGTCCACTTCTCTGCTGTACCTTTTCCTCTCAAAGTCTGCTTCCCTTTATTTATCAAACAATGAGGGAAGATATGCACAGCACAGGTAAAAAAATCCCAACTTCCTCACGCCACCTGATTTTAAACTACCCACCATTCTCATCTTCATTGAGCCAAGATTAACCTTTGATGCCGTTTGTAACCCCATTCTCTTAAATCGAGGTCCCCAGCCCAAAATTAAAGTTTATTCTGTTTTCAAAGCGTTTCAAGTGCCCCTATAATTATTATTGTGCCTTTTTTTTCTGCCAAAATCAAAAACCTGTCGTTTTCACGGACATGGCGTGAATGCATCAGAATGGGGCGGAGCAGAAACCTTTTGTTACTACAAACCTTTTCCAAACAGCATTTTATTTGTCTGCTCCTGATTCACAACATTTTGAATAAAGAGACTCAGAAATGTCGTCCATCTTTAGAAAAATGTCACAAGTGCATGTTAAAAACACAATTTTTGAGTGGGTCTCTAATAAAAAATTTTTTGCCCTGAATGAGAATCCACCCATATTCTCTAACTGCTCTATCCCTTTTGGGGTCACGGGGTTGCTGGAGCCAACCCAGCTAGTGTGCGAATGCAGGGGTGCACCCTGAACAGGTCGCCACACAAGCTTTCACACACATCTAGGGTAAATTCAGAAACCAATTAACACATAAAGCATGTTTTTGGACAGTGGGAGGAAGCTGCAGAAAACCCACCCATGCATGAGGAGAACATGCAGACATGCAGGGGGGAGGACACAGCCGGGAGTCAAAACGGGGATCTCTCGGTGTGATTCGAGGGCGCTAACCACTGCTCCACCAGGCAGCTCTGGAGGATAATCTGTGCCTGGATTGTGTTGTCTCAGTGTTGTAGGACACAGGTGTGTCATAGAGGAAATCCACCAATCAGCATAACACAGACAGACGCAACATCCAATGAACACACTGAGACTTATCAACAACACAAACACATGGACGTTCAGCATAATCTAGTTTAAAAACTCTTTCAGAATATAACATCAATTGTCTACTTTATAAATTTAAAAATCTGAGCTGTGAGAAAATTGGATAAGAACTTTACATGATGGTGTGGAGATTGTAAAACGACCCCCCCCCCCCATTCAAAGAACTGGATTATTGGGGCACCTATTGACTTTTGGTTCAACGATGCAGGGTAATACATTTTGACTCCTAATACCTTAAGACACAGAGACTCCAGATGGAAAAATGGCGTTTATGGAAGGAAGAAAAGGGTCAAATTAATCGTAAATGAATTTTCACAAAAAAAGTTTTATTGAATCTTTATCTTTGGTAAAACATTTGCAAAAAGTTTCAAACCTTCTTTTTACAATAGATTGACTGTAGGAAAATCCCCTTATCTTTTCCCTTAGTTTAGTTTAGGGAAACATAAACATTTAAAAAAAAAACAGATGCCAACTTTGCAATTGTTATGAATTACGTTCATAAGCCAATATTGGCCAAAATACAATCACCATTTCTCTCTTTTAAATAAACTTTAGAAACACGTGAATGATAATAGCTAAATAATTTAATCTGAATTACAACAATGTAATAAAACATCTGGATATGCTGCTTATGAGAACCATGATGATTCTGTGTATTTAAGTAGGCAGCCAGTTTGTTCAAATGCAGTAATATTACCAGAGAGTTGCCCCTGATCTAATCCTGACTTTAATTTTGAGATGAAGTGGAATAAAAACTATTTATTTCAACAGTTGGAAACAAAATATGCACATCCAGTTGTGTCTCTGCAGTGTCCCACTTTAGTCAGCGAATAAAACAAATAAAGAAGCTTTTGTTTGGTGGGAAACTGCTTTGTTATCTGGACTAGAGACCCCGGCCTTGTTAAGCAGACATCTTTGTCTTTGGTTATCTGCATTGGGAATTTCAAACCAATCAGAAGCTACAGGAGCACGGGAAGTCAGAAAAAGCAGGACAATGATCCTTTGTCTATTCTAAAATTACTAGATGATATTGTAGCTGAAGAATTGAGAGAAATTAAACTCCTTTAAGTCCTACACAACTGCTAAATTTGCCGTCTGTTTCCAAATTTGCCTCAAACTAGGAAGTACCAAATCTTGCAGTTCCTCAAAAAGCTATTGGAGTCCAAAAGGAAGCAGTTTCTCATTGGTTCCCATGTATAGAAGTCCAATCTCACACAACATTAAATGAATATAAGGCCTGCATAGGATTAAAAGACAATATACTTGTGTAAGGAAAGCTCTTTCTGTCACTTACCCCCAGCTCATTAATAATGTACCCGTATGCCAGCTAGTTAGAACAAAGCCCAAACTGGATCAGGCCGTAACGCTAATCGCTGACTCAGATGCAACAAAAACACGTCTTCTGTGGTTAACTGCTCTCAACGTTTTTTTACTCATTCTTTTAATATACTTTTGTTTTTTTTGTTTTTACAAACTGAGTTGGATCAAAGTACGCTTTGAAGGGTAACAACTTCTTTCTGACAGTTTTTATGTTTAGACATCGTCATTTTGCTTCATCAGATTTGGAACATGGGCTGTATGTACAGCTACGCTGACAGCAGCAGAGGTCCATGTTTAAAATGTTGCTGTTGTTAAAAACAAAAACCCCTACTTCACAGATCCTTTAGTGTATCTACGGTTTTGATTAGTAAAACCTACATAAAGATCTGTCTGTGACTGTAAAGCGCTTTGGGCCTTGTAGGTAGAAAAGCGCTATACTACCTCAAATTTGAATTTACCATCAATGTAGATATTTTCAGTTAATTAAATGTAAAAGGCATGAACTCTACTCATTTTACTCAGTTTTACTAGTAGTTTTACTCATTAGATTTTTTTTCAACGTTAACTCATTCCTGCTTCCACAGGTTTCCTTCTCTAAATTTTACAATGTAAAACAGTTCTATCACAATGTTGGTTTTGATTTTCTGTCAAAATCCTATATATATATATATATTTGTGCTATTTACTGTTCTGTTGTTAAAAACTTTGGTGCAGGTTTGTTACAAGTTTTGTTTCCTGTTTCAGACTATGTGTACTTTGAGAACTCCTCCAGTAACCCTTATCTGATTCGGAGAATAGAAGAACTCAATAAGGTTGGTACTCTTCTCAAACGTCATTCTAAACGTGATCCTCTGTTCTTTTAGACATTATCGTTGTGTTTGGATGCTACATCATGATACTGCCAACATGATCAGGTCTAAACCTACCTACCTGGTGCAATAACAGCTTGCTACTTCAAATTTGTCTCTATGGTTTTTTTGTACGGGTTCCAACAAGAAAGGCGGCAGACCTATAAAATGTATTAGATCATTATATGAGGCGTCTGAGTGTCTTCTGAAAACTGTCTTTTTTAGTCCAGCTTTAGTATTTGTTGCTTTTCAAGAGAGCTCAGGAATAGTTCTGTTGAAATCATGTCATGTTTCTAGTCATTGAACGTTGCTGAAGGTATGATACGAGGCAACCACCATCTTTTTCTGTTATTGTGTGACATGGATGTTTTCTCTTTCTTGCTCTTCCAAACGATCCATCATTCATTCTATGTTTTGTTTTTTGCTTTCCACTTTGATGTTCTTACACATTTTGACAAAAGTCACAATAGTTAAGAAAGAGTTTGGCTTAAGGGGGTGTGGTGGAAAAGACTGGCCTACACACATGCATGCATGCATGTGTGCAATAGGACATCTTGGATTTTATCTGGTTGGATTTAACATTAGGTGTAAAAACTTTAGTGTAAAAACATATAAACATTCTAATTGTGTTTATCTGTGTGATGTCAGAATCAGAACACAGAGAGAATGCTCCCATGGGGTTTAAAGTGAGCCCATGTGAAAGTCTTTGGACTTGTGCTTGAGTGAAAAGTATCGAACACAAAGAAATGTCAACATTTGTGTTCTTTGGTACCAGATCATATGATAACCGGATAAGTTCCTATGTTTTGTTTTTTGCACCAAGGATGTGGTACTTCATAATGGATCAGACCTAAATTGTTTTATTCCTTACATACAGACGGCCAATGGGAACGTTGAAGCAAAAGTGGTGTGTCTGTTCAGAAGACGAGACATCTCAGGCAACCTCAACACTTTGGCTGACAGTAATGCAAGTGAGTACCAATGGTTCCAGCAAAAAAAGCTGCATGCCCTTTTAAAATGTTTCAGGTTTAAAACGGTGTTGGTGAAAGTCGCACTAATATCAGACACAACTTTACATGTGTTCCTGAAGCCGATGTGGATCATTGCTGTTTGATATTTTAGTATAGTTGTAGCAACTTTACGACTTTAGAACAATCTACGTTTCCGTCTCATCAGTAGCTACGGTGGGCCAAGTGTCCTACCAACAGGACACCAGATGCTTCTCCACCTCCTGCAGCAGCCGGAAACACCAGGCATGCATGCAGCGGGCCGTACAGAGCTGTCTAAGGCAGATGTGTTTGTTTTTACAGGGGAGTTTGAGGAAGAGTCCAACCAGCCCAGCCTGGCGGAACAGCAGAAGCACCAGCTCAAACACAGGGAACTCTTCCTGTCCCGGCAGTTTGAATCCCTACCTGCCACTCACATACGGTGCATGCTTGATACCAGAACTCTTGATGAAGTGTGTGTGTGTGTGTGTGTGTGTGCACACTTGTGCAGTTTTGTGTGTAGATAAATGGCTATAATTTACGTTGCTAGAAAGGAGTATAATGCAGTCATATTTAGTATGTTCAGTTTGGTTTATTTCTATTTCATTGCTGTGTTTAATGTTTATTGCGTTTGTCAAGCGAGTAGAAACAACGGTTTACTATAAAGAGGTAAACTATACATCTAGTGTAGCGTTAACAACAGTCTGTCAGTTATTTTTGTTGTGATCTTTTCATTTGATTTGAGAATAAAAAAAAAAACAACTATACTAATTATATTATAATCATAAGTTTGCTTTAATATTCAGATGACATGAAGTCATTTTAATTGTAAATAAGTGAAACGCTGTTTGATGATTTGCCAATCAAAACTCATGACATATTTGAACATTTTGTATTTTTAATACTGATCTTGTGGTTTTAGTGGCAGGTTTTTCTTTCAAAGATTTTTTAAAAATGTGCACATTTTAAAGTTTTTGCTTTATCTGTTAGTAAATTCAGCCGTAAGTATTAAAGAGGATGTGCGACCAAGCCTGGAATGCAGTTACCGGTATCTTCACTAGAATTAACTTTCTTCATTTGTTGACTGTGGAGCACAGAAAGAATCCACTTGGAAAATGTTGTTATTCTTGGAAATGAACCGTTTTCTATTTCTTCCATTTTCCTATCAGTTGTAATATTTGTGTATTTATTTACTGTCTCTTTAGAGGAAAATGTAACGTGACGCTTCTCAATGAAACTGATGTTCTGGCTGGTTACTTGGAGAAAGAAGTAAGAACCTGTGTGATTCTCATGATCTCATTCATTACATGTTTAGTCTTCAATCAATGTAGCCTCAGTCCATTTGACGGAGAACATAGACTGGCTGCATGTGTGAGACGAACGAACCCGAATCCTTTCATCTGATGTGCCGATGTCTTCTGTGCAGGACTGCTTCTTCTACTCGTTGGTGTTTGACCCAGTACAGAAGACGCTGCTGGCAGACCAGGGGGAAATTCGTGTAGGCTCCAAATACCAGGCAGAGATTCCCGACATGCTAGCTGAAGGTTAGCAGGCCACCAAAACCTCATGACTGTTGACGACTTTCAGAATTCAATAGGGCTGTTCTTCATTTCAGATGAAACGGATAGCCGAGTCCAGGAGAAGCTAGAGACTAAGGTGTGGGACCCCAACAACCAGCTCAAAGACCCACAGATTGACCAGTTCTTGGTCGTTGCCAGGTAATGAACCATTTGACTCACAGGGACACCAGTATTTATAAAACTTTTCTATGTCTTTGTTAGAGAAAACGCAGAAACTGCAACCATTTTAGTTGTTGCTAATTACATTCTTTGGTTTATATTTTATTTGTTTCCTTCTATGAGTCTGTACTGAGAGTTTGCAACTGTGATAAGACAGAAATGTCACCACTGTACACATCCAAGACATTAGAAATGCCATGACCAGGAGTATTATGTACACCATGTCATTCATGATAGCAGATACGTTTTGGTGGCTGACTGTCATTCTGAAGCAGATTGCTTTAAATGAAAAAACTGTAGGGGTTGTTTTGTGATGCTTTGCCTAGTTTGACTTTTGAGGTTTCCTCCACATCTTAGCTAAATCAAAAACAGTATGACTAAGTTTAAAAGCAAAGTACGACAAACAGTTTTTATAATGAAGTGGCTAAAAGTAAGTCTTGTCATTTCTTTATCTCAAGACTTTTGACCCTCATATTATGTCACTATTTCTCCTTAAAAAGCTTCATAACTTAGAATCAGTACTTAATGACTCTGCACACGTTCATGATACTTTTTCCTTGTTTGTGTTGTTCTTGCATAACTCTTGTGAAGCTAAAATAGAATAATTTCTAAACCATTATTGGATAACATTAATGATGCCAGAAACTAGGGCTGCACTATATGAGGAAAACTTGCCATATTAGTATCAATATTGCGATAACTTGCAATACATGAACAAATAGCAAAACCACCAAAACACAATTTCCATTTCACTGCAACAGTTTAAAAACGACCTTCGTCTCCATAGGAGGCGAACATCCTGCATTAAAAGGCTCCATCTGATTGGTCAAATGTATGAATGGATTTATTTGAGTCCTTCAAGCTGCCATAAGATGGTTTTAGCACATTTAAGATGACCATTTCTTGCAATTTTCACCATCTTTTGCGATATGCGTATTGCACTGCTTGATGTTGCAATAACGATAAATATGGGATTTATTGTGGAGGCCTACCAGAAATGTAGAAAATGTATATACATCATCGGCCACAAACAGTCCTGGGTTGAAAAAAGGATCTTTAAGTTGTGGTAGGCTTTAAACTCATGATAAAGCATCAACATAACCAGAAAACCTGAAGCCTCAAACTGACAAAGTATCCGAGTACCACGAGCAAAAGAAGTTTAATGTACGCTTTTGGTTGGGGAAGCAGTGAATAAAGTGGGATGAATCCAGAAAGCCCTGCTTTTTGTAGTCGTATTTTGTATCCAGAACTTACCGCCGTGTGTTTTTGACCTCCTCCTGTCAGGGCCGTTGGGACCTTTGCTCGAGCTCTGGACTGTAGCAGTTCAATCCGTCAGCCCAGCCTCCACATGAGCGCCGCTGCAGCTTCCAGAGACATCACACTGGTGAGTGGATGTGACGCCGCTGCTCCGTCCTGTTGAGGCCTGTTCCTCTGAAGTATCTGTGATGCCATAACGGGTTCAATGCTATAAAGCCTTCAACCCGTTGTTTTCCTCTTTCTTTTTCTTTATTCTAATATCTTTTGTGCTTAAAAACTATTTGAACCATTCAACTATTCAAATGTTCAGCTCTTTCAGCTTTTTCCAGCTGTGACTTTTGCTCATTTTGCTCATTCAATTACTTGAACTTTTCCAGATATTCCAGGTGTAAGCTTCATAACAGCTTAACTCCATATGGTAAATTCAAATATCTTCAGAATATTACTGTTTTTTCTCTTCCTTCAAATGAATATTATTTATATTTGACAAAAGCAAAAGGGGTTCAGAGGACAGAGACTGTGTTTGACAGCAGAGGCGGTGCAAATGTTTGTAATGAGAGCGTCTGTGACAGGATGCGGAGAAAGGAGCTGTGGTTCTGGTTCTGATGAGGAGCGTGGAGATGTTCAGGCCGCCGATGAGAGCTGGCAGTCGGCGGCGAGGCGGTCTTCTGCAGCAGATGGGAGAATCTCTGAACCCACATGTGCTCACTGCTGCTTTTCTGGGGCTCTTGAACCTGATTCCTCAGCATCCGTTTCTTCAGCGTCCAGCTGCAAATTTGAGCCGCATCGTCACAGATGGAAAAAAATCCTCTCTAGATTCGCTGCTCATTAAGATTCAGGAACTCTTTGTGTTTGCTGGTCCTTGCGCTCCATTTAGTTTGTCAGTAAAACGTTGTAAAACTGATTCTCTGTCGTAGTTTCATGCCATGGATACACTGCAGAAGAACAACTACGACCTGGCCAAGGCCATGTCCACCCTGGTGCCCCAGGGCGGCCCGGTTCTGTGTCGTGATGAGATGGAGGAATGGAGCGCCTCTGAGGCCATGCTGTTTGAAGAGGCTCTGGAGAAATACGGCAAAGACTTCAACGACATCCGCCAAGACTTTGTGAGCTTTTCTTCTCTTTGTCACCATAAAGACGTATAGTGGAAACTAAGATAAGCTAAGAATGATCTGCAGTAGATCAATGGATAAAACTAAAGCCTTAGTTAAACGTTTGGCTGTGATTTTAAAGAAACACTAACAGTGTCTAAATATTTGTGTATTTATTTACATTCATGCCTCATAATGCTGGTCATTGAATTGATTATACATTCTTACAAAGAAATCACATAGAAAAGCCAAGCTTTAGGCTTCAGGATAGCTCAGAGGCCTTGTGGTAGAGCGTCCAGCCTGGATTGGAAGTTCGTGAATTCAAGTCTACGGCCGAGTCGTACAAAGATTCTACAAATGGGACCCGATGCTTCCCTGCTTGACATTCAGCATTAAGGGGTTGGATTGGGGGGGGGGGGGGGGTGTTAAACCACCAAGTGGTTCCTGAACACGGCTGTGCTCCCCCAGGGGAGGGGTCAAATGTGGATGCCAAATCTGTGTGAGAGCTAATGGGACTTAACTTTAAATGTGGCCCCCATCTCCTACAGCGGGGGTCGGGAACCTTTTTGGCTGAGAGAGACGACTTGTGAGAGCCAGACAATGATGTAGCGTCCCTTTCCCACACTGAGGCACGGAGACTTAACCTCTTAAGGTTCTGTATTCTGGTTACTGCAGGCTGTAACCAACGCCGTACAACGTATTCAGTACCGCCTCAATCTCTCCCACCGAGAGCTCCTCCCAACTTTTTATCTCCCCACTCCAGCCCCCCTATTTCCTTATTCAGCCCATAGCTGAACCCCATTGGTCCAAACTCCCCAACGACAGGCTGAGCGACAGAACTGAGGGCCAATCAGATCTCTGCTTGATGCGTTCAATGACCTCCAGAACTTAGAACGCGACCCAACAGCCACCCAGTCCAACTCAGTCCTCTACAAAATGTTTAAAACTAAAAATACGAGTGAATGTCTGCATTTGATGGAATTTCAACCCTTTTAAAGTACAATAAGTCTGTGGATGGATGAGTATTTCTTAGCATTAATGTAACTTCTGGTGCTGCATGGTGGTTTTGCTGATGGTCTAGTCTGGTTGATACGTGGTGAGTTTCAGCTTCCTGCAGGCGTTGAGGCGTCCATCCGTTAAACCTGATCGTAGGTTGGTCTGAATGTTCTGTAGATGTGAGAAACACTGCTCACATGCAGACGTCAGTGCAGCAATACTGACACGCTGCAGTGTGTGTTATGTGACGGGCAGCGTGTTCTCAGTTTTGAGCCCTGCAGCTCCAGTCCGCAGGTAAATTCTCAGGTTTCAGGCTGGTACAAACTCTGATAGAACAGATGATAGTAAACTGAAAGATTTTTTACTATTGCCCGCCCCCCTGGCATCGCATCGCGCCCCAGAAGGACTGGTCTGGACTGGTGGTTTCCTCCCCACATCCTGGCTTGAGTTAACATTCGTTTGGTTTTCTTTAGCTTCCCTGGAAGTCTCTTGCAAGTGTGGTGCAGTTCTACTACATGTGGAAGACCACCGACCGCTACATCCAACAGGTTTGTCTGAGACGTCATCTATCAGC
This sequence comes from Oryzias sinensis, assembly GCA_037389245.1. NCBI lineage: Eukaryota > Metazoa > Chordata > Actinopteri > Beloniformes > Adrianichthyidae > Oryzias > Oryzias sinensis. Next base: position 14,774,435 of record CM074505.1, on the reverse strand, counting down.
GGAACCGTATCCAGGTTTTTACTGACCCAACATGTGTCCACCGTAGAAACGACTAAAGGCGGCCGAGGCGGACAGCAAGCTCAAACAAGTGTACATACCAACCTAGTGAGTGCTGCTCTCAGCCGAGCGTTCCCTTTGTCAAATCTGCAGTCACAATATGTCTCCCTGCATTCCTCTTCATCAGTACCAAACCCAACCCCAACCAGATCATGGTGCCGGGCAGCAAGCCGGGAATGAACGGAGCAGCAGGCTTTCAGAAAGGCCTGAGCTGTGAGAGCTGCCACAGTAAGTGTCCCTTTGTTGAAGGTCTGGTGTCCCGAAGTCCTTAAAGCAGCCGGTCCTATGCTGTCTGATCTGTTCCAACAACGTGGTCTGTGTTGGTTTTTGTCATTACAGTTGATCCTTTTTGGTTCACTGTCATGTTTACAGACATCATCCCTGGTTTAGTCTGATTGTGAACACATTTCCCTGATTTATTCAGACACACAACACGTGTTATTGGAAAGTCCTCTATTAACCACACAAGGATGTTTGAAGACGGTTTATCTAAATGAAATAGATGCACACCGTCTGGTCCCACCTGAGCAGTCTACCGGTCCAGAGGTGCTGCTCCAGACCGACGTGTCATTTCAACATCCACAGACATGAGCCTCATCCCCCCCCCCACCAAGAACTTTTGGACTTCCTCTGAGATTCCAGCCTCTGCTTCCTCAGCGGAAGGCGTGTCCGTTGGATTCAGGAGATCCTTAGATGATCCCTTCCAGCTCTCTGGTTATCCTCAGCTGCTCCGTAAACATCCGTTTGTCTGAATGAGGATGCATCAGAATGGGGCGGAGCAGGGAGATAATTTGAATAAAGAGATCCCCTATAATGCAGTATCTTCAACTTCATTAGCGGCCAACTCAGTAAGTTAAAGGGCTGCTGTGGCGTTAAGTTATTAAAATTGGAAAGAAACAAACTTTTCCAAAACAGAGAAACAATCTACCAAACGCCTTCGTTCCATATTTTCCTGTGTTGAAGTCTTCTCTCTTTCACAGCGGCTCAGTCTCCTCAGTGGTACGCCTGGGGTCCTCCCAACATGCAGTGCAGGCTGTGTGCCTCCTGCTGGATCTACTGGAAAAAATACGGAGGCCTGAAGACCCCCACTCAACTAGAGGGGGCCACGAGAGCGGGCTCTGTAAGTCTTTGTCCACACAGTCAGCTCCTTTAAAGGACTTCTCAGTGTTTAGTTGTGCTGCCTACTCTTCCCTGATTGGTCGTTCTGCATCCAGGAGGCAGGCCCCCGCGCCCACATGACCCGCCAAGAAGTCCAGGGCCTGTCCCCTTTCACTCGCAACGAGGGCCGAGCCAAGCTGCTGGCCAAGAACCGCCAAACGTTCATCCTTCAGACCACAAAGTTGACCCGCGTGGCGCGGCGTGTGTGCGAGGACATTCTGCAGCCGCGGCGTGCTGCCCGCCGCCACTTACTTCCCATTAACGCAAAACGTCGCTAAAGCTGGAGTGTACGTTTCCATTAGGTCACGCATTCTTTATTTAAATATTTAACACCTTTCCATACGTCAACACTGCCTTAACTCAAAGGGCAGGAGGAGGACTTTGACTGAAAGTTTGTTTTTCTTCAGGCATGATCTCAGCTGCCCAAGCTACAAAGACTCCCTACAAAGAGCTAAGTCTGTACTCTCACAGTCACTAGCCAACACAGTAAAAAGAGTTAGGTAAGAACTCTGGATACCTGTAACAAACACCCAAATGTTTGCACTAAAAGCCATATGGATTGATGAGATGCTCTGCTGAACAGTCTAGACAGGATCACATGAACACTCAGTGAAGGTCTGAGAGAGCGAAGTGGACATAAATGTACATGAGGACTCAATATTTAGACCCAGAACAAAGTAAAAACAAAACTTGGCTGTTTGACGCACTATTTGTGTTTGTAAAGATGTCATTGGATTTTTCACTCAAACACTTTTTAAGCTAAATGCTACATCATCAGCAAATGCAGGAAAACACTTTTTACACAAGTGATGGACGGAAATCAAGCAAATGAGAATGATTGAAGGTGTTTCTGTGTCGTTGTGTTTCTGTGTTTCGTTGTGTTTCCGTGCTTGCCAGTTTCCGTTTGTTGTGTTTCTGTACTATTGTTTCTGTGTCACTGTGTTTCTATGTTTGCCAGGCGTTTCCGTGCTTCGTTGTGTTTCCGTGGTTTCTGTGTTTCTACGTTTGTTGTGTTTCCGTGCTTCACAGTTTCCGTGGTTACTAGCGTTTCCCTGCTTTGTTGTGTTTCTGCTTTGTTGTGTTTCTATGCTTCTGTGGCTCTGTGCCTCCACGTGCTCTGTGCTCGCTGTGTTCGTGCTCAGTAGCTCTGTGCCTACTGTGCTCGCGCTCCCGCTGTGCTCCGCCTCCGCTGGGCGCTTCCCTGCCTACTGCGCTTCCCAGGCCTGGGCCAGGCTCTCCCATGCCTGGCTGTGTTCTCTGTGCTCAGGCCTCCCGCTCGCTTGTGTTCTGTGCCTCACAGGCTCCGCACCTGTGCCTGCCTGCCAGGCTCCGTGGCTCACATGCCTCCCGCTGCCTACTGTGTTCTGTGCTTCCATTGTGTTTCATGCCTGCAGGCTCTGTGCTCACAGTTTCCCTGCTCAACAGGCTCTGCTGCTCACAGGTTTCATGCCTTGTCAGGTTTCCAGGCTCTATTGTGTTTCTATGCCTGGCAGGTTTCAGGCCTACTGTGTTTCAGGCTCAGGCTCGTGGCTCGGCCAGGTTCTGTACCTACTGTGTTCCGTGCCTGGGCCAGGCTCGTGCCTGGCTGTGCTCCCGCGCTCGCTGTGCTCCCTGCCTGCAAGTGCTCTGTGCCTCACAGGCTCTGGCGCTCACAGGCCCCCTGCGCCTGGTGCTCCCGCTCGCCAGGCTCTGCCTGCCAGGCTCCGCGCTCGCCAGGCTCCGTGGCTCACAGGCGGCTCCGTGCTCACAAGGCCTGCCTACTGTGCTCTGCGCTCACTGTGCTCTAAGGCTCACAGGCTCTGTGCCTGGCCATGCCTCCTGCCTACTGTGCTCTGCAGCCTGCTGTGCTCCCTGGCTGCCTCGCTGTGCCTGCCTCGCTGTGCTCCCGCGCCCGCCAGGCTCCGCCTGGCCAGGCTCCGTGCCTCGCCAGGCTCCGGCGCCTCAGGCCCCGCGCTCACAGGCTCTGTGCTCACAGGCTCTGCGCTCACAGGCTCCGCACTCATTGTGCTCTCGCTCACTGTGCTCTGTGCTCACAGGCTCTGCTGCCTGGCCAGGCTCTGTGCCTGCTGTGCTCCCTGCTCACTGTGCTCTGCTGGATCTGCCTCGCCAGGCTCCGTACTGGGCCATGCCTCCCGCTCACTGTGCTCTGCGCTCACTGTGTCATGCCTCGCCAGGCTCTGTGCCTCGCTGTGCTCCCGCCTGGGCTGTGCTCTGCGCCTGGGCCAGGCCTTGCCTGGCCAGCTCCGCGTGCTCAGGCATCCCGCTCACAGGTGCTCGCAGGCTCGCTGTGCTCTGTGCCTCTGTGCTCTTGTGCCTGCCAGGCTCCGTGTCACAGGCCTGGCTTCCGCTGTGCTCTGTGCCTGGCCAGGCTCTGTGCTCACAGTTCTGTGCCTGGCCAGGCTCTGTGCTTCACAGGCTCTGCTTCGCTGTGTTTCTGTGCTCGCTGTGTTTCCAGGCTCGCTGTGTTTCTGTGCTCAAGGTGTGCTCAGTGTTTCGCTGTCGTTGTGTTTCTATGCTTCGTTGTGTTTCCGTGCTTCGTTGTGTTTCCGTGCTTCGTTGTGTTTCTATGCTTCGTTGTGTTTTCGTGCTTCGTTGTGTTTCCGTGCTTCGTTGTGTTTCTGTGCTTCGTTGTGTTTCTATGCTTCATTTACATTGTCATCCATGATCTTTGGTTGGGTTTTCTTCCAGCTGTTCTGTCTTTAGCCACAGCCTTTCTTTAATGCTGAACTGGAGTCACTTTCTCTTCCTTTCTGGGTTCCTGCAGCCATTTCTGCTCCGCTGAAGCTGAAGGCGTCCAGAGGACCGCCAACGCCCATCAACAGGAACCAGGCCAGCCAGCCGCGAGTCGCCCAAAGCCTGCTGGGAAAGAGAGGCTTCGACAGCGTCAGTGCTCCTCCCACACACCACACTTTGTCTTTACATTGAAAACATCCCTCAATGATTTCTGCAGAGATGTGGTTCTAACATGTGATGTCACGTTTCCACCATCATTTTCAAATAAATTCTTTATAGATCAGACAATTTGATTTTTCTGGATTTTGTCTCTCATAGTTGAGGTTTACCTTTGATGAAAGTTACAGGCCTCACAGTCTGTGGCTGACTGAATACTTTTTTGCCCCACTGTCCATGAAACGTTGGTGGAAAGCCACACATGCCTATGCCTCATGCTAAATTCTTGCACACAATTGTGTATAAACTACGTAAAAGACGCATAAACTGAATAATTCTCAACCGACCAAAAATTCTGAACAGCTAAAAACTGAATTCACGTAAAAACTGTCATCCACTAATGTGTGTCTTTCCACGTTTGTCTAACAGACTTTTCATGCATGAACCACTGATGTGTAACTTTTAGATCACGTATACGGCGCACAGATCACGTTCAGATGACATCATTGATGCATGAATCACTGATGAATTACAGAGAAACATCACAATAATCACACGCTTCATGTTCTATGTTGGTTTACGTGTTCTTAGCGTGTTCATTCCTACTTCTTCTGTGGTTTTAACGTGGTTCATTCCTGATACATCTGTGAACATTTCACCTAAAGACCACAACTTTCTCACTTTTTCCACGTAGATTCACATATGACCAGCTTACATCCGTGTCATATGCAGAAGATGTACATAGCGGCTGTGGGACACCTCAGATTTACTTATTTACTTAACAAGAGGATACTCGAGTATCAACAGCAAGAATGAGGAAAAAACATGTTTAATAATATATATATTTACAAGAACAATTAAAACACATACAAGGTATTTAAAAATAATTTATATACAGTTATTATACAATTTTTTATTTATTTATTGATAGCTTTGGAATTTTATTCTGATATTAGACTGAGATCTGAATCAACGAACATAAACCATCTGTACTTTTGGATTTGATGGTACAACAGGCAGTCAGTACTATAATAGTCTTCACCAGTACTTTCAATCCAACAGTCTGGATGAGCAGGAAAGATGCTCCTGCAGTAATGTAGTGGTATGTAAAGGTTGTGTTGTTGGGTTGCAGGCGGCGGGGGCGGCGTTCCCAGCCAACGGACGGCCGTACACATCGGGGATGAGAACCACCTCCCAGTCGGTCATCAAGCGGCAGAAGGTCAGCCAGGGTGAGGCTCCCAACCCCGTTGTGTTTGTCGCCACAAAGGACACCAGGTACGTCACCAGAGGAGCGTTGACTGTAGAAAAGGATCACAAATGTCCCACAACACACTGCACATCACAGGAACTGGAAAATCTTCTGTTCAGTGTTTGCTCGCTTTAGCTCGCCGTCCAGCTGTTTCACACATCTGCATGTTTGACGTGTTCTTTCATCCTCATCCTCCATACTGAAGCATTTCTGTAGCAGCATGAAAAATGCGTCCGGACCAGAAATGCTTCTATGCGTTCCTCTGTGGGTTCTGGTGTCTGGAAAACGTCTCGTTGGCGTGAACGCCTGTGATGGGCGGCCCGGTCCAGAGCGTACCCCACCCTCACCCATCAATAAGAGGGGCTTCTGCCACCTCTTGACCCCAAAACTGTGCAGAATTCATTTAGTTTGGCAAAGCGATCTTTGTTTTCACTCTATAGTCCTGGACAAAAGTGAATAAAATGTTTAGGGAGGAGTTTCACGGCCTTAAGACGACGTTTTTTATGACGTCACCTCCGCCGTAAACGAGGGAACGCTGTACGAAAGAGGACACTCCAGCACGCTTATGGAACTCCAACTTAATATCATTTATAGTTTAAAAAGAAAAATAATTCAATTCATGGGGGTTTTGTTCACGTTTTTACACTAGAATCCATCTGCCTGACAGACACACACTGGTAGTTGTTGAGTTTCTCCTCTGTTTACAACATTGCTGCTATAGAAACGAACACGATTGTGGCTGAAAATGGCAGAAGTCTGACCTCCACAGTAAAGGATGATGACCCCCCTCCACAGCAGGGCCTCAGCGTTTGCATCCTTTCGCTCACACGGTTAGCGTAGTTCCAGAGGCGTGGATGTGCCTCGCTTTATGAAAGCTGTCTCTGTAGCTCGTATGTGAAAGATCAGCTGATCCGTCGCTTAAACTAAGAGTTCCGGTAGGTCAGAGAGGGCGATGCGGGGGGTGGGGGGGGGACTAAAGCTGGGGCGTCGCCCAAAGCTGGGGTCAGGTCTGACACACGGCTGACATACGTGTGTGTGTGTTTCTCCATCAGGGCCCTCAGGAAGCACCTGACCCAGTCCGAAATGCGCAGAGCAGCCAGAAAGCCCCACCTCCTGGTCCGGATCAAGCTTCCGCCGCCGCCCCGGTCCGTGCCCCTGCTGCCCTCCAGCACCAGCGAGACTATCGTCCTGGAGGACTGAAGGGGGGGCCGGTGGAGTTCCTGAGGGTGGGGGGCTGTGTTCACAACTGTCTTATTCCCCCTGGTTTTAGTCCCGTTTTTATTCTTGACCCTTTGTTCCATCCCTCAGTGAGACGGACTTTTCTAGCACACCTTTTCTCTGTCACGCACACACGCGTACGTAGATGCACGCCGACACGCCCCGCCGCCGGGGTTTGGGGCCGTTCGACGGCAGACCCTCCTCCTTTTTTTATGTCCCCCGTCTTAATGTATAATTTAATGCAGAGTATCTTGTTTTGAAGCCACGGTGGGAGAGAACGCCGTCTTCACGCTTGGGTCTGACGCGGTGATGCCGGTCATGAGGCAGCGGGGGGGGGGGGGGGGGGGCATCAGATGTTTCCCTTCAGTATCTCAGCAGCTCGGACCCCAGACCACATCCAGACCCACAGACCCGTTTCACATAGAAGCATACGTCTCTCGTCTTTGCATCTTCCTTTACGTGGAAGCTTTGAAAACGTCAGAATAGCGACTAGAAAAGAGATTTAGCAGAACGGAGCCGATGTTTTTTAGTGCGCACAGCAAGTTGTGCTCATCGAAACAAACTGAGGGCTGAGTGTCGCATCTTTTCTGTCCTGGATCTCCAGCACCATCAGTGACCCTTTAGAGCTGGTCTAGCAGGTCCACACGTGTTTTTGTAGACACACCAGTCTACAGACTTTCTTAGCTGATGGTTTTTTTTTAGTACAGGGTGTGTGCGACCCGTCATCCTCAAAGTCTGGACGAGCTGCTGGAGTCGGACCGGCGGCGTCACGCTCCAACACTCGGACTCTAAAGGATCTGTTGACCTGCTTTCCACACCGGTGTTTTTTGGTACTTTGCTTCATTTTGCTAAGAAACCCAAAAAATAAAAAAAGTCTCATTGCTACACAAAAGACGGGGTTCAGACCGGCGGCGGCGTTCAGGAAGCAGTTTCATTTCTACCACAGATCCGCCGTGTTCCAGAAAACACAAAACAAGCTTTCATGTGAAACATTCAATTTGGGCCAAACGTTGTTTTCCTAACACGAACTTTTCAGTCGCATCAATCGACCCGGAAGCGAGGCTTCTGTCTCCGAATGTCCCTCCCCCCCAGCTGGTTCTGACCCTCTGCCTGTACAGCCGTTAGAGTTCTAAGATGTGATTGGATGATCCGATACCTGAGGTACCATCGACGTTCAAGCTATTCCACTGATTTTTATAAGTGCACTTGGCCTCTAGATCCAATCCTTTGGGGTCAATACGGTCTCACAAAAGGAAGGAAGGAAGGAAGGAAGGAAGGAAGGAAGGAAGGAAGGAAGGAAGGAAGGAAGGAAGTGGCCGTTTGATTTTTCTAACTCTGCTCCGGTTCTGGAGGTGGATGCCGTCCGTCTCCGTGGCGACTTGAGCCGGCTGAACATCATGAGACACTCAAAGGGACTTTGTGCTGATTTTTGTAAAGTGGGACGGACAAACCTGCTCCAACTGAAACTTTTGCCCCAGTTTTTATGATCCTGTCTGTACCTGGAAGTATATCTTGATAAGAAGAATAAAGATTTTCTCCACGGTTTAACAGGATCTGAGTTCTTTGTTTTTTATCCCCACGTGCCCAAAGCTCCACCCGGGTCTGAAGCGCTGAACCTTCCAGTCTCTGTTGGGACGTCAAACCTTCTGTTCCTTTGAAACCCAAAGCAAGAAAACTCATCGAGAATGTGAAAAGTGTTAAAAAACAAATGAAGACCAGAAGATTCAACCGAAAACTCAAATAATGTCAATATAAGAACTTTAAAATGTGGAGTACTTTAAAAGAATATTTGTGGATATAAATCAACTATAAAATGTCCTCATCCTCGTTAAGTCCTCCTCCATACTGACGCATTTCTGTAGCAGCATGAAAAATGCGTCCGGACCAGAAATGCTTCCATGCGTTCCTCTGTGGGTTCTGGCGTCTGGAAAACGTCTCGTTGGCGTGAACGCCTGTGATGGGCGGCCCGGTCCAGAGCGTACCCCACCCTCACCCATCAATAAGATGGGCTTCTGCCACCTCTTGACCCCAAAACGGATGAATGAATAACACACATTGCAAATATTATGAAACCTGGCAGAAAAGCAGCTGTTAGTTTCCCTTTTATGTTGCTGTGGGTTTACGTTTATTTCTGCTCACAGGATTTATTCCAGACTCACAGTCCAATCATGAAAACTCACATTAATGGCAGGACAATAAGAGACGCAGAGCCAGGAGTAGACGAGATTAAAGAGTCCTACAAAGTAGTATTAAAAAAGGTCAAGTAAACAGACACCTAATACGATAAAGTCATTAAAATCATATAGAATAAGCGCATAAAAAGCAAAGTACAAGTCGGCTAAAAGGCTGATCTTCCTGTGGTTCCAGAAATGGGGTTGAAAGCATTTGGCACCAAGACGAGATCGGAGGTTTTCTGATGTGTTCAACCTTCAGATGAAGCTGAGTATGGAGGTGGGAAGTGAAAGGACTCACTCGCGCTCGTCCACCTTAGCTTTTTATTTCATAAAAACACTCTTAGCGCTGCAGCTCTAGTTTCCCCAGAGACGAGCTGTGAACAGAGGAGAACGGAAAGCCTTCAAGAGAGACGGCTTCACTTCTGTTGTCCGGGATAAGTTCACCCCGTTCTTCAAACCTGTACGCTCTACGGAAAGAATCGTTCTTCACTGCGGACCAAACGACATCAAGCAAATCTGAAATTCCTAGGAGCACATAAGAGGTTTGGGTGAGGAGGATGCAGATCAGAGGCGATCAGCTGCTGGGAGAAGCTTTGGTAGATGTCAGTCCAGACACACATGAATAAGAACCACGTTATCCATGAACACGCGGGTTGGGTCCAGGACTCAATCGTCCAGGTCGGCTCCGTTGAAGTGGTTGTAGACGTTACCGTTTCATGAAGAAAAGCTGAAACGTTTACTCTGACGTCTCTGCACTTTGTGGTTTTACCTCAAAGATTCATATTAAGGTAAACCACAAAAAAACAGATGTTCATAAAGTCTTTATGGGATGCTGAGGCTTAAAGGTCAATCTAAAGCTCCCCTCACCAAAGCAGCTTTTTAAGTTAAATATTAAAAAATAATCACATGTGACATTATTTTCACCTGAACCAGCAACTCCGGAGTCTCCTCTGTGGCTCTCAACATAAATGCAAACGGTTTGATTAAATGAAAAGGTATTTGGCATTTGTGTTTAGAGTTTTAAACGGAGGTTATCTTATAAACTTTTTTTGGACGTTACACTAAATGCTGAGGCTTTGTGCTTCAGATAAATACACAAAATGATGGGAAACGGTTGAATCGACTGTCAGAGCGGTTGGAAGAAGAGTTAATCACAATAGTGTCTTCCTGCTGTTTGGAGGGAAAGTTCTTCAAAGTTCATCACTGCAAGTCAAGGCGTCTTTTATTTTGAAAGGGACGGGAATGTGCTGCTGTTAAAAGTAGAAAACTTTGACGCCGTTCTCATTTCAGCATATAAACAAATGGCTTAACAGTCAAAAAAACATAAATGATGTGTCTTTTTCTAAAGGAGGGATCTGGCGGCTCTCACTGTGAGGAACTGAACCAAATGGCTCTTTTATTGTGAAAGGACTCCTGACCTCAATAAAAGTCAAAGGAAAAAAAAATACATGAATTGTTTCTAAAGTCACGCCCCTCTTTTGTTCAACCCTCTGATTCTGAGGGGTCCAAATCCTTGTCAGATGTTCCGAATCAGCACCAGACAAAGTCCAGTTCACCTGCTGCTCACCTGGATGAGGTGTTGTGGTTCGGCAGAACTTCAGGATCCGGATCTTCGTCCCAGGTAGCGGATTGGTTTAGCGCCGTTGATGCTGATTGGCCGACTCTCCGCACACCTGATACCTATTTTGTTTGGCGTGACGTCACCCCTTCATAAGAACATGCAGGTCGACCGGCAGCAGCGCTTGAACTTCCCCCCTCCCGGAGGCTGGACTTCACCACAGTCATGTTCCAGGTATGGCGGGAGATCCGCGTGGGAGTGGGAAAGGTGTGCTTGGAAGGTGTCAGGTAAAAATCAGGTGCTTGACCTCTGCCCCCCAGGTCAGCACCGACTCCCCGCGCGCGCCGTCCTGTCAGGATGAGGGGCTGCTGGAGGGCTTGTTGGACTCTGACGGCTCCTGCAGGGGAGGGGGTCTCTCGCTGGCGGAGGCTCTGCTCCCCCTGGTCTCCTCTGCCTCCCCCTCCTCTCCCTCCCCCGTGATTTGCTCCACCAGGTACAAAACGGAGCTGTGCAGCAGCTACTCCTCCAGCGGCCTCTGCAGGTACGCGGACCGCTGCCAGTTCGCGCACGGCCTCCAGGAGCTGCACGCGCCCTTCCACCACCCCAAGTACAAGACGGAGTTGTGCCGCAGCTTCCACGCCACGGGGCACTGCTTCTACGGGAGCCGCTGTCTGTTCGTGCACAGCCCCGCGGAGCAGCGCCGCGCGCCGCAGCGCCGCAGGAACGTCCCGTGCCGCACCTTCCGCGCCTTCAGGGTCTGTCCGTTCGGGTCGCGGTGCAACTTCCTGCACGTCGGAGACGAGGAGTCCGGGGACCTCCCGGAGGAGAAGAGTCCACGTGGCGGCGGGTTGACCGACGTCCGGCAGCAGCGGGCCCCGGCGTGGAGGCCCCGCGGGGCCCTGTGCCGCTCCTTCAGCGCCTTCGGCTTCTGTCTGTACGGCACGCGCTGCCGCTTCCAGCACGGCCTGCCCAGCATGATCCAAACCTCTGGTTCCGAGTCCCCACGGAGCTCCTCCATCTCCTCCTCTCCCTCCCCGCCTCCTCTCGACACCCCTTCCTCCGAGCCCCCCCACAACGCCTTCACCTTCTCCAGCCAGCACCTGAGTGACCTGATGGTGCCGCTGGCCCTCCACCTGCAGCAGCTGGAGAGCTCCAAGGCCCAGGAGATCTGGGACCAGAGGGCTCTCTGACCCACACTTTTATTCTTTTACCCTTTTTAGTTCTTGACTTTATTTTTTTAAGCCAAAGTTGTTTTAAAATTGCTTAACATTAGGTCAACACTTGTTAATCTTTATTTGTATTTGAAATCCTGTCATGAATTTAATATTTCTTAATAAATTTGGATGCCAGTGTTTGGGGATCGTGTGGTTCACGTCTGACGCAGGTTGAGTCTCAGCATAAAAGGAGGAAGCTCTTCAAGTCCAGATCTCAGAGTTCACCTGGATGAACGACCAACTTCACCCTGTTGGGCCCTCAACCTGGGAACGCGTTTTTAAAAAGAGGAACGACTCTCAAAATAACGCCGTTCACGTGGAAAGATGTCCTGTAGGGTGACGCAAATGTTGCTTAATTTTGTTGGGATGATGTGAGGAACACACGAGAGCCTCTGGAGGAAATGGGCCGCTGAGCCCGGCGCCACCTTCTCCTCAAACTGCACTAACGTGTTCAACGCCACAATCACTGATTCAATGGAAGGTTTTTCAGACCCAGATGTCAATCCTGAATGTGATGTCACCAATCAGCTGCCGTGTTTTGGTCATGTCTGTCACTCAACGCTGGACTAAGGTCTTCGGCTTCTTATCATAGATCCTCCAACCTGAACCGATAACTGCTCATCTTCCCAACTCAAATCTGATTTGGTGGCATTTCTGACTTTTCCAGCACGATGTAGGATTTTTGTTGGAAGTCTCCTCCGATGTGGGGAAATTTGGATCGATTAAGGCTACGTTCACACTGCAGGGCCTGGTGATCATTGCTGATTCTATTTTATTTTTTTGCAAGGCTGTTGACATTCCCAATTAAATGTGAACTTTTGTGATCTGTGTGACTGAAGTGACCCGCATGCGCAGAAGAGTCCAACGGTGAACGACGTCACCTGTAGCTAACGTTAACAATGGATGTCAACAACAGTGGCAAAGCGGAGCTCTGTTTGCATTATTACATTTATGTTCACAAAGGAGCCAGCACAATAACAATCTTCTCATTTTAAGAAGAAAATCAAAAAGGATGTTTTTGGCCATGGCGTTTTGTGGAGCAGTGTTAGCAACTTCGGTACAGAGAAATGTGTGGGTGCAGAGTCGCAGCCGGGCTTATCCCCCAAAAGGCAGTCCAGCTCTTCGTCAAATGGACAGGTGATACGTTGACGGCCACTTCATTTGGTCCGGTCTTTAACCTTGTTTTTGGCTCGGAGGTTTTTTATTTTTCGCTGGCATTGGAGCCAGGATCGTCTGTACGAACGCTCGACCATTTAGCTGGAAATGTTTTCATAAACCGCCCGGTTGCGATAAGAGCGCTGGAGTTTGGCCTGAATAGAGCTGTCACCCCAAATATGAATCAAATCGTGACCTCGCTTCCCTTCCACTGACTGGCCTCAGCAGCATCGTCCACCATGGTTGATGTTTATGTTCTCATTCCCGCCTACTTCAACGCAGAATGATGAGGTTTGTAGCGTCTCGATGACGTACAGGTCGGATACATATGGCCTGGCCGTTCAGACGGCTGTCGCATTTGAAAAGATCGGATCTGTGTCGTTCAGACTGTCATGAAAAGATCAGATTCAGGTCGCATAGGGGCAAAAAAATCAGAATTAGGTCGTTTCAGCCAGCGTTCTTTTTTACTTCAATTTGTTTTTCTTCAATGGCCCTTTAGGGGCTCTGTAAAAAATGAAAAAAGTTCACTGATTTTATCCTCGTTTTTATTTTGACCTTCTCTGGTTTATGTGGGACAGCAAGCCTTCAACACATTTGGGACTTTAAGTTTAATTTTAATTTTAAATACGTCCAACAAAATCCAGCCTTGGACGACTGGAAATGTGTGTGGGGAATGCAGCAACGTGCCATCTTTAATACAATGTTAAAACAATGTTAAAAAAAAAGGAAACTTGAGCGCACAGCAGAGACGATGAAGATGCTGCACAACTCTGAGTAATCTACAGAAGTGCTTTTTCCATTTGGTCTGAAAACGATGGACGGAGGAGCATTTAGAGACTCTTTGGAGATTTAAATTCATGTCGTGAGTTCAAACAGAATCAGTGCTCTGATGTCATCAGATGAATCGTTTGGATAGAGGAACTTCTGTTCTGCAGTTTGAGACAAACGTAAGGATTTGCCACACTTTAAAATCAGCACAAAACCCGTTTGGTTCTTGTAGACGGCCCGGTCCCAGCAGGTTCTGACCTCAGAGAGATCATAGAAGTCCACCAGAACACCCCCAACTTCCTGTTCATGGATGATGATGCTCCACCACATGGCTGGACTACAGGAAGTGGGCGTGGCCTCACAGGTTTGGCCAGCAATGACCCCTGACCTGAACCAGAACTCCATGTAGAACTTGTGGAGGAGCTGAACGCCTCCGAACGACATGAGGTTAGCGAGGAGCCGGAGACGCCGAGGTTGAGCTGTCACCGCAGCAAACGGAGGAAATACTCGCCATCGACACGCCCGTGTTTGGGATTTGGGCGATCTTTGTTACTCTCCTCATTTTTAGGGTAATAAATATCAAACTAATAAAAATGTATTTCTACTCATTATTAATATCAAAGGGAACTTTTCAGTGTCCATTTCTTTTCAGGGTTATTGGGTTTCTGCTGGGCGAAGGCGGATCCACCCTGAACAGGTCGCAGTCTGTTTCACTTTACATACTGGATTCAAACTCAGACCATATAGCAGAACAAGTCACTATGAGGAGTGTGACACACGCAGACTTTAGCAGCAACGTCTAAAGATTTCAGTTCAGCAGCACGAGACCCGGTTCACCCTAACGGCAGAATGATCCAGATTCTGAACCTTTAGAGGTTCTGGAAGGACTGTCACATGCAAATAAATGTCATCATTTGAATTAAATCTGTTCCATGATTTTATCCTGTTACAGGACAGCTACCTTCCTTTGCCTTTTAGCCTGACCTTAAATACTGATGATCATCATTTCAGGCAGCGGCTACACCACCCATTCCAGATTCCACCAGCAGGCGGCGTCCTCCTCTGTTCATTCAGACTCCTACAGCAGTAAAGAATTTATAGTCTTCAACATTTTCCAAATGAAATTTGAACTCAAATTAGAATCAAACTTTACACACTCCCAGTTTCTTCAAATACTTATGAAATAAAATATTAAACAACAATACATGCATTTTTAAGAAAACTGTTTGACATAGAAATAAATAATTGTACTTTTTTAGGAAGGAAATAGAAACATAAAACCTTTTTTTTTTAGCTCTGCACACACCTCCCATTTTCCAGACCTGCTGAATCACTTTCTGGGTCACAGAGTTGCTGGTGCCGACCCGGCTTGTTGGGTGAAGGCAGGGTTCACCCCGAACCGGACGCCAGTCTGCTCGTGTGCACAACTGGGGGCAATTTACAGACACCAATTAACCTATGGAGGATGTTTTGGGACAGTGGGAAACATGAAACCCAGCGAGGGATTTGAGCCAGGACCTTCCTGCTGTGGAGTGAGAGTGCTGACCACTGTACCACCGTAAGCAAATTGATGCACATGTATCTAAAAGGATGTGAAGCTATAATTTCAAACATGAACTTTAATATAGTAAATGCATTTCATCACCCAAACAAAACCATGTGACATTTTAGACTTTTGATGTAGTGTTTGTACATGATTTAAAATGTAATTAGTAATACTATCGTTAGTGTTTAATAAAATCTATGAAAGAGAAAACATTTGAATCCAGAGGGGACTGGCAGTGAGGAGTCCACGGTGCAAAATCCGGGTGGAAACACCCAATAGACATTGTTCTTCATGTCCTGATATTGAAATGAAAGTTTAATATTTACAAAAGTAAATGTTTGAAGACCAAACCACCTTTTATTACGTTTCACAAAAAGCTGTTTTTATTTTCAGTCACTAAATTATTTAAAAGAAAGGCGGCTTGAAATTACTTTATTTTTTTCCGAAAATATCAACCTAATGAGAACCTTTAACAAGTATTAAACTATTTGGATGGTTTATGTTCTTGTGTCTCTGTGTGTGTGTGTGTGTTTGTGTGTGTGCTATGTTCATTCTTTTCTTTTATGTTCTATACATATTTTATTTTAGGCGATGGTGATTGTTATTCGAGGTAAAGTTGTTTAAATAGTTACTGTTGTTGATCTATGTATGATAACTCAATTGTTAATAAAGTTTTTTTGGGGGGAATGAATGAAAAAAAAAGGCGCACAATCAGGATTAGTGAGCTGCTTTTATTTTGAAAGTTTGAGCGGAAATCCTGTGTTGAACATCCTCAAGAATGGCTCTGCAACAGCCTTCTTCCAAATCGCAGTAGCTTTTCGCGCGTTTCTCCAGGATATTGGTCCATGCATTCTTTAAAAGAGGTAAAGTCCCAGTTCTGTAAAACGTTCTCACTGGTTTGGGTTGAAAAGTTTTGGTTTTTGTGACTTCTGTTCCGTTTATAGATTCTGCCGAGCTAGCTAAACAAGCGGCTGTTGCTGTTAGCCGCTAGCGATGCTTCTTCACGTCCCTTCAGGGCGAAGCTGCTCTATGTTGAGTTAAATAAAACTAAAATGATAGATACAAAATTCTATCCAGTTAAATGTTTATCTTTGTCACCACCTTAACACAATTGTACTGAAACAATTCAACCTTTCTATAGTTAGCTTCTTTCTTTCTTTCTTTCTTTCTTTCTTTCTTTCTTTCTTTCTTTCTTTCTTTCTTTCTTTCTTTCTTTCTTTCTTTCTTTCTCCATCATAGCAGCTTTCAGCTCTCTTGACTCAGTCTGTCCTGTACGTCAGTGTGAGGCTGCTGGTTGTTTTTTAAGGCTTGAAATGTGTTGACAGATTTGCAGAATTTGTGTCAAACCCTTAGAAAGCTTTCATCATCATCTGTGCCTCAGGAGAATCGAACCCTATAACTGTTATTTCCGGCTGGCCTTTACAGTAGAGTCAAAAGCATGAATGTAAATATATGTCACGAATTCAGAGTAACAAGAAAATAAACGCAGAATAAAAACATTGCAGAGAAGTCATTTAGTCTAAAGCATGAACATGGATACATAACTTTATTAAAAACCTTTTTTAACCTAATATAAATCAAAATACTCCTACTGGCAAGTATTAAAGTCTAAATCAGGTTGTGTCCAAATCCGTCAGTACTCACTAAATACTGCACTAGATGGTGTGTTCCCCCTTTTTCTAGGGCTGTCCTGATCTACAATTCCCAAATCCAGAGCCCTGTAAATTTCCCGGGAGTCTCTGTGAAAAACCTGTGTGCATCGATGTAAAAATAGACCACAATGCATTGCCTCGGAATTTATTTTTTTGCCAAAAAAAAATGTATTTTTTAATAAACCATCAACGTTTTTCTCTTCAGAAGACAGTGGAGTCATAATCGTCCCAAAGTGCTCATATTAATTAGATTTTAACCTTCTGAAATCGATGACATCATATCCGCCGGTTAAAGAAAAAGGTAGTGAGCGTGGCGTCTGAATGACTTTTAAAATTCAGGGCTCTACATAGAGCTGCACTATATAGATTTTAGTAGTTAGGGCGGGAATTCAGACACGGCCTCTGTATCATTTCAGTTTGAACTCCTGATGTGACTGACGGGTCAAACCCGAGGCACACATGCTGATCTGATCAGCGTCTCCTAAAGGTTTTCATCGTCCAACGCTAGAATCACGCCGCTTCTGATGAGCGATTAGAGAGGATGGACTCCTGGTTGCTGTTGGGCGGCTTTGGACGCCTCCTCAGCCGCAGCCAACCACAGCGAGACGTTTTATTCCACGTTCCGTTTGTTAGATTCGGCTCATTTAGTCAGGTTTGGGCTTTGGCGTGACGGCTTCTCTCACTTCCTGCTGACGCCTGGACTCTAAAATCTAGTCTGAACACATGAAAGGTTTGGGGAAATGGAAGAACTTCTCTGTTTTATTGGGTTATATTTACTGTTTTATATAATTATATGAAAATTCAGTGATTCTAGTGTGTGAATTGACCCATCAATGGGTCGTTCGGTCCCCCTCACAGCTCTGACAGCAACCATGGCCGAGCGGGAGGAGCGGCGCTTCGCTCAGGTCTCCAGGGAATCGGTGGCTCTCATGGCTGAGAGTGCAGGGGTGGAACTTGGCGAGGAGATGGCGGCCGTGCTGGCGGAGGACGTCTGTTACAGACTCAGAGAGGCTGCTCAGGTGAGTGCTGCCTAAAGGCACGCTGGAAGCCAGGTGACGGGGAACAGAACCGTGACTTCCCAAGATTCTGGACTTGTAGACCTTACACCAGACCGTACTGAGACCGCTGTAAACTAAATAAAGGTTAGTTAAATCAAAAATAAGACCTGAAGACATGCAGCTGAAATCAGTGTCTGAGGATCTCATGAACCGGTTAAAAGTCTGCAGTCTACAATAACACTAAGTTTAGATTTCCTTTTTGTTCCTTTATTAGAATCACTGGACAATCACATCGACCCTTTTAACATACAACCAAGGATCACCTTAAAACTTTTGTATAAATATCATTTATTGAATATTGGACATAACTGTAAACCATAAGCTCCCCTTTGCCAGGGATCTACTAGGAACAAGTCTGCATTTCAAAATAAAGTGAATCTGAAAACAGTCTGGAGAATATCGGACAACAAAAACATCGTCCGATGCCGAAGTTAGCACCGATATATCGCCCATCCCAGACGGATGTGACCCATCTCTGGTTCAGCGCTGCTGGCTCGTTTGGTTACAGTCCCGTTAAATGGGGGTCTGTTCCTTTTAGGGCTGTATTGCTTTTACCAGCTCTGTGGCCTTGTGGTAGAGTGTCCGCCCTGTGACTGGAAGGTCGGGTGTTCAAATCCAGGCAGAGTCAGACCAAAGACTCTAAAAATGGGACCCAATGTCTAAGGGGTTGGAATGGGGGGGTTGAACCACCAAATGGTTCCCGAGCGCGGCTGTGTCTGCAGCTCACCGCTCCCCCAGGGGAGGGGTCAAATGCGGATAACAAATTGCACACACCTAAGTGTAGAACAGCTAGTGGTACTTTAACTTTAACCTTTGTCTGCCTCAGAGCTGCTCTCAGTTCATGAAACACGCCAAACGGAAGAAGCTGACTGTGGAAGACTTTAACAGAGCTCTGCGGTGGAGCAATGTGGAAGTAAGCGCCGAGTGTTTTTGTGGTGTGTGTGAAAGTGGACGTTCCTTCAACATCTTCACTTGTCCATCAGGCCGTCTGTGGCTACGGAGCCCAGGACGCTCTGCCCTTCCGCTCGGGGAAAGAAGGAGAGCTTTTCTTCGTGGAGGATCGGGAGATCAACCTGATCGAGCTGGCTCTGGCCACCAACATCCCCAAAGGCTGTGCTGAGACCATGGTGCGAGGTGTGTATGCGTGCACGCGTCCGGACACACGAGCCAAGGCTTGCACTGAACGCGGCGCCTCTGCTTTGTGGCAGTGAACGTGGCGTACCTGGACGGGAAAGGAGGCGTGGAGCTCCAGGGAGCAGGTGAGAACCGGCTGTTCATGTCAACGACTGCTTTCACATTTTTTACCGACGGCTTGGGGAAATTCACTGCAGCGAGTCATGAAGGTGTGCTTAAGGAGCCCCAGGTCCAAATGCTGCAGAGAGTTCTGACTGAACCGCCTAAACACCTCAGAGGAGCTGAAGGTCCTCCATCAACAGCTTCAAGAACGGATGATGTGGACAGCTGGTCCTCTGGATGTGATGAACATACTAAGTTATTGCATTTAGAGGAATAGTTTACCAGGAACCTTTAGCTACAACATAATAATTAGAATCCGTTGAAAGTCCTTCAGGTTTTCTCTTCTTGAAGCAGAAACCCGTTTGTCTCTGAATGTTGGCTCCTCACAGTACCGACTGCAGTCCAGTCTCTGTCAGACGACCTGCTGAAGTATTACCAGCAGATCACTCGAGCCATCCTGGGAGACGACCCCCACCTCATGAAGGTGAGCCCCCGGCGGGTCTCACGCGGACGAGTGAAGCCTTTCCCGCTCATCCTGTCTCTGCGCCCCGCAGGTCGCTCTGCTGGACCTCCAGTCCAACTCCAAGATGGCTGCCTTGCTGCCGTACTTTGTCTACGTCATCAGCGGAGTAAGTTCTCTCCGTTCGACCTCTGATCAGCGGATACTTCTAGGTTCAGATTGTGGATATTTAAACCTTTGAAAGCAGAGGAGGTTTCACAAATGCAACTTCACCACAAGGAGAAAAGGTGGCAGTCATGAGCCGCTTCCAAATCGAGTCCCTGATTGGTCAAAGCTAAGCAAATCATGAACCTGAAGGTTTTGAACAAGGAGGTCCAAATTTCTGAGCCCGGTGTTAATGTAGCTTAGGAAATTATCCCAAAGAATCATGGGAAATGAGAAAACCAGGCGCTGATGCCGGACAGACTCTGAAACCCCACCTGTAGCTGTTTTAGGTGGAGCGGGGAGACAGGTGAGGACGTTCCCCACGTCTGATTGGCCGAGGCAGTTTTAGGGATCGAACAGTTCCCAAAATGAGAACACTTGGCTGAAGCTGTCGTTCTGACCAGCTGAGTGGCCTTGTGGTAGAGTGTCCGCCCCATGAGTTCAAATCCACGGCCGTGTCGTAACAAAGCCTCTCGGCAATAAGGAGTTGGATGGGGGAGGGGGGGTTAAACCACCAAACCCACCAATCAAACACAGAGCTATCATATGCTGTTCCTGGTAAACGTGTGTTTTACACCAATCAGGTGAAATTGAATCACGGCACACCTGATCACGCTGATTGAAGTTAAAAACTTACCTGAGCTGTAAAAAAAATGAAGCTATAAAAACCTCAGACACGTCAAAAAGGAAGGAGCTGTGAGGAAGTCGTCCCAACACGCCAGTGTCCTGCTGCAGGTGAAGTCCGTCAGCCACGACCTGGAGCAGCTCAACAGACTGCTCCACATGGTGAGGAGCCTGGTCCAGAACCCTTACCTGTACCTGGGCTCCTACGTGCGCAGCCTGGTGTCCAGTGTGATGTACTGCATCCTGGAGCCGCTGGCGGCCTCCATCAACCCTCTCAACGACCACTGGACCCTCAGAGACTACGCCGCCCTGCTTCTGAGCAACATCTTCTGGTGAGGAAACCGTTGGTTTCTTCTCAGTTCTCTAACCGTGTCATCCAGCTGAAATCAGAGTTGGCTTTCTCACTAGGACACACGGGGATCTGGTGAGTGGACTCTACCACCAGATCTTGCTTTCCCTCCAGAAAGTTCTGTCTGACCCGGTCAGACCACTCTGTTCCCACTATGGAGCTGTGGTGGGGCTTCACGCTCTGGGATGGAAGGTACTGATAGTTCTGGGATGTCCCTCCTCTGTATTTGAGATGGACTGTTGAGTCTTTGAACATCCACCTGCCTCCCTGCAGGCGGTTGAGAAAGTGCTCTTTCCTCACCTTCCTGCGTACTGGGCCAACCTCCAGGCTGTTCTGGACGACTACTCCGTCTCCAACGCTCAGGTCAAAGCAGATGGACACAAAGTCTACGGCGCCATCCTGGTCAGTCGATCCTCTTTATTTTGATTCAATCAATGGTGTGAATAACCTGAATCAAACAAGAAGTTATACTAAACGGTTGAAGGTCTGCACTTGAATAGAACTCTTCTACCTTTAGAGCAGGGGTCCCCAAATCCAGGCCTGGAGGGTCTTTCATGTTTTCCAAACATCCTGCCATTGAAGCTCTTTATTGGCTAAACACACCTGATCCAGGTAATGAGCAGCAGAGAAGCCAGGAAAAACCGGCAGGAAGCCGGCCCACCAGGCCCGGATTTGGGGACCCCTGCTCTATTTTAGGAGCTTAAAGCATTTTCACTTTACTCACAATTATTCACGCACAGATGGGGCGGGGTTATGCAAATTAACCTGACTCCACCCATTGGCAGCAGTGTCTTCAGTTGGTTCTTTAGTCGGTCTGTCCGATCTAGTTTTAGATCTCCACTTCTTGGCCGTCACACCTTCTAGCGTAATGTCAACATTCATCTGGAATGACGGGCCGTTGAAGTGTAAACGGGTTCTTCTTCATGTCCTGCAGGTGGCAGTAGAGCGTCTTCTGAAGATGAAGGCTCTGTCCCTGTCCCATCCAGGAGAGTGGTGCTTCAATGCTCAAACCGGGTCTCTGGCAGCCGCTGGCGGCTACAGCTCCCCGGGCCTCAGCCCCCCCCCACAGAGTCTTTCAGAAGCCGCCTTTGGCATCGCCAGCCACCTGCAGGCGGGGAGCGGCGGCTGTCCGTGGGAGGAGTGGGCTCCCGTGTCGCTCCCTGCCATGTACTTGGAGCTGTACTCCTTTTTCGGGGACAGCCTAGCTGTCAGGTTCAGTACGGGGCCCGGTCTGGACAGCCCCCCTTACTGCCCTTCAGCTCTGCTCCGAGAGCCCAAGAAGGAAGCTCTCGGCCAGGGCTCCAACTCTGACACGGCCCGCAAGATGCCGCAGCTCACCGCCAACCTCAGCATCAGCCCCAGACGGGACGGGAGTCCTCGCACGGATCCCCCCCCACCCAGCCTGGCAGCTGCAGGGCCCGGAAGGTAAGGGGCCCCCTTTCCAGATCCACATGAAAGCAAAAGCCCGTCAGGACCTGAACCTCTGCTGTTCTTCTCTAAACCAGGTCTTTGCCACGCTCCTCCT
Source organism: Oryzias sinensis (assembly GCA_037389245.1). NCBI lineage: Eukaryota > Metazoa > Chordata > Actinopteri > Beloniformes > Adrianichthyidae > Oryzias > Oryzias sinensis. Next base: position 14,752,341 of record CM074505.1, on the reverse strand, counting down.
CTGCGCAGCGCTCCAGATACTCCTCGTCCCGCTCCGCTCAGCGGTTGACGGGTCTGCCGCGGGACGTCTTCCCCAAGGCCCGCTTTGCCTCCCCTCAAAACGGGCCCCCGACCTTCTCATTCGTCATCGGTGGGCGACAGATGGGCCAGCGGTGCCAAGGTCGGCGGCCCTTTCAGACTGTTTTTGCTCCGACCCCGCCTCCTGCTGCTGTCCCTCCTCGAGCCTACGCCCACAAACTCCCCGTCATAGGCAGAGTCGGGAAACCTGTGAGGCGTTGGACTTGTTCCCATTATTCCCTCCTGCTGCCGCTGTAGAGCCGCCTGTTCGTGGTCAGTGCCGTCGGATTAAAGCTCTTCTCATTGGTGTGTTGGTTTCCCGCCTTTTTGTTGCTGTACCTCAATGCCAGAAGGAAGAGCAGCAGAAATGTCAGACGATGACGACCTCTCTTCAACTAAAGCGGTCCTTCTCTTAACCGTTCACAGATCGATAAGTAATATTTACTGATAGAAAAACGTGCACACACTGATCCAAAAGGGTTTGGATGGCTGGAGGGAACCCTCCTCACCTGTGTGACTCACCTGTGGGACTCACCTGTAGTCAGTGTGGGTGCACCAAAAGTCTCCCAGCAGACCCTTGCATCCGGCGGTGCTCTGACATTTCGGGATTCTGAGTCGTGGGGAAAGCTAAAGAGCTGCCAGAAGACCTACGGGAAAAGGAAGCTGAGCGGCACAAAACAGGAAATGGAAGGAAGAAGACAGTCAGCAGGGATCTGATCAGGAAGTGAGGCGTTCTGTAGGAACCAAACCGCGGCCACGAGCGCTTCTGCCAGAAAAATCCTTAGGGATGCAAAGAAAAACCCCTCAGACCTTCAGCTGGGATCCGGGACTCTGACAAACGGAGGTGTGGATGTTTCCAGATGGACAAAAAAAGGACTTTAACATAAATAACACAGAATAGCTGGCTTACAAAAACGCCACAGAGACACGCCCCCAAACTGCTGGACCAAAGTCGTTTAGACTGAACCGTTTGACCACAACCAAGAACACTAATCCTACAGTGAAACACGGAGGCGGGTGGCTGATGGTTTGGGGATGTGTGCGCTGCACACATTGCTGGTGGGACGGACGCAGCACGCCGTCAGAAGATCCCGGAGGGAAACTGGAAAACTATTCAGCTGGGAGGCTGAACGGGACTCACTTGGACATTTCACCATTTCACCATGACGATGATCCAAAACCAGACCAGGGCCGCCTGTCGGTGGCTCCACCAGAATAAGGGGAAGGTTCCTGACCGTCTCCTGACCTCAATGAGTCGCTCGGGGGAGATGGGAGAACTTCTGCCAAGAACGGACTGCTTTACCACCAGAGAACAGAGAGAAGCTCGTCCAGAACGACCTCCAGGGACTTCAAGCTGTTGATGCAAAAGGAGGAAACAAGTCGACTTCTGAGGTTTCTGTTGTCATTAGGATTTCAAAAGTGTTGATGCTGTTTGACAGCAAACGCCTTAATCCACTAACCATGAGTGGACAAAAACGATTTGGACTTTATGGTTCATATTCTCTGAAAAATCAAATATATCTGAGCACACCTGTGTGTTTGGAATGACAGTTTGTCCAAGAATACGTTTGTTGTTCAGCTGTTTATTATTTTTGGAAAATTTCACAAGGGAAAATGGTCTAAATAGCAACTTAAGTTATCATTTATTACGTCTGGACTTTAAGTACTTTTACAAAACAACATGCAGGATATAAAGCCTGCAAGAATATTTCATAAAGAAACTGCTCATCTTGGAAAACAACGTAAACTTTCCCGGTAAATAACGTGCAGGTTGCACAGTTGTAGCTCTAGTTCTTAATAAAGTTTCTTTTAAAAATGATGTGCTTTCTTTCTTTCTTTCTTACCCTACAAGTATTGAAATATGAAACGCTGTCAGTCAGCAGCAGGGTTGGGAGCTCCAATTGACTCTGAAACAACGCGCGCGCGCTGGATGCGCGCGCATCGTCTTGGATGCGGTCCGGCGGCTCCACCCTTGCTGGGAAGGTGGCTGAGCCGCTGGCGGGTCCCGCCTTCCGCCGCTCTGCTCTGTTATGACTTCCGCGGAGCTGCGAGGTCGGTCATGACTTCGGTGTGGAAGCGCGTGCAGCGCGCGGGAAAGAAAGCCTCCAAGTTTGAGTTCATCGCCACTTTCCAGGAGCTGCTCGTGGAATGCAGCCATAAATGGTGAGTCCGAACACTTTCAGTCCGGAAGGACTCCAGCAGGAAGCGTCTCCAGATGCAAACCATCACCGAGAAGGTCGATTTGGATCCCGCAGAAGCAGTTTAAATCCGCTTTCTGATAGTTTGTGTTGTCGTCGTGCGGAGGCGGAAGTGAACGCCCACGTGTGACGGACGATCAGCTGTTCCTCATCAATGATCCATGATGCTGCTGACATAAGGAGACTCTTCTCCCCGACGTTTAACGTGACCGTGACGTAAGAAAGTCGATCCTACGGGAATAGGCGCTTCCTGTCACTTCCAGGTGTGGCCGGTCGTGATGACCCCCCCCCCCCCCCCCCC
>CM074505.1:14657368-14719967 GCA_037389245.1 Oryzias sinensis | reverse complement strand
ATAGATCAGGTCCATGTTCAATTTTATTTTTATTTTTTTAGTAGAACTTTCATTGAATAAATGTTGGAATCTAGACCAGTGTGGTTTCGCTTGCGCGTGCGCAGTGCTCAGCCCCGCTGTCTCGGCCGCAGAGATTTGACGTCGTGTCGCACGTCAATGACGTATTTGTCGCCAGAGAGGGAAAATGGCTGCATCTGTCGGGCTGCATGGCTCGCCTGCCCTCAGACTCACAGAGGGTTTAGTGTCGTTTCTGAAAGAACAGCGGCCAGAGTATTTACCGGAGGTGTTGGTCAACTACAGGGAGCACGGCCTTCAGATCCAGGTGAGCGCGCGGAGCGCTAAGGCTCATGGGAGCTTGATGTTTTTGTTAATCGAAGGCAGAATGCTAACGTGGAGCAGCACATCATTGTGTGTATTTGTGTGTTTCTCCTCAGGGAGCGCATGATGTGGCAGGTTTGGTGGGTTTCAGCAATGCCAAGTTATCCTCAAGCAAGACCAGGTGAGGCTTTCACATTAAAATGCTGATGCTTTTACTTTGAAAAAGCACTCAGGTAAAGGTAAAGGAGGACCGTTTCTGCATGTGTGCATCCATCAACAGGTTTGAGGGCCTGTGTCTGCTCTCTGTGTTGGTCAAAGACAGCAGCAGTGATCTGTTCCAGCAGCACTGCCTCTTCTGGCTGCGCTCCCTTCAGCAAATCATCCAGGTATGGAGAATGCTGCATGCAGGGGCAGGTGGGGCTGGGAGGGGGCATTTGTTGTCTATATTCAGCCCTGCTCACCCTTACTGCCCCTCCTTCATGCACCGGAAGTCAGCATATTTTTTGAAATGTTCTTGTTGTAGCATTTTTCTGATGATGTATGACATTTATAAAGGAATTCAGATTAAACTAGAAGGAGCTGCTTTTCCAGAAGGAACTGCAGGGTTGAATGCATGATTTGTGAATGAAACTTAAAGGGTAAGAATTGGCCTAAAAGTAAAGAAGGAAATGATCAGAGTTGACTATAAAAAAGGGGAAAATGGCACAAACACAAAAAAAAAGTTTGTGAAAAATGTTAGAGCCGGGTATCGAACCAGCGAGCTTCTGCACCAAGGATTCCCCATGTGTTTCAATGGAGGCAAAATCCTGGAAAATCTGGAAAAGTTCAAGGATTTGAAGGATCAAAAAGTCAGAGCTGGAAAAACATGAAAGAGCTGAACATTTAAATAGATGGATGCTTAAAATAGATGAAAAACTGTAGGAGAAGTTAAGCGGCAAAAAATAGAGGAAGATACTAGAATAAAGAAAGAGAAACAGGAAAACACTGGTTGAAGGATTTATAGCATTTCTGAGTATTTCTTTATTGAAAGCAGACAAAACAAAGGCGTCCATTTCTCCCTGGATCCTGAGTGAGAAAATCCTCAATAAGCTCGACCTCACCAAGCCCCCCCATCCTGCAGGAGCTTGAATGAAGCCTTGACCAGATTCTGCAGAAACGCCTGTCAGTTGTGTCTCCCTCTCTGCTGCTGCAGTCTCAGGCTCCCGTTCAGACCGTCCAGCTGGCCGTCAACATCCTGAAGGACCTGCTGCAGTACTCCAGCCATCTAGCGGAGCTCGCCAGGGAGGTCGGCCTCAACTCCATCCTGGGCATCCTGACGTCCCTGCTGGGCCTGAAGACCGAGGTGAGGTGGGGGGGGCAAGCTAGGAAGAAAGGCTGGGGGGCCGCCTGGCACGTTTATTTTCATCCGTTTTAGTACTTAATCGTATGTGTTCTGAATGTTTGTTTGTTTAAAGATGGAGTGGATCTATTGATGATCAGTAGAAATGAAGGGCGGGGTCATTTTCAAGATGATTTTGTCTTTTTCGGTGGTGTTTAATTATAGTTTAATCTAGTTTAGATTAATTTAAATCTTTCAGGAACACAGAGGAACTGAATGTTTTAATTTTATTCCACACATTGACGGTGTACTGCCTTGTCTGTACCGGTCCTTTTAAACTATTGGCCCCTTTCACTTTTCTCTCTAAACGTCTCTAGTTGTTGATTTTGTGTTTTTAAAGCAGCAAAAAGAAACAGAAATAAAGATACATTCATGTATTTGTACTTGACACGTTTTCACTACAGCTTCCAGCCTTCCTCCCTTATTTTGTCCATTTTTACTCTAGTTGTTCATTGGAACTTGTCTATTTAGTGTTTCCTTTGTCTTATTTTACAAACGTTTATGTAATACTCGTTGTTTTTCTAAATGGTTTATAGTAGAAATGGAAGATGTGCATAGTTCAGTTCTGTTTCAGTGAATTTTTATTAAACTCTTTTTGGAGAAATTGAATCTGAAAGTGTTTCTATGACCCTGAAAGCTGCTCAGCGTTGGTTTGAATATTTATCTGTTTTTGGCTTTCCTAACGTTCAAAAGCATCCGTGTTGTTTGTGTTCCAACCCTCCAAGTGTGAACTAGCAGCCATGGAGGGAATGGTGGCCTGCATGCTCTTCTATCCCAGAGCCTGTGGATCCCTGAAGGACAAACTAGGAGCGTATTTCCTCTCCAAGATGGACAGCAACAACATGAAAACCCAGGAGGTGAGGACTCATTCTGTCAGTGTCTGTCTCCTTTTGTCCAGCTGTTTATGAATTGTTGTTGCTTTTTTTGGTGTGTAGATGGCCTGCTTGTGTTACAGCCATTTGCCCTCCCTGGGGGGGCTTTTGGACAGAGCCATCAGTGCTGGCAAAGCTGACGGCTGGACCAATCAGATCCACTGTCTCCTGGCTACGGCTGATGCCTTGTTGACTCAGATCTACAAAGGTTCAGAGCCAGGTAACCTGTATGGTGGTTTGTTAGTACACACGTGTATTTTTTTTACTTTTCTGTGCTGGGTTGAGTAGTTTTACTCTTTATTTCTGTGCAGCCACAGAAGGGGAAACGTCCCAGGCAGTCAGCGATTCAGAACTTTAGTTATTGACCAAAAATCCTTATTTTCTGCACCATCAAACAAAAAAAAACAGTATTTTTCTGAAATGTCCACCATGACGTTCATTACTCAGAATGATTAATTAGTGTCTGATTAGTTCCTTTGTTGATGGTTGAGTTAATCGAGGGGTGGGCAAACGTTTTGACTGGGGTGGGGGTCTTGAAATGTGACTGAAGCAGATCTGCGGAACATTTTGGGAGTTTTTAATTTCAGGGCGGTGGCTTTCGTTTGTGCCTGTGCCTGTGTGTGAGTCGATTACCTTTTATGGGAAACGCTAACACGCTCATGTGGCGTTGAAATGGTCGGGAAAAATGACGGTTCGCCTCCAAATACAGAAAACAAACATCAATATCCGAAAAAGAACAATTCTTCCAACGGTCTGTGGTTATAGAGCGCCATCTGTGGAAAGACACCAGAATTACAGGGAGAATTAAACATTAGTTAGGATTATCAATATAATTAATTTCACTTTGGCGTGCCAGATTTAATGGTTGATCACTTATGGTCCCGGGCCGTAGTTTGGCCACCGTGTTTTCCGGTTGCTTCCTGTCTTACAGACGGCTCTGATGACACATTCAGTCCAAAATAGGAGGGAAAAACGGCGTTCATTTGTATATCTTATAATAACACAAAGAGAAAAAAAAGTTTCCTAATTTAGCCCCATAGTCGCCAAAAACCTGATTCTCTTGAAGTCTACAATAAAAATGATTATTACATATATATATATTACTTATAATGATACCTCAACATAAACCGTTTATTTAGTTGAATATGGAAATAAGTAGAACTGAAGCCAAAGACTGAAGTATTCTGAGGAGGATTCACTTCAATTAGAACTGCTTTGGAGAACTACAAACCTGAGGCTGATGGGACAGAAAGAGAGAAACAGACCAGAATCTCTCCTAGCTTGAATAGTTTCACATATTAGAACCAGGTTTTGTGAAAATTCTGTTTGTTCTTGCAGAAATGGTGGTGCAGTACACAGGTCCTGGAGTGGAACTCGCCTTTCCTTACCTGGACCCAACAGAACCGCTGCTGCTTCTGCGGCTCCAGCAAAGATACACTGCTGTGTGCAGAGCTATGAGACACACACTCAGGTAACACACACACACACACACTCACATACAGAATATAAAAGTGTCTGTCAGGATGTTGGTGGTCTATTTACTGTGGAGCCTCTGGAGAGAATCTGGACAATTTAGGGATTTATTTATTTAACATGAAGCATTCTGAGCATGAATGAACAACATGGAGAAGAAGTTTTCGATGCGTAGGTTTGTGATGTGTGTATTGTCATGGAGTGTGTGATGTCATGAGTGTGTGATGTCATGGGTGTGTGATGTCAAGGGAGTGATGTCATGGGTGTGTGATGTCATGGGAGGTGATGTCATGTGGTGTGTGATGTCATGGTGTGTGATGTCATGGGAGGTGATGTCATGGGTGTGATGTCATGGGAGTGATGTCATGGGTGTGTGATGTCATGGGAGTGTGATGTCATGGGTGTGTGATGTCATGGTGTGTGATGTCATGGGAGTGTGATGTCATGGGTGTGTGATGTCATGGGAGTGTGATGTCATGGGTGTGTGATGTCATGGGTGTGTGATGTCATGGGAGTGTGATGTCATGGTGTGATGTCATGGGGAGTGTGGATGTCATGGGTGTGTGATGTCATGGGAGTGTGGGATGTCATGGGTGTGTGATGTCATGGGTGTGTGATGTCATGGGAGGTGATGTCATGGGTGTGTGATGTCATTGGGGAGGTGATGTCATGGGAGTGTGATGTCATGGGAGGTGATTTCATGTGAGTGTGATGTCATGGAAGGATGTCATGGGAGTGGGGATGTCATGGGTGTGTGATGTCATGGGTGTGTGGATGTCATGGGTGTGTGATGTCATGGGAGTGTGATGTCATGGGAGTGTGATGTCATGGGTGTGGGATGTCATGGGAGTGGGATGTCATGGGAGTGTGATGTCATGTGAGTGTGATGTCATGCGGGGTGTGTGATGTCATGGGTGTGTGGATGTCACGGTGTGTGATGTCATGGGTGTGTGATGCTGCGGAGGATACAGATGTCATGGAGTGTGATGTCATGTGAGTGTGATGTCATGTGAGTGTGATGTCATGGGAGTGTGATGTCTGGGAGTGTGATGTCATGGGGAGGGATGTCATGGGTGTGTGATGTCATGGGTGTGTGATGTCATGGGTGTGTGGATGTCATGGGAGTGGGATGTCATGGGAGTGTGATGTCATGGGAGTGTGATGTCATGGGAGTGTGATGTCATTTGAATTGAATGAATGAATGAATGAATATTACAGCTTTTCAACAGAGGCGTTCTGGATTGTCAAACCTAGAAAATCTAATTGTTTTATTCGTCTTCTCATCATCAGGGTGGACCCGGCTTCAGCTGTTCGTCTGCCAGTAAAACCAATCCTCAACCTGGTGTGTCGAGCTCTCGCTGTAAACTCCAAGAGTACTGTAAGTGCAAAAACACACACATATACACACACACACAACATTCAAATAGATAAAAAGAAGATGAAGAGATATTCAATGTTCCTTATTGGAAATCGAGATAATGGTTTGTTTCTGGAAACCGTCCGATTCAAATCATTTTTGTTGAACAATGACTGCTGCTGCTTTTACTGTTCAACTCCATGAGTGAATTAATTACAATAACAAAAAGTAATGGCACTTAAGAATCTGCTGATAGAAGTTTTAAAGGCCCACTTCAATGAAAATGGTGTCATTTATTAATGGAGGACATTTGTCAAGAAAATTAGGCTCAAATGAGCAATTTGTGGGGTTTCTTTTTTTTAAATATTGGGAATCAGGAGCAGACGGAAAAAAGGAAAAAATGTTGTATTTGTTTCATACAAACTATACTGGGCGGGGCCACAGTCTCCCAGCTCCGCCCCTTTCTGATCATCCACCTGCATACAAACGGATCCATGAACATCTTTGTTTTCCTGAGCTGGAATCTGGATCAGAACTGGACGGATGGACAGCTCCGATATTGCTGCTGTTGCTGTTACCTGGCTGGGGTTGTTAGGGGCTGTAAGCTAGCGGGAGAGTGTAAACAAAGGGATGATGGGAAATTAAAAACCGGATGACAGAAACCAGTCGGCAGGTATATTTATGCCTCAAATAATCATAATGCAGCGATAAATTCTTTCTTTGTTGTCCACAGACAGTTCACTAAAGCTTTCTGTTCACATACGTGTTTTAAATTACTGCACTCTTTATGATTTGATGACGCTCTGTGTTTCCGTTTAATCTGTTCCTTTTCAGAGTTTATCTGCAGATGGAAGTTTGATGCTGTTGATTTTACCCAGCATTCACTGCAACACTTTAGAGATGCTGTCAGACCTGATCACAGTGTGAGTACTCACAGCTGCATGTGCCCCATACGTCTCAGGTTTAGTTTGAGCCTTAGCGACCTTTGGAATGCACTGATCCAATAACTAAAGGGAACACCAGCTAACTGCTAACGGATGGAAGATTCTTTATAAATGCTTCATTCTTTGCAGACTTGCATGTGCTGACAACACAACCACACAACACAACAGGATTAATGCTAATTACATGTATTAGCCTGTGGAGGTCTGGATGTGGAATCATACTCAAAAGAAAAAAACTCACTGATCCAACGTGGATGTAACGTTTTTGACACGAGTCAGAATCAGGGGCAGGAGTGGGCGTGGCCTCCACATGCCCATATGACTTTACTTCTGATGAGGAGGGGGATGGTCCCTTGCCCTGGGCCGGTCCATTCCACCGAAACCTTAGTCTAGCAGAAACTGCCGACACCATCCAGCCACATGAGGTCCAGTGTGGTTTGGCATTAGGAGGAATCCAGGGCCCAACCGCACCAGCATGTGGTCTCACACAGGGTTTGAGGATCTGATGTGGGTACATAACAGCCGTCAGGCTTCCTTTGGTGAGCTCATGGAGAGCTCTGCGTCCCTAAATCATTGCTGAACCGGTCAGAACATTCTCCAGACTCTGTCCTCTCTTTCATCTGTGAAGACCACAGGGCACCAGTGGAGAATTTGTCGATCTCGTTGTTCTCCTGCAAATGCCAAACGTCCTCCCGGCGTTGGGCTGTGAGCACGACTCCCACCTGTGGACGTCGGTCCCTCATGGGGTCTGGTCCCAACCGTTTGGGCAGACGCGTGCACGTGTGGAAATGGTCATTCTGGGGGGGCTCTGGCTGTGCTCCTCCTGTTTCTCCTTGAGCAAAGGAGGAGGTGGTGGTCCTGATGCAGGGTTGCTGCCCTCCTACCGCCTCCGCCACATCTCCTGATGTTCTGGCCTGTCTCCTGGTAGCGCCTCCACGCTCTGGACACGACGCTGACAGACGTTGATGTGTCGTCCTGGATGAGTTGCACTTCCTGTGTGGGTCGTAGACGCCGTCTCACGGTTCCACTGGAGTGACGGCACTGTTGGGATTCAAAAGTCACCAAAGCATCTGCCAGAAAACAGCAGGGTGGAGAAGTGGTCACCACTGTCAGAATCGCTCCTTTATTGGAGGAGTCTCGCTGATGGCCCTTTTCTTTCCACCTGTCGTCTCTTCCACTTCCACCAAAACAGGTGAAGTGTCATCGGTCAGCAGTGCTTCCTGATTGGACAGTTTGATCAACATTGAGTTATTTAGGTGTTCCCTTTATTTTCTTGAGCATTCGTAAGTTTACTTAAAAATGACCAACAAAAAACCTTTAGCTCACTGAGATTTTATTGGTTTTACTGACGTTTCTATCAGAAATCCAAGTTAAATTTTTAGGATTTATTTTCAGGAATAAACGGTGAAGTTTTTAGTAAAAAGTGGCGTCTGGTAACTCTGCCTCGAGGAACTAGTTGGTGCGATTGCAGCAAAGCTAGATCCTGTTAATCAGTTTAGCCTGATTTCTATCAACGCCTGCTTTTTGTTGGTGTGATTCTTGTATTGCAGGGTCCGCAGCAGCATGGTTCCATACGCCGCTATCATTCAAAGGCTGCTTTCTCAAACGTTGTCTGCTTGGACTCCTCTGGTGGAAGCAGGCGTTGGACGGCAGAGAGGGTACAGGTGAGGGCCTCTACCTGTACCTGCTGCCTCACTGACACTGAGGTTCTTTGGTGAAGACTCCACAGGAGTCCATACTGTGAGTTTTAGTCTGTGTGTGAATTAAGGAAGGTTTTCTTTTTCTTGTCCAGCTCGGTTAGGGTGTCTGTGTACAAAACCTTAGAGCTTTGGGTCAAGGTAGTGGGAGCTTCTGTCAGCATTCTCCAGGAAAACCCAATGCATGCAGACCTGCTGTTCAGTAACCTGCTTGGTGACATCACCCCCGGACCAGAATCCATCAAGGTCAGAATTGACCTCATTCAGAAATGAACTGACTATAAAAAGCAGTGGCTATGTGCTTGTAGCAGTAACTGAAGATGGACTTGGTCCACCGTTTGCTCCCTTCTTTCAGTTTAGGGCGGGTCTGGGTGTGGACGTAGTTCCCGGGGGAAAGCCAGGTCCTCGGAGGACGAAGCATTTGGTCATTGCAGATCCAATGGGTCCATCACTGCAGAGGAAGGGGGACCCTTTGTCCAATCAGGACACGTGCCTTGCTGCCCTTAGAGGTGGAATCCATTTTTGATCCAATAACAACGGTTTAGTCAGGTGTTTTTATGAAACTGCTGACTTTTAAACAACTTGTTTCTCTTCTTCTGCAGCATTGAGACAAATCATCCAGACGTGCGGGACACTGATAAAGGAGGACATACACAAGGTACGTTTGTGGAAAGGACGATCAGGACTGAGGGTCTGATTTTAACGTCAAGTTACTATGAGAGGTCACAGTACATCATCACAGCTGTAGGCTGCAGGGATGGACCACCGTCTGCATGATTTCCAGATATCCAAGCTCTACCCGTGACTAATTACCTGCTTCAGGCGTAGGGTAGGGTGTGTTGTAAAAACACTCCATAATGCGACCCTCGAGGCCTGGAGTTGCCCGTCCCTGGCGGGGCATTTCTTGTTGGAGGCAGACTTAAAAAAATTTCTGACAATTGCTCCATTTTCCAGAAAGATGTGTACGGTTTACTGCACACATGATGTGCTGTTCATGCTGTTGTGTATGGCGTCATGACCCTCCTTTCCTGTTCTTGCAGAGGCTCCATGAGGTTGTGTTGCCGCTGTGTGTGTGTCTGCAGCAGCAGAAAGGCTCCAGCTCGGTTTTCGAGTCCACCGGGGCCATCAGTGGGCAGTACAGCAGCGCTCGTGCTCGCCGAGAGCTTTTCAGGTGCGTCGTTTGTAAATGCGCCGTATTGTGTCGCTCTGGTTTTTCATGACAGTCGCCCAACCCTTCTGCAGATTTGTGAAAAATGCTCCTACAGCAAAGCAAAGTCTGCGTTTTGGGACATGTCTTTTACGGTGGTTCACGTGTTCTTTGTGCGGATTATTCGTTCTTCTTCTGTGGTTTTAAGGTGGTTCATTTCTGATCCATCTGTGAACATTTGACCTAAAGGCCGCAACTTTTCTCACTTTTTCCACGTAGATTCACATCTGACCAGTTTACATCCGTGTAATATGCACTAAATTCACATAGTGGCTGTGGAACACGGCCTTTAAAGGCTAAAATACTGATGATGTCATAGATTTAATGGTACAGTTAAAGTCAGAATCCATGGTTGTATTCCAATAGTAGGATTTGGAAATCCCTGTTCTGGTTTCATTTTTGTTTTTGGGCCAAATTGAGTCTTTTTCCTCGGCTGATCGGTCATTCGGTTGCTGTGACGGCGACTGCCGTTCAGTCTTATTCTTCAGGTCAAAACGAGAATCTGAATGTCAGATCACCAGTTGCGGTTACTAGTTGTTGATTGGGGGTCATCCATTGCAGAGGTTGTCATGACGACTGAGCCGTCGTCGGGTAAGCGATGCAGAAAACATGTTGGCTCTGTTTGTGTGACTTCCAGGTTGCTGCTGGCTCTGGTTCTGGTCCCGTCACCATCATGGCCTCCACCTCTTACCTGCGCCGTCTCCATCTTCAGCAACGGCCGCACTGACCGCAACCTCAAGGTCAGTCACTGTTTAGCATACATTTTATATATGTATATGTGACATTTGCAAAGGTATGGAAGGTATGTTAAGGCGTTAGCGGGAACGCCGCTCTTTGACACACCGTACCTCTTTGACCGTTTACGCCATCAATGTGACTCGGCGGGAAAAAACAGCTTTTTCCTTTGGGCTTTGCATCAATGTGCAGCGTCTCCCCTGGGACTGGAAGGTCGTGAGTTCAAATCCATGGTAGAGTTGTACCAAATGTCTCCCTGCTTGATACTCAGGCTTAGCCCGCCGTGAGATCAGCGCCAGAAAACCGCGTCTAGAGTCAACTCTAGCTTGTTTAATGCTGTGGTTGAGGTTTGATTATATGAAAGACAGAATACGGCCATTATTTGTAGTTTCTGGAGATGAGCGATCTTTAGTTTTGATAAAGGTATAGAAAACTGAACGTAGGTCAGAGGTCTGCAGGGTCTGGAGCCGCTTTGGGAGGCGGGGCTATCTGTCAGAATTCCAACAACAAGGAATCCGATTATTTTATTTAGGGATGAGGAGCGACAGGATTTTTTATAGAGCAACAAATCGCAGAAACTCTGCGATGCACAGCGAACGTCCCACCCGCCGCCGCCGCCACGGGTGGCGAGCAGTTCAAGTTCAGAGGAGGAGTCAGACACGCCTCCACCTGTGAGTAGACTCCAGCCAAAGAGGACGTCAACAAAACAGAATTCCAGGAAATAAGCGAAGTGAGCAGCAGAGCAGCACCGGAAGACGGATTCAGATTGTTTGGGCTGCCTGGACGCTGAAGCCTCGCCGTCAGACATCAGAAAGGTCCCATCATGGAGGTGTGAGGCCTCCCATGAGCCTCTGTGAGGCGGAACACAAACGGTTTACAGAGGAGGCACAAACAAGTTCTTCAAAAACATGTTTTTGTGAATTTCCATCTGAAACTTTCATTTTATGCTGTAAATGTGAGCACTTTTCTCCAGACGGGATTCCCTGTTTTTGTATGATTTCTGGAAAATGACACAATAAAGTTAGTGTCACATAGATGAGGTTTTGATTAAAATGATCCCAGCCAAGCAAACAAGAAATAATTCAAATGGCAAAAATCAAACACCCAAACGGCCATCTGCTGCTTGGATTTCCTCCTTTTTCCAAAAGGATTCGTCCGATAACATTTTAGTAACCTCCGCCTCTTCCTCCTCCTCTTCCTCTCTCTTAGGTCTCTTCGTTCTGCGCCGAGGCACTGACCATCTGCAACACCATGGTCCACCCACGCATCCCTTCAATTGCCCTGCCCTTGCCCCCCCTCACCCTCAAACCCCCCACCTCTGCCCCGGTGCTCTCCCCTCAGGGGTCGGCTCCCAGGCTAACCCTGCCGACCCTCCTGGAGGCTCACGGTTCCGGCCCTCCTTTTCCTTCACGGCAGTCTCTGAATCTGGGCCCGTCGTCCATGCTGAGCTCTCTGGAAAACCACCTGTCGACGGTGCCGGGTCTGCCGGCTCAAGGCCCCACCCCCGGGGACCTGTTCTCCCCCCACCGGCAGCACGACTCTGGGCTCGGGCTTCCGGAAAGCCAGAGGCCCGTTTTCGTCCGCTTCGACAAAGAGGAGCCGGACGACGTGGAGATCTCCCTGGCGAGTGACTCGGACGACAGCGTGGTCATCGTTCCTCCGGGGATGATCAACCTGGACCAGCAGCAGGACGAGGCGGCGGCGAACGTGCAGACGATGCTGTCCGCCGCGCCGGCTGGGGGCGGCGTGGCCTTACCCGCAGCAGAATCGAACTCAATGGTCCCCATAACGGCAGCCACGAGCACAATCGACGTGTCCACTCTCCCGAACGACTTGCCCGCCTCGTCGTCCCTGCTCGCCACCTCGGCCTCCTCCATCAACTCCTTCCCCCCCTCCGGCGGCTCTGCGGCCCCTCTGCCTCCAGCCCTGAACTCCGGCATCGTCTCGGACCCGCACGGCGACCTGGCGGACGCGCTGCCCTGCAAACCCCAACTCCAGCAGATGCTGATGCAGGCGCCGGCGGCGGGTCAGACCAGCGCCATGGGGCTGCCGCTCCAGATGCTGCAAACCCCGCTGAGTCAGCAGGGAAGGCTCCACCCGCCGCTGCCCGCGCCCCCCAGCAACGAGGACTCCGCCATCATCAACATCAACAGCACCGATGACGAAGACGAGGAGGAGGAGCTGGAGGACGACGAGGAGCTGGAAGAGGAGGAGGAGGACGGGCTGGATGAAGAGGACGAAGAGGAAGGAAGCGAGGATTTCTACGATGGGGAGGAGTACGAGGACTACGATGAAGAGGAGGGAGAGGAGCTCGAGGAGGAGGAGATCGGGGACATGCCGCCGCTGGAGGGAAGCGAGGAAAAGTTGGTGGACGTTGCCATCGAGGAGGGGCAAGTCCTCCATCCCGCCGCCGCCGCCGATGACAAAGAGCCGAGTCAGCATCACGCGGAGGCGGACTCCGAAAGAGGAATACAGGAACTCCAACCGCAGAGGACCGTGTTCGGTGAAGACCGGGTGAAGCTGCAGGAGGTGGAGAGCATCGGCGTCCTGGAAGACGTGCAGGTGGGCGTGGAGGAAGATGAGAGCGAGCGCATGGACGATCCCACCATGCCTCAGATCATCTGCGTCAGCGGAGGAGCGCAGGAAAGCGTGGAGTCGGGGGATGAGGGGGGAGGAACGACCAGCGTCCTTCAAGAAGACAGTCATCAAGCTGCCAAGGAGGAGGAGCTGGAAGCTGCTGCAGAGGAGCAAGCGGGGTTCAGGGCAGAGGTGAGAGCCGCTGCTGAAACGGCGGCATGTAGACGAGACGGGTGAAGAGCGGAGGCTCACCAGGACAAACGGCATCACGGTTACGTCGCTTTGTGATGCGTGTCAACGTGCTGCTCCTCATTTCCCTTTGCTTCATGGTTCAGGAGCCTGAAGGGGAAACGGCGCCGGAGGACGTGAGCAGCAGCGACGCTTCGGATCCGCCTGCAGGACGGCCAGCCGGCGCTCCAGCAGAACAAGCAGAAGCAGGGCGGCGAAGTCCAGCAGAAGAAGAAGAACAACAGGCGGGAAATCCAGCCTCCGAGGGAGGAGAACAGCCAAAAGGAGAAGAGGAGGAGAAGGAGAGTGAACCGCCAAGAGAGGAAAGTGACAAAGAGGAGGCACAGGGGATGAAGAGGAAGAGGGAAGATGAAGTGGAGGAAGAGGCGGGACCAAGCACAGAAAAGAAGAAGGTAAGAACAGAACAGTTTCTGGCTTCACAAATATGTGGAACCTGTTTCTGTCCTGCAGTAGGTTTAGCTTTGAAAATGTTAGGGTCGTGCTCCAGTCCGCCTGTGATCAGCCTCACTTAAGGTCACTCATCCAGCTACTGAAGGGTTGCCAGTTTGATTCCCGGCTGCCACGTTAAATCAGGGGTCTCTTGGCGAGGCTCCGCCTCCAGTGGGTTACTCATCCTCCTAGTCCGTGTTTTCGGTGTGAGCCGGCGGTGAGAAGCTTGAGTAAAATGTCCACAAGACACGTCCAACTTCTGTTGGGTGGCGCCGGCTGTGCAGCGCCCAAGGCCGCTAGGTCCTACCTAGAAGCGCATCACCATCCAGTCGTTGGTCACATGACTCATTCAAAAAAAAGTGTTTCCGTTGCAGTTTTGGGACATACGTCCATCTGGACACGCCTCAAAAACAGTTTATTCCATAAATCCTACGGGCACGTCCGGATCACGTGCACACCCAGTGCACGTGCAGCCTTTGTGACGAGCCAGAGCTCACCTTACCAGCGACCAGAATGTGGCGTAAGGACGCTGCACAATGCCATCCCCCGAACGCCATACGTGCGAGTGACGTGCTCACCATGCACTTAGCCACACCCGCCACAATGGTACGTTCCATGTCCATGACCTCACTAGAGGGGGCCGTACGAGCCTCAAGAGGACTGCAGGACGCACCAGCGCCCCCCTCAGGACGCAGCCGCTCCTCCATGAACCTCCACGGACCGGATGACCCCAAAACTTTGTGATGATGTCACAGTGTGATGACGAGGGGCTCAGAGCGCAGGTCTTTAGAAGAACCTTCAGAAAACAGATCAAAATACCACTGGGGGGGGAATGAACATGGTAAAACACTGAAGAGCGCAAAAAGTTTATTTGGTATGACATATGCCCTTTAATGACGAAGCAAGACACTTCATTCTTAATTCCATTTAACCCTTGTGGTATCCTATAGGGTCAAAATGACCCCCCCCCCCCCACCACCCTTCCATTGACATGTTCTCTCTACCATGACAAAGGTGGAAAGATTTCATGTAATCCATGGACACCAGTGAAGATCACAAATCATTGAAGAAAAAAGGTTCAGAGCTCTGTCTAGTGGGTCTAGATGACCCTACTCCCAATGGTAAAGTGCCTAGGATAGAACAAGGGTTACACCTCGATATTTGGGTCATAGTTTTGTAAATTTGTGTATTACAAAAGAACGAAAAAAGTCAGAAAATAATTTTTATTCAATTTGCCAATAAGCAATGGACAATAAAGAAAAACCTGTAATCAGAGATCACTAAGCCTTGTGTGATGCAATAAAACGCTAAATAATAAATCCTTCCTCATTTTAGCACAGGTTTTTTTAAGATTTAGTTCAGTTCAGTTTTGATGTCATGGCTTTTATTTTCTTAAACTGTATAATTCATTTATTTTATTTTGATATTAATGCAATAGTAGAAAATGCTCCTCCTGTTCTGTTGTAAAAACAAAACAATCACTCCTATAAATATAACTATGATTGTTTTATCCTTTTTACCGCTGATTGATCGTACATCCTGTGTTTTCAGATGGATGAGGACGCCATGGCGTCCATGCTGGCAGATTTTGTGGCGTGTCCACCTGATGATGAAGCTGCCGCCGCCGCCGGCGGATCAACCTGTTCATGAGAATCTGCCTTTCTCTAATGAATGTTAGGATTGCATTGATGTGTACTGTTGATATAAATGGTCAACATTAGTTTTTCCCCACATGTTGTCATCCCTACAACACTTTTCTGATCTTATTGTGAAAATCAAAGTCTGTCCATCATCCTCTACATTCCACAGCATCTACTAGCAGAAAAACTCACAGAACCAGTTAGCTGTCACCTAAAACCATCTCTATCCGTGCATGCAGTACGGATTCTCACATCTGTGTCCACTTTGAGACATTTCTGTTTTGTCTTTTTTGTTCTTTGAATAAAGTATTTAACCAGTTTTTTTGGGAGAAAAGAAAACTTCATTCTTTTAAAAAAAACAAAAAGAACAGACCCTGATAATAAAACACAAAGTGCCCTTTTAAATCAGAGCCCTAACTGAAAACCATGACAGATCTGAATATGTTCCTTCAGGTTCACCTTTCACCCTCGTCAGGCCGACAGGATCTGGGGTTTTGACGGCGTTTTAACACGTTTGCTCATTTAGGTGTCGGTACAACATGCCTGTCTTTCAATTGCATCCTTTCAAAGTAGGAAGTGGTGGGAAAATAATTCAGGTTTCTTTTAATGTTTAAACTCATTTGGCCAGCAGGAACATCAGGTTTTTGATTTAAAAAAATATTTTTAAAAATGTGTCGTTTTCTTGGACACATTTCTGCTACGGAAGAGGATTAGAGCCGTGAAAAAAGAAAAAACAGAAAATTCTGACTTTAATCTCAGAATTCTGAGATTAAAAAAAATTAAAATGCTGATTTTTAAAAGGTTAGAATTAAATTCCAAATTCACCCCTGAGTTGTGGCCGGGACTGTTGGTGCAGAGCAACTCCGCTCCCCTTCCCGTCACCCATCTGTTTACACACACTCCCACCATCTTACAGCCCCAAGCTAACGTTAGCGGTGCACCAAAAATCAACATCAGATCTATCCATCCGTCCTGTTCTGATCCAGATTCCAGCTCAGACCAAGATGTTCAAGGATCTGTTTGTCTACAGGTGGATGATCAAAAAGGGGCGGAGCTTGGAAAGTGTGGCCCCGCCCAGCGTATATTTTTAACATATAAGATCTTTTTCCAATGGCATTTTATTCGTCTGCTCCTGATTCCCAAAGCTTTGAATCCTGATGTGACGTAAACATGAGGCTGATTTCCACCGGGCCGTCTCAGGTCAATTAAAACATTTAATTAATGTTCATCAGCCAATCAGAATGTTTCCATCGCCTCAGTCATGTCTGCGTTCCACGTCCGTCACTCCGCACAGCAACGCAAGCTTTACGCAGGAGTTCCAAGACGGTCAAGGCTTCATTGGCAATTTCGCGGCCAAAAGCCGGAGAACCGGAAACGGATCCGGGTTTCAAAATAAACACTTCGGTTGTACTTTCAAAATAAAGCTTTATCTTATAATTAACGCCAAATTTCCACCGCGGTGCATCTCTAAGTGGGACTGTCTCATTACTCTTTTTTCATTTATGTATTATTTTATTATTTATTTTTTATACTGTATTGTTAAAAATACAGAACAAAAATGGATGACAAGGACAATAGTCATAACAATGAGAATATCAGAGGATGGCATATATATTCTAAAAGAATGATTGCAAAACACATTACCATACATAGAATTTGTTCAAAGACAGAAATCTTTCATAAGGAAATATAGAAGCTTTTTTGCTTGAACTATTAGAAATGGTATTTAAATTAAAATGTAATTTAATTATTACCTGGGAGAAAAGTTGTGATTAAGAAAATTTTGATTTTCTTAACTCATCTATAATTAGATGAGTTGCCAATTCTATGTTTGATTTTGTTCTTTTCTTGTGGGCCAAATATGATATATTCAAGTTTCATCTGAAATTGTGAGTTAAAACATGTTCATTCTTTCCAAACCTCTTTAGTAATATTACAATTCCAGAGTAGGTGACTGATTGTTTCTGGTGTTCTTTACAGAGAGGACAGCTTATTATATCTTAGTATGTATTGATTAGTGGAAGAGATTCTATGTTTGTAGGTGACGTCTCTCATCGTGTTATTGATTAATAATTCCTGATCCAGAGTCCAAATATTTTCCAGGGCGAGTCTGGAATAAATATTTCCCCACTAGAAGACAGCATAGGGAACAGAATGACATTTTGCTGAAACAGGATGACTTTTTTTATCTTAAGGGTAAGGCTGAAACAGGATTTTCCAACATTAGGGTCATTTAGAGATAAGGAAATGTTTTCATCAAGTTCCGTATTTTTAAAGAGCTGACAGATCTCATTAACAGCATCAAAAACAATGGCGTACTCTGTTGGAGGAACAGTGGGGCAACATTTAAGGTTAAATTCTTCCTTACTGAGTAATTAACCATTGTGGTTAAAAATCTGACCCACCAGTAGAATATTATTATTAAACCAATGATTGTAAAATAAAGATTTGTTCTTGTAAAGGATATATCTGTTATTCCAAATAAAAAGGTTATGAGGGGAAAATAGTGTTTATAAATAAGAAAGAAGAATCTGTCTGTAAAAAGCAGAGAGTTTAACTGGGATTTTTTTCAATATTATTATCAAAGAGGAGAAGAAAATGGAGAAAACCAACATTAGCAAACATGAGATGAGGGAAAACATTCCAGATGGAGAGTAGATTTTTAAAGTATGATTTAATCCTTTTTATGATAAAAGTATTATGTAAGCAAGTAAAGTAAAAAAAATACAGGACTCCTTTTTCACAATTCATTAATTAGTATGGATTTTTTTAAATAATAAAGATGGTTTTTCCAGATGAAATTGAATGGTTTTATCCAGGGGTCCCCAAACGGCGGCCCGGGGGCCGGACCCGGCCCGCCCATCCATTTGATTCGACCCCTGAATGAAGCCAGAGAGGGACCCTTTTTCTTTTCTTTTGTTGCATTCTTTTTTTTAGCATGGCCACGGAAGCATGGAAAAGTGCAGCGTGGTGAACTGGACCTGCCCAACGGAATCCCTGCAATTGTTTCCTCACGTCAATAAAGCTTATTTAAATTGAAATGTGATCAGCTACTGTAACCTCACTTTGCCGCAGTCGTAGAACTGCCAAATGGTTCTCTGTCCAGGCGACTGGGACAGTCAGAACGGAAAAATGACAAAAAAGGTTAGGGAAGAGAAAAACTGATCCAGAATGCAGAGTATTCAACCTGTGGTTGATAAACAAGTATTTTTTTGTTCAACATAAAGAAAATGCTGTTTGTAACATCTGCCAATAGACGGTGGCGGTATTCAAAGAAGACAATCTATAACGACATTATGAATCCCAAAAAGAGAAATATGAGAGTTTGCAACTGCGAGCAGACAAACTCTCAAAGTTATAATATCTATTAAGTTATTATATGTTTGCTGATTCTTATTATTTTCTTTTTTTTGTGACGAACACAGAGAGAATTATTTGATATCAGATCGGGTTATAAGTGGCTTTCTGTGAAACAATAAATATTTACATTTAGGAAACCCTGCGACTGTCACACTTTTTTGTTTCAAACAGACCTGGCCCCCGATTAGAGGATGGAAACGTCAAGGGGCCCTCACTGGAAAAAGTTTGGGGACCACTGGATTTATCAATTAAAGGAGCAAAATTAAATAAAAATCTTTCTATACTATTTTGGGAAATTATAATGCCTAAGTCTGTTAAAGTTTCGGTTTCTTTGACAGGAACGTTACAGATTGATTGCACAGAAAATGGACCTTTTTACACTCGTTAGCCTATTTGACGTCATCAGACTGAAGACCGAATTGGCCAATCGTCTTTTAGAGTACAGAATTGAGCTCAGCCAATAGGAATTCTTGTTGTTGGATTGGCTCTTCCCCGCGGTTCAACCTTTGTAATCTCCTTTTCGCCGCCATTTTGAGGTAGACTGCAGGTAGATGTTGCTTTGTCATTTAGCCTTGAATAGAAGTCCGGATTGAACTGAAGCTGAACGGAGAAGAAGCCATTTCGGTGCCGCGGTAATGGCGACTGGAGCGAACGCCACTCCTCTGGGGAAGCTGCACCCCAGCATCGGGGCTAAACGGGGATTTGATGCGGGGCCTGGTGCGGGCAATGGGCTGATGCCCGCGCCGGGGCCGACCGCCTCTTTCGCCGCCATGCCGGGCTTCCAGCCCGCGCTGCCGAGCGCCCCATTTGCCCAGTTCAATCCAGTCGGCAATTTTCAGACCCCTGCGCCTCAACCAGCCGCCGGGTCCGGGATGAGCAAGAGTGGTAAGTGGACCGAAAGCCGGGGGGGCTGCTAACGTTTGTCAGGCGGTACGGCGGAACGAAGGCCCGCAGCCAGCGCCGCTTCACGAAATGGAGGCCGTCGCTGGTTTGTAAACAGCTCGGAGCAGATTAGGCGAGCGTCCCGCTCCTGCGCTGGAGCGAAGCGGTAGCTACGACCCGGGTTTGGACCAGTAAAGACGAACTTTGATGCCGTAATGGAACCGGGACGGGCTGCAGTGGGGGACGGATTGGAATTTATTGATGACCTCTCCGTGTCCGTCGTTGCCAGTTTTGTTCGAATATAAAGTTCTAGAAACATCCGTGTTCTCCCTGAGATTCGAGTCTATAGTCAAACCTTTGCACACGAAAAACGGAGAGTTTGAGCCCAAAACAAAACAAGAAAATCGTTAAAAAGCAGCAAAAGAAACTTGGAGTAAAAGTATAGAATATTAATTAAGGAAAGCCATTAACTTAAAAATAATATTTACACATTTGTTTTTTGCCGTTACTTAATGTGTTCTCTATTGAAAGTTACTGGTTTAACGGAATGCAGCAACGCGCATGCGTGTCGATATCTGGTCACTATACTATGGCCAGCCCCGTAGACCTTTAACAAGAAGTTCATTTATTTAAGTCCCGCTCCGATCCTCTTTGGATCTATTGTTAAAGCTTTCTCATTGGTCTATTAATTATGATGATGATGATTTTAGTCCAAGTCTAGAAACCTGTGTTGTCTTCTAGGACCTAGTTTCTGCAGAGCCACAGTCAGGAGTTCATTACAAATCACCTCTGAGTTGTGGGAGTGTTGGAGTGGAACTTACCCTCCTTCTCTCCCGCTAGCTTACAGCCCCTCACAGCACCAAGCTAACATTAGCAGTGAAACAAAAGCAGCAGCAACATCGTAGCTATCCAGCCGTACAGTTTAGATCCAGATTCCAGCTCAGGAAAACAAAGACGTTCATGGATCTATTTGTCTGACAGTGGATGATCAGAAAGGGGCGGAGCAAGAAGACTGTAGCACCTACATCACCGCTACAGGCTTTTCCCAACTGCGTTTTTTTGCCTGCTCCCGATTCACAATGATTTGACTTAAGAAGTAATAGAAAAGCAGCTTTAATGTTAATATTCTTCATAATTGTCCTTGGTCCTTGAGGAACCAGTGGACCGGTAAACAATTGTGAGTTGGCCACCTTTGGCCCATGAACCAGACTTTGGACATGCATGCTATGGACCATATATGAAGTGTAGGAAGTTTACTACTGGTAATTCAATACTACTTCAGACTGAATAGGAAGATTTTAAGTTTACATTATAGATGACATGTAAAAGTGAAATTCATGTATACTGCCTGACTTTCAGTATAGACCAAATATACTTGTAGTATACTTAAATAAACTACTTTTTGCTGAGGGTAGGTTATTTCATCATAACTGGAAGTGTGTGTTGTTGCTGGATTATCTCTTTCCAGATTTGCCTGAATGCTCTGATGGTTTATTACTGCAGATATTTGTAATTTCTGTGTTTTAGAAAAAAATCTTTT
This sequence comes from Oryzias sinensis, assembly GCA_037389245.1. Lineage (NCBI taxonomy): Eukaryota > Metazoa > Chordata > Actinopteri > Beloniformes > Adrianichthyidae > Oryzias > Oryzias sinensis. The sequence goes on along the minus strand of CM074505.1, from coordinate 14,699,309 downwards.
TTGAGATTACAGTGTACCTGTTAGAGGATGACGTTATGCTTGTTTCATAGCAACAATACAAATCTTTTATACTGTCATTGTTGTCATGGTGATGCTTGACTTTAGCCTTTAGCTTTGGATGGTCTCCTCTAAAAAAACAACAACTTTACCCCCATTTTGTGCAGATTTCGGAAAGAAAAGAAAGAAAAGCAGATGGAGCAGTGAAACCCCCGATCAGAAGACGATCATTCCCGGAATGCCCACCGTCATTCCTCCTGGACTCACCCGGGATCAAGAGAGAGCTTACATAGGTAAATGTTGCTTTATTCAGCTAAGGTTGCCTTTTAATGCTATAAATGCCGTTTTCTCTCACATTTCATCCGATGTATTTTGTTAAGGTTTGGATTTTATGCAAGTGCATACCAGTGTTTATGTTGTTTTGCTAAATTCTCAACAGTTGGAGCTTTCCGCAGACTTCTACAGAATTCCTACCTTTTTTTTTTCTTAAACCAATTTTAATCTTTTTTCCACAACATTATCAAAGTGTGAGAAATCGGATTCTGTTCCAACTGTTGAGATGAAGCTGTCATGTTTAATGACCAATGATTATAACATGTTGAAGCGTTGGATTCTCTTTAAGTGGTGCTGCTGTTTCCTGTAGTCTCTTTGTTTGCATACCATTGGGCTCCCATTAGCAAGATGGGTTTTTGATATCCCAACCTCACTGCCTGCTGATATCTATTCTGAGATCCAGGTCACTGCCCAGTGTCTTGCTTGATCCTCAGCACATCATCAGTGTCGTTTCTGTGCATGAAAACATTGCAATGTTGTAACAAAAATTGGTTATTAAATAATTTTGGTTTTCTGGGGGGGGTTCACCCTAGCATAACTTGGTCTGAGGGGTATTTCAAAGTGAGACCCTTAACGGTTGTGTTCCCCGTGGCTTTATTGAACACGTAACACAAGTCAAAAGTGAGCGTGAACACGCCGCCAAAGCTTTTTTGATATGTTATATAATAGTGTCTGGTGCTGGTGCCCCTGACCAGCATCAGAGGAGCTTCAGGTCAACAGAAACACAAGTGACGCTTAGATTTGCTTTCTGATCGGAGTCTTTGTGGGAAACTGGATTGACGGAATAGTTGGAACAGCTCGTCGAGAGGCTTTTGACCACACTCTTGGCATGGATTACGTGTTGAATTAAGCTCCAGTTTTTAGTTTGGTCTGCTTCAAATGGAGAGAAAACCAATGAACATTTTAACCACATGCCTTCCAGCAGCAGAATGACACATACACGCTGCCTTTTACTTTCCTCATTAAAGTAGACGGCACTTTTTGTCAGAAACTAACATCATTCTTGATGTTGTCCTCTCATTGGTAATGGTTGTTCTTCCTTGGTATGTAAACATTCATTACCCCTTGTTTGTCACCCTTTCTTTACTTTGCTCATTCCGTAGATCCCCTGAGCACTTTGAAAATGGAATTGCTGTGAGCATTAAGCCAGCAGCCTCATTAACTTGCATATTACAGTAATCACTCCTGTAATCGGGCGGGGGGGGGGGGGGTTGTCTTCACTTTCATAATGTGCATGGAATGAATGGGTTTTTTCATCAGCAGCGTTAGATCTGTGGAGTGCTGGCCTAGAATGTCAAAGCTGGAAAGGAAAGTACTCCGTTGTACAACAATAACCTTGTAAGGCGTGGGAGTTAACCACAGCAGACGTTCGAAGTATTAATGTCATGACAGGCTTTTTGTAGAACTCATCATTCTACCATTTAACATGTTTTCCTGCTTAATCATTTTCCAGTAGTCTTTTTAGAGCCTGTAATGTACAAGTATCTGTCAGAGGGTTAGTGATTTCATGCTTCAGTCTTAACAAGTGTGCATTTGATCTCCTGAACTGCAATAATGAATGAGACATGGCTCTAATGTGCAGAGCAGTGTCTCTCTGATGTTGTTTTGGTAACCACATTTCTCTCCATCCTTGTTTTTCTTTCCTAACCTGAATTCTTCCAGTCCAACTGCAGATTGAAGACCTGACTCGTAAACTGCGTACAGGAGACCTGGGAATCCCTGTTAACCCTGAGGACAGGTTGGAAAAAGATTAAACCCTTGAACAGTAACATTTTCTACCTTCTTGACTATTTGGAAGACAGTTGTTCATTTGAATTGTAATGTGATGATTAGCTTAAAGCTATTTAGCTGCGTTAGCTGAAAAGTGTAGAAACTACTTTGAAAGTAAGTGTTAGAATTACTGCAGTTTTTTTCTATATCACTCCAACGTCCTGCTGGTATGTTGGGATATTCTTAATTAGTTTCCTTTTTTAGTGGTAACTCATTAAATCTTTAAATTATTGCTTTTTTAGAACAATGTGGTTGACATACAGTCAAAGATTTTTAACACAGACATAGAAAAATCGTTTGTTTTCATCCAAGTCTAGAATGCACTGTTTTCAAATGTGGGAATTACACTTTTTTCCCTAATTTCCCATTGATTATTTAAACATAAGCTGACAAGGTAATGACAGAGAGGAGACTCTATTGAAGTTTGGGGCTCTTCTGGTCTCACCATCACAGCTGCACTGATGCAGACAGTAGCTGTATTTCCATTGACTATGATATGGACATGTTAAATTTGCGATAATAAATTCGCCAAATGGAAACACGACAACTTTGAAAAAACGTATCAATTGAAAAAGGCGTTTGTGCTTGGAGGAGCCGTATCAGAATGGAGGTATTTTAACTGCGATGGAAACACTTTTTTCAAATTAAATTCATCACGTGACCAACAACTGGATGGCGATGTGCTTCTCGGTAGGAACTGGCGGCGTTGGGCGCTGCACAGCGAGCGACACCAGAGGTCAGACAGTGTCACACGGCTCATCCAAAGTTGGGCGTGTCATGTGGAATTGTTAGATCCACAGCTCCTCTGGAAAACCACCATTTCCCAAAATGGTTTTATCCGTAGCCCCTCCCACGTGTAAGGAGCTCGCCGCTTTATGGTTTGAAGAAGACGCCGACGTCTCCTTTGACAGATGATGATGAGCGCTAGAGCAACGGCAGAAATTTTAATGTATCTGCAGTCAAAGTATTGATCACATCCGGCGCCGTGTTTTTTAATGACTTATCGCGTCAGTTTGTTTGTGTTTTTTCACACAATTAGGATTTAATGGAAGCAATGTGATTTTGAATTTTCTTTTTTACATTTCTAGAATTTGGATCAAGTTTTGAGCATATGTGCGATGGAAACGCAGCTACTGGCATCTCAGAAGTAGCAACGGTGCTTCAGTCTTGGATTCAAAAACATTTTATTTTATTTAGATATGTTGATTCAAGTGGTATTAAAGTTTTAACACTTAGTCATTCCTTCAAAAAGTTTAGTATACTGTCATCTGAAGATCAATTACGTTAGCCAGTAAAGACCATGGTCAAAGTTTTATGCATTCTTAATATTTATTACTACTTATATTTTTACTACTCAGTAACTTGAGTTTTCACTGGATTTCTGCACCTTTTAGCATTATTGGTTTACATTTCTGCTTGTATTTATCTGATGCAAAGTGCTGTGTGGATGTGGTTTAAAAAGAACTTGATGCTTTATGATACATGCTGTTTAGATATTTTACCATAAAGCAGGTGTTAGTTTGAGTTATCAGTTCATTTGAAGTAAATGCCAAAGTTAAAACAGCTCACTTTGGAATCAGGTACAGAACTGTGCAAAAGTTTTTGGCGGGTGAGTAAAAATCCTGTAAACAAAGAAATATAAATTATGGTTTATCCATTTACAGAGTACAACGTGGGATGTCAAAAGTAAAAAAATACAAGTCAGTATTTGGTGTTTCTAGCTTTTGTCTTCAAACCAGCATCCGTTCTTATCGGCTGACTTGCTCAAAGTCTGGGGTTTTGTTAGATTTTACTTATGTCAAAGAAAGTAAACAAAGTATTACATGCTCAAACTATGTTCCCGCAATCTTAAGTACATAATATTCAAGAAACAAACATGAATCATATCAGAATGGCTGTTGCATATAAAATCAAACAGATGCTGTTGGTCAATGTTATAGGTGGGTCGAAACTGGTCATGAAGTGTAACAGAAACCACTGTGAAGTAGACTTACACCAAATTGCTACCAAGTGATGAGAGTGAGTACAAAAAGGCACAGAGAAGTTCCACTGGTTACCCCACATTTCCACTGGCCTGTCTGCAATGTGTGAGGAGTCTGTCTCAAGGCCATCAGTTGGATACGTTGTCTCCGACCCGTCCCTCCTCCCACCACTCCTGGAGGAGTCATTTGTCCTGCTATCCCCGTGTCATCAGTATCCAAAACTTTAACAATCAGGCCCCAGGAACCGCACCAATGTCCTGTTTCTCCAGCTTTTAAAGACGAAATTAACGCGTTGACAGACTGGAAATGGAACTTCCACGTAAAGCTTGCGTTTTGGTGCGGAGGGAAGGACTTTAGATGCAGACACGACAGAGGCGATGTAAGCATTCTGATTGATGGGCGTTGTATTTTCTGGATCTACGCACCACAGACGGACCTTCAGGGTTAGATGTTCATCCGCATTTGAAGAAGCATAAAGAAACATTGAGGATAGTAAACACAGTGGTGGACCAGGAAAACTAGTTCAGCAGATGACGGAAACATCAAGATTATTACCTTTCATAATCAGAAGATGTCCAGCATCAGACAAGTCAGCGCAGAAGTATCTTTGTGGAAAGGTTTCAAGTTAAAAGCTAAACCTCTGACATAGAAACAAGACCAAGCAACTCAACTATGCAGGAAAACAGGAAGTGGACTGGAGAAAAATGGCAACAGCTGCTTTTTGAAGGGCTGTGAAGAACGATTGTAGGCAACAGTGAAGCATGGCGGAGGCTCCATGAACATCTGGTACTGTATTTCTGCAAATGGAGATTTGGTCAAGATTCATGGTGTCCTCAATGCAATACAGACAGATACTCACCCATCTATCGGGTATGATTGACCGCAGTCTGAAGAACGAAAAGTCATGAAGAACTGGAAGTGATGGCCCGGTCTCCACTTCATGGAGTGGTTCTGGATTTAATCAAAGAGGCTGAAGGTTGTGAGAGACTACATTCACAGATGTTTTGTGGTTAGTTGGCTAAAATGTTTGGATCAACCATGCTGAGCAAGTTTACCGAGAAGAAGTGTTGCTGGTGTGAAGACAAATGGTGGTCACACCAAAATATGGACTTGGTTCACATTTCTGTTTTTTTTTTGTGTGCATTTTGTTCATTAATGACAGTAACTACTTTTTGGAAAGAAAGAAAAATTCTCACCTGGCTAAAATGTTTGCACAGTGCTGTATAAAAAGAAGTACATTTAATAGTCTTAATCGCCATCAGTTGATACAGTCGTATCTGTTTTATGTAGCATTCGCTTTCTCCTTTCTAAACTCATTAGTGATGACCCTAGCTAATGGTGACCACTGGCTCTGCCTTAGACCAAACGGAATGATTCATCATTGGACATCTTGGGTTCTTTTGTGCTCTATACACTTTTTTTACCCAGCAAGGAGGCCACATGTCCAGTTTTTTGGGGGGTCCTTAGCTGTGAAAGATGGTGTTTGGAAACTCAGTGGCCAGTTTGACATACAGATCTGCTCCTGCAGGCAGCGTCTTTCCCTCAACTCTGTGTGGACTCACACTGTAAGAGTGTTCAGAACATTTCCACAGCAACCCAAATCTAATGGAGACCTTTAGCTCTCTTCCAATCCTTCCCCTCTAATGTGACAGCACAGACATGGGAGGCATTTCAGGTCATCATCGTTGGAAGTTTGAAGCTTAAAAGAAACCCTTTTTTTCCCTCCATTCCTCACTTTTCATGTACACGAGAGTGGCTCTCTAATGGGAGAGCGTAAGAAAAGGTGGATTTCTAATCTTAATTCCTTTTCTCTAACCCAAATTACCCCTCGTCAATCTAACCCTTTTTCAAGCACAGAGCCTCCGTATAACAGCAGCACAGGTTTTCAGCATCCCTGGAGAGGTCTGGACCTCTTCCTCCTCATCAGCACCAAGCAACCCTCAAAGCCATCGCCGTCTTAGGACTGAAATACTTTACACACACTCTGGTTGTCTGTTTGTTCCTTCTTTGTGGTTGATTCCCCTTCAGTGTAATGGGTTAATTACCTGTATACAGCGATGGTTGCCCCCTTCTTACCCAGAACTGTCTGAAGAGGTGCTTTGTAGCTTTTAACATGTCATTGCAGGGTCTTAAGTCCTTTTTGTTTGTAAGTTTGTTTTCGTCCTGGTGGACCAGACAGTCCTCAGTACATCTAACAGATAATAATGGTGATTGAAATGTAGTCTTAGTCAGCTGTAGGTAGCTCTTCTCAGCTGTGGGCCGCCTCCCGTACAAAGTCGTCAGTGTGCTGTGCTTTGTATTCTGTCTGCTGCTCTCAGGTCCCCCTCCCCAGAGCCCATTTATAACAGCGAGGGCAAACGGCTAAACACCCGTGAGTATCGCACGCGGAAGAAGATCGAAGAGGAGCGCCATTCCCTCATCACTGAAATGATCGGACTGAACCCTGACTTCAAGCCTCCTGCAGACTACAAGTATGTCTAGTTCTGGGTTAACGTTGGTGGTGCTAATAGGTGTTCCTGACGATTTAATGACCTCATTTTGGACATTAGCTCTTTGCTGTGATGTTTCATCAGTGTGTTTTATTTAAAAAGAATTCATCTTCATAGTTACTGGGTTGTGTGGGTTCCACTGTGGGCGAATGTCAAAGCTCAGCTGGACTCTGGACCGTTTCTCTTCAGTGTGTATGCAGTCTTCCCTCGTTTATATTCCATAAAGGACGTAGCTTTCTAGATGTTATAAGGCTATAACACTCCTCACTTCACATTTTTTATAGTTTTCTCAGTCAGACATGAATATTTTCACACTTTTCTCTCTGAAACTCAAAAGTTCAAACCTTAAAAAAGAATCCAGGATTATAGAATGAAAACAAGGATCTGATCACGATAAAGAATAATGTAGATTTAACGAGCTGAATTTACGGCACAGAAGAGTGACAAGATCAGTAGCCAATCAGGATGCAGAACACAATGTGGTGTAAAACACACACATACACACAGAACGCATGCAAAATTGTACAAGAAAAAATCTGTTAAAAGGTGATATAGTGAGGGACCGCTGTACATTATCCAATGATCCAAACGGTGTGTACATCACTTTTAAGTCTGAAGAAATAAAAAGACAGCTTAGACGATGTCTGTTCTTCAGGCATGGCGGTACAAACAAGCAACATGTCCGTTGACAATTTCTGATTGGCCCAATCCAAATTCACCTCCTGCCCCTACGGTTTCTCCAGACCCGTCATTTATCCCTCCAAGCAGAGACTTATAGAAACATAAGGTCTTCAAATCCGGGCGTAACTCCCACTTGATGGCGTCCTGAATAGTCGCAGGTCATCTGCGTAGGCGCGTAGCTGCCAGTGCTGGGAAATAAATAAAAACCTCAGTTCTATAATTTAAAAAGCCATGCTAAAACAGAAAGTCCTTACTTGCAATTAGAATGAAAACTTGTGTGCTTCAGAGGACACCCATGTGAGGAAAAGCGCCACGTTGAACACGCTAGCAGTGTAGGGATAGTCACTACGTCTACGCCTAAAAAAACAAGTTCGGACACCATTGCAGCTTCAAATACCCCTACAGTTGGAGCAGTAAGGGTTCAGAGGGGTAGGGGAGGAACTCTGAGTTTAATTCTATTAGGTTTATAGATATGAAATGTTTTTTCTCTCCTCCCAATAAACCGTGTGAATGTGCTAAAAGCTTTTTGAAATAAAAGCTGCGCTTTTCTCAAGTGAATTCTTTTTGCTGCAGGCCTCCAGCCACCCGAGTCAGCGACAAAGTCATGATCCCGCAAGATGAATACCCTGAAATCAACTTTGTTGGGCTGCTGATTGGACCACGGTAACGCACGCCGTTTCAGATGGCTTCCATTGCTTTCTAACGTCCTGTAAACTTCACCGTCTTGAGGTGGCTCAGACTCTCCATGCTCTTGTTTTCTCAGAGGAAATACGCTGAAGAACATCGAGAAAGAATGCTGTGCTAAGATCATGATCAGAGGGAAGGGTTCGGTGAAAGAAGGGAAGGTCGGGCGAAAGGATGGCCAGATGCTGCCCGGAGAGGACGAGCCTCTGCACGCCTTGGTCACGGCCAACACCATGGAAAATGTCAAGAAGGCTGTGGAGCAGGTGTGTTTGCTGGTGGACACTTCCCAGTCTGATGTGTTTCCAGCGACAGCAGCAGATTTGGTTCTGATGGGAAAACTGTTCACAGATCCGAAACATCCTCAAGCAAGGAATCGAGACGCCTGAGGACCAAAACGACCTACGCAAGATGCAGCTGAGGGAGCTGGCCAGACTCAACGGCACTCTCAGAGAAGACGACAACAGGTGTGTGTGTGGCGCCAAAGGCTGTTCTGCCCATAAAACGACTCCACGAAAGGAGACTTTAGGGAAAGGTTCAAGCTTTATGTTGACAGCGGTGCTGAAGATGCTGGTTTCTTTCCTCGTTTTTCCTTGCAGGATTCTTCGTCCTTGGCAGAACTCGGAGCCACGCAGCATCACCAACACCACCCTTTGCACAAAGTGTGGTGGAGCTGGTCACATCTCTTCTGACTGCAAGTACACCAGGTAACCATCAGCCTGGGCCTGGAGGTTCCAGTTGTAGAACTCGTCACAAAGATTCATTTGTTGTTGTTCTGCAGCACCTTTGCTGCCCACAGAGCCACAGGCGGGGAGCCCCCCCAGTCAGCGCAGGACAAGGCTCGTATGGACAAAGAATACCTGTCCCTCATGGCTGAGCTGGGGGAGGCCCCCGTCCCCACCTCTGGCGGGGGACACTCCAACTCTCAGTCAGGATCTCGGAATTCCGGCCCCAACAGCAACCAGGCGATGGTCAGTTCAGGAAACAGACTGGAGCTGCTTCTTTGATGAGTGGAAAGCGTCTTAGCTGATGTGTGTTTCAGAACCGCCCCCCCTGGATGAGCTCTGGCCCCTCAGAGAACAGGAACTACTCTGCTGTTCAGGGAGGTCCCGCTGGTCCTGGCGGACCCCACGGCTACCCTCCCCCGATGCCTAGCATGGGAGGACCACCGCTTCCTCCCAATCCTAACGGAATGCCCCCACCTTGGATGCAGCCGCCCCCACCTCCCATGGGCCAGGGACCCCATGGACACCCCATGGGTAGGAGCTTTCATTGCCCAGAAGACCCACAATGTAAATATTACTCTTCTTTTCAAACAAACTGCCTTTCAAATTCAAATGTAGCGGTCAGCAATGCAACTGGAGCGAGTAGAAAACTGTTCACTTCTGGCTCCAACCTAATGAAGTCAATTCAGGCGCCACTTTCTCACGGTATGGACGCCGTCATGTTGGACCCATCAGTAAGGCCTGAGTAGACGTTTCTATGGCAACCAGGAGTGAGCTTGTTGAAAGGCCACACCTGAAAGCGGGCTCAGGAGAATCTGTCAATCACTCGTTTTCAACGCTCACTTTTAGCGGGGCGTCTGATTGGTCCGTTTATGACTTGAGTGACTTGCAATAAAGAAAATATATTTTTTTTAAATTAGCATTATCAAGAAGATGTTAAAAAAGATATCAGAGCCAGAACAATCCTGACCAATAAAATGACTAACAGCTGTTTTTTTTTTTTTTGCTATAGAAAGTTAAATTTTGGCTTTTTGGAGCCAGCAGGTACTTCCTGTTTAGAATGCCGGGGGGGAGGGGTCACTCAGTCCAGTTCTCATTTACAGTCAATCCATTCTGGCAAAAAAAAAGTATATTATTGTGCTTTTTTTATATAATATTTATAAGCATTTTTGTGTGAAAAGTGCTTTATAAATAAAGATTGATTTGGTTCTTAAATAAAGGTGGAAGGCGGCGCCTTCCTCTGAACTTTAAAAGCAGAACTGAGCATCACATCTGTTTGTTTAGGTATGATGCCACCTCCGATGGGTATGATGCCACCTCCTCCTCCACCCCCCAGCAGCCAGCCCCCTCCACCACCCTCCGCTCCCTTGCCGCCATGGCAACAACAGGCTCCGCCCCCTCCTCCTACAAGCAGCATGGCAACAAGTACACCGCTGCCCTGGCAGCAGAGTAAGTATCCAACCAGAATCTGGTGTAGTGCATGTCCGACCCCAGCAGGGTCACGCCAGGGCGGTGTTGCTGCGTTTGGCGCCGTTTGGTGACTGTCTGTCCCCCCCCTCCTCCCTTGCAGACACCACCACCACCACCTCCAGCACCGGCACGCTGCCTCCATGGCAGCAGCCCCAACAGCCTTCTGTGTCTGCAGCTCAGCCCCCTCTGCCCATCGGAAGCGCATCCATGGTGCCGCCTCCTCCCGGGGTCCAGCCCCCATTGCCCCCAGGCGCCCCTCCGCCGCCACCCCCACCACCTCCGGGCTCCACCAGCATGATGTATGTTCCGCCGCCCCCTCCGCCACCCATGGACCCTTCCAATTTTGTTACCATGATGGGGATGGGAGTTCCGGGCATGCCACCCTTTGGGATGCCCCCCGCCCCTCCTCCTCCTCCCCCACAGAATTAATTCTTAATTGCAGTTGTCCGACAGCCCCCCCCTCCATCACATGATTCGGTCCGGCTGATTGACGCTACAGTCCACAGAGGAGTCTGGTTTCCAGCTGTGAGCGGCTGCATCTGTTCTGCTGCTGCAGCGGCGCGGTTGTCACGGAAACCCGCCCCCCCGTCATGGTTTCTGTTTTCTAATGAATCTGAACATTTTAGTTTGAGGTCCCAGCTGAAGCTGCATGATCCGAGCTCGGTCTGGCCCGCTGTTTTCCCGCCGTTCTCTGTTTTCCCGCCTTCAATCAGATGAATATTTTTGTAACAGTGAGGCGATCGGTGACACGGATCTTAGCTCAGTCCAAAATGCTCCGTCTTGTAACTCATTTCCCTGTTGGTTGCTTAGCTCTAGACTATTATTGCTGTTTCCTGCTCTCTTTTTTTCACTGCATCTGCGTTCAGACGGAAGAGCGTTCGTGTGGCTTTGAGAAGATTCTGTTGTTTTTTCTCAGACTGACGTCAACGGGGGCATCTTGTCTTTTTCCTTGTTTGTGGATTTGTCTCTGACCTCAATAAAAATATAATTCTTGGTTTAGTAATAAACTGATCAGTAAACTTCCTTTCTGTGGGTGTGAGGTCTTTGCACTCACTCTGAAATCTCAGGACTGTCAACCATGAACCCGTTCTGTCAAACGTCTGCTGCTGCGTGAGCTTCTTGCTCCGCCTCCGTGTTACAGGAGCTCTGTGTAACACGCATGTCTCACATACGGTGCAAACGGTGGTCAAAGCTTCTTTCTTTGAGGACTTGTCGTTCAAATTTCCCAACAGATCTCTAAAAAAAGCAGCAGAGACAACAGGACGAGTCTCAGGATGCAGATCTCCTCATTGCCCCTTACTGTGTTTTAATAATAGGTATTTAGATGAATATTTACCAAAAATAAATGCAAACAGTAGTTTCAAAGACCCACTCCGGTCATCTTCTGTTCTATTTTTTTCAACGCCAAAATCAGAACATGTCGTTTTCTAGGACATAGTTCCTGCAGAGCGGCAGGAGTTCATCAAATTCACCTCTGATGTCCCATCATTTCTTTTTTTACTCTCTGTCCCACTAGCTTACAGCCCTTCACACCCCCGGCCTAACATTAGTGGTGCAACAAAAACGGCAGCAACATCGCAGCTGTCCAGATGTCCAGTTCCCATCCAGATTCCAGCTCAGACCAGGAAAACAAAGACGTTTATGGATCTATTGGTCTGCAGGTGGATGATCAGAAAGGGGCGGAGCTTGGAGGTTTTAACCTGCAGAATGTAGTTATACATAAAAAATGCAAGCTTTTTAAATGGGTTTTTTTCCGTCTGCCCCTGGTTCACAACGATTATACCATGGTCCGGGTGAATACTCGAATCTGATTGGCTGCTGGGTGAGCATTAAAAAGTGATGGCCGCATGCCCCAAAAGGAAGTATCTTAAATCTTCTATATCCATGAGCCAGCTTCTCTAAAACAACCTTTAGCTTCATCTGGACAAACACAATCGGTAAGGGGAGGACTTTCTCTCTGAACTGATGCTTTATTAAACACATCGTGATCATCAGCATAGATATATCGCTTTATGTCGTCTGCAGCGGTGGCGCAGTCAAAAGTGATAATGCACACTTCGTCTGCCATTAACCCTTATAAGAAAGAAAAACTCAGAAAATTAATTTCTTTTTTTCTCCATCATCTGAAAATGCTGCTAGAACATGTTAACGCTGGGGTTTCAGGATCAATGGTCGTAACACGGACTTATCTTAAGCTAAGATCAATGCTTTCACTACACAAACCCTTAATGGAAGAAAAACGTTCAATGTCTTTAGATGAGTATCTGTACGGTTGTACTAAGCAGAAACTTAAGAATATTAAAAAAAACTGTGGTGGTACTATGATGGTCTGGGCCAGGTTGATTTTGCACAAACGTCTGCTGAAAACCGAACAAGCTGGATAGAGTCTGGTCTTCCAGAGGAAACAGTCCTGAGTGAACGACGTGGATTCAAACCTGAACGGCCAAAAACACATTTTTCAGTCAAAGTCTGGATTTGAAGAAATGCTTATTTAAAGAGGTTTTTAAATAAATGGTACATTAGTCCAAATAATCACTAGAATATCTGCAGCTTTAACAACATGAGAAGAACTTTTGCACCGTTCTTCAGAAGATCTCCAGATGTCATTAAACTACATTTCACCAAAAAGTGCCTAAAACTGCTGGAATCAAGAAAAAAGACATTTTTGCAAAGCTGCTGATTTTCTATAAAAGCGTCAAAGTTGACAGAAAATAAAAATGTTATATTTAACACTAAATTTGGCTGTGATTGTTCCGCTTGTTCTTCCCGCCACTGCCTGTCGTCTCTGAGAGGTCTCGCCCCCCCGACCTCTCAGAGCTTCACTGTCGTTGGCGTCCAGCCCGGCGTCTCAGGTTGGCGACCAGCCTCTCCTGGAGGAAGTGCGGCCACAGAGTAGGTGTGAGGAGAACAGGCATTTTTAAACCGAGTGTCTCCATCCACCTAAACCACGAAAACTCATTTTTACACTGAAGCATTTGGTCCAACGTGATATTTTACTCTGAAGTGTTTTATGTTTTTATTCACCTATTTATAGCTTTCAACCGCTTTTATGATGGAAGTCGTTAATGTACAGCGTTTTGTTAGAATTTTATTTATAAATGTACAACTTTATAAATAAACTTATTGTTATTATTACTATTATTACTTTGGTTGAGTTCAAGGGTCGGTGACCTGAGGCTCCTTGAAAGAAAACAATTTGAATAAAGAGTGAATTTGTAGTTTTGGTTACTATATTTCAGATAATTTAATTAAATCATCTATGTTTAGACTTTTATCATCTCAGATAAAAATGATGGTAAAGCTTGAATCTGCCATCCATCCATGTCTGACGACTGAATTTTTTATGAAAGTTAATTTGCTGCAGCAGGGTCTTCTTTGACACCGGATGTGTTTTATTTTGAAAGGACTCTGGATGTGCTGCAGTCAAAAATAAAAGTAAAATCACGTTATTTGTAGAAAAGTAAAACCCTGTTATAATTAAATTACTGTAAGCCAAATGTCTCTTGTGGCGTTGAGGCTGCCTGCGGTCTCCTGGTTTGGCCTCTGATGAAGTTTTACTTTGAAACGCCACCGGAAGCAGTTTTCTTTCCTGCGCTGTGCTGTATAAGTGAGACCGGAGCGTCTGCGCGTCTGCACCCGCGGAGAAGCAGCTCAGCAGAGGCCGCCGGCAGCGCTCCTCCACGCTCACACCTCCACGCACACCGGGACCGTCATGGCCAAACCGCTGAGCGACCAGGAGCGCCGGAAGCAGATCTCCGTGCGGGGACTGGCCGGGGTGGAGAATGTCGCCGACCTGAAAACCAATTTCAACCGACACCTTCATTTCACCCTGGTGAAGGACCGGAACGTAGCGACCAAACGGGACTATTACTTCGCCCTGGCCAACACGGTCCGGGACCACCTGGTGGGCCGCTGGATCCGGACGCAGCAGCACTACTACGAGAAGGACCCGAAGGTGAGCGATGCGGCGCTGTGGCGCAGCGGCACGTACACAGCTGATCAGAGTGGGAGGGGATGCGTCACAGCTGATGCTTGAGCCGCGCGCGTGCACGCTTTGCTTTTCATATCCATTTATAGTCACACGGCGGCTCCGCTGCGTGCACGCGGGCTGCTTCAGCTGTTGGCGTTCAGCGCGTGCAGCTGTGCAGCCGCTGCGTGACCTTGACATGGTCCCCGCTGCATGCGGCCTGCGGCGCTGCGGCTGCTCCGTTATGAGATTACGTAAGAGTTGTCTTCAGATGCCCCGCCCACCGTCATCAAAGCAGACGTTCTGTCCAAATCCTTCCCTACACACTACACCATGTGGTGCGTAGTGAAGGACTGCTCTATATAGTGTACTATATACGCACTGCAAGGTGTACTATGTTCAATATATAGTGAACTATAGACTCTATATAGTGCACTATTTACACTATGTAGTGTACTACATAGAACACTATATAGAGTACAGTATTCACTACATAGTGCACTATATAGTGTACTACATAGTACACTATATAGTGCACTATGTAGTGAATTGGGAAGGAATTCAGACCCAACCAACAATTCCAAAATTTAGAGCCCTAGAAATTTCCCAGAAGTCTCTGCGAAAAACCAGTGTGCATTGATGCTCACTAGATCAGCAAATATGGACCACAATGCATTGCTTCGGAACAATTTTTGCCACAAAACTATATTCACATGGATAGTTGTGTTCCCAGATCCTTATCTATATAGTGCGGCACTATGTAGGGCCCTGAATTTTACAAGCAATTCGGACAACATGCTCACTACTTTTTATTTTTATGGCGGATATAGCATTCTTCAATTCTTCAAACGCGATGCATTGTGGTCTATATTTGTCGAACTAGTGAGCATCAATCCACACTTTTTTCCGCAGAGACTTCTGGGAAATTTCCAGGGCACTGGAGTTTGGAATAGTAGATTCAGACAGCTCTACAAAACGGCAAACACACTATGTAGGGGTTAGGGTGGGAATTCAGACACAAATATGTTTTTTAATAAACCATCAAGGTTTTTATCTTCAGAAGACAGTGGACTCATAAATGATCTTCTCAATACGCTCACATCAACTTTGTGAAAGGGATGACGTCATATCTGCTGTAAAAAAAAAGTAGTGCACCTTCATCCTCCATACAGGTCCTGTTGCACAGAGGAAATATGATTAAACAAAGTTTTACCGGAACTTATTTTGCAACCCCCCCCCTGTTCCTGTGTGCGTGACTTTTCAGATTTTCATGTTTGGTCAGGAGCCGTCATGTTTGCAGAGAACTGTTTCTCTTTCCTCTTGCTAGACGGGACACAGAAACCTCTTTTTCTGTTGCGCAACGTCTCCGTTATCTGCCTCCTTTCTGGCCGCCATGATTGTTCAGCAGCAGGAGGGGACAGGATGTAACTGGCAGAAGGCCAGTGGAACGGCCGCACGGGCACGGCGCCAGCTGGAAGACGCCGCTGAAATTCAACAAGTCTTTGTGTTAATTTCAGAGAAAAGTCTCATATTCTGGAGAGCTGAATGTCCTCCACAGAGGCTCCTGCTGCCGCCGTGCCACTTCTTTGGACACGTTCATGCCTTTTGTCTCGTTCTTTCTTCTGCGATTGACGTTTTGAACAGACTTTATCAACAACTAACAGTAAATGATGGTTGGCATCTGCAGCCTCCTGGTGACTCCAGCCTCTGTCTGCTCCTCTGCTCCTCCTGCAGCGGGTCTACTACCTCTCCCTGGAGTTCTACATGGGACGCACTCTGCAGAACACCATGGTGAACCTGGGCCTGGAGAGCGCTTGTGATGAGGCCATCTACCAGGTAGAGACGCTTTGTTAGCCTGGTAAAACCCAGAAGGCGCCGTCCGCCCTGTCCTCCTGTTGGCCGGGGTGTCAGCATCTAATCACCACAACTCATCCCCAGCAACTCCTGCCCCACAGCCCCCCAGCCCCCGTAGAGTTTTGGGCCTGCTTGTCCTCTGGCATCTCCCCCAACCCTCGCCGTGGGCCCACTGGACCGGAAGGTTGGGGGAGATGAGGACAAGCAGGCCCAAAACTCTGGGAGTCCGAGCACAAACACCCCAGCCAAGGCTGAGAAAACCCTCATGAACAGTCTAAAATGTAGAAGTGATAAATAGAAAGTAAAAATATAGAAACAGCTAAAATATGAAGATATAAATTAAAATAAGTTAATGCAGAAAAAAGCCCGAAACACCTGGAATATAAATTAGAATGAGTTAAGACGTAAAAAAGGACAACTTGACTAAAAAGCATGAAACCAATAAATATGTGATAAAATATCATCTAAAATATAAAAGTAAAATTCTAGATCCCACATACGAGATCTGATTAAAAGCTGAATTAAATGGATGCGTCAGTGGATGAGGCCTGTAGTTTCCAAAACAACACATCTCCCAATTAGCCTTAAACTTTCAGCTTAGAGTGAATGTTGACTGAGGATTACCGGGGATTTAAACCGTGGACCTCTGCAGGTCTTCAGGAGACCTGGTGATGTCACTCACAAATCTACTTTAGAAGGTTGGACACTCTACACTCATTTACTCCCAAACACCACGTGAAAATCTCAAATGATACAATTTGGTTTATAGCAAACCAAATTCTTGAACATTCTACCTAACTTTACATTAAAGAATCTGCTAAAGTTTGATGTTTGGATTGGGTGAATGGTAGAATGGGCTTTCCTACTTTGCTTTAGAGTCCGTGTCACACAACCACTACGTACATTTTCCACGTATGAAATGTCGGTCCTCCGTTAGTCAAATCCTTTTCAGGTGTTTGTTGGTTCTGTTCGTGATTTTTAAGGACAAATTCTTGGTGCATCCTGGGACTGGATGCAGTTGGTTTGGGAACCTCAGTTTTTTGCAGATGATGTTGTTTTGTCAGTTTCATTGAACCAGGACCTTCAGTGTCCTCGAAGGCATTTCTCAGTCGAGTGTGAAGTGGCTGGAACTCCAATTTGGAGGCCATGGTTCTCGACTGGAAAGAGGGGCTTTGGCTGGTACTCATGTACTACTTTTCTCCGTTGATTAAGGCCCACAGTACATTTAGAGCAACAGTTCCATTTGGCCATGCACACACACACACACACACACACACACACACATTCACACATTGATGGTGGCAGAGCTGCAATGCAAGGTGCTATCAGACCGCCAGGACCAACGACTGGTTCAGAGTTTCGCCCAAGGACACCATGATCCCTGGACAGGCAAGGTGGGACCAAACCTGCAACTTTCCAAGGTTGACTACTCTGTCTGCAGATCTTTGTTTCCTCATTTAGGTGTACAGTTTGTGCCTGGAGGACTTTAAATATCTTGGAGTCTTGTTCACGAGTGAGTGAGGGAAGGATGGAACGTGAAGTTGACGGCATCTCCGGATTGGTGCAGCGGTTTGCTGACTTGGTCTGTTGTAGTGAAGAAGGAGCTAAAGCTCTTCAGTTACTGGTCAGTCTTTGTTTCAACACTCATCTGTGGTCTTGAGCTGTGGGTCATGACCAAAACATCCTACATACCAGTAGCAAAAACGGACTTCTTTGCAGAGTAGCTGAGCGCTCCTTTAGGGACGAGCAGCTCTGTCAGGCCAGAGAGTCAACCTCCGTCTCCTCTACACTGAGATGGCTAAGCCATCTACTCCAGGTGACTCTGGACACCTCCCTGGAGAGGAGATGTGGGCATGTTCTGCTACAAGGAGACCTGGGGAAGACCTAGGACAGGCTGGGGGGGACTGTCTCTCTGGACCGGCCTGTGAACGCCTCAGCGTTCCACCAGGAGAACTGGAGGAGGGGAGGGGGAGGTCCCTGCCGAGGCTGCCCGCCCTGGACAAGTGGGGGGAAAAGGGATGGATGTGTGATGTCTGACATCATTTAGGGTCTTTGGGAATGTTGTCCACAGCAGAAGTGGATCTGTCTTCACCTCCTCAAGTTTCTGAAGATCATGAAGAAGGTCGTTGTCTCTGGGGAAAAGAATCCTGACGATCCAAAAGAAAATCATCTGTTCCCATAAATACGATACGAAAGTAAATGAACACACAGCAAAGTCAGAACTGTTCAGTCAAACTTTACAAAAAGTACTTGTGTTGGTCTTTGACACGAGCAGGAAGTTGCTCCCTCGTGGGTCCAGCACCCCCTCCCCCCCATCCGCCCACCAACAAACTCATCTCAAAGCACTTGAACTCCAGATTGGCCATCACTAACGTGGAGGCGGGGGAGGGCGTTCTTCTTATCCCTGGGGTCCTTCAGCTGAGTCTGCAGCGGCACAACCAAAGTTTTTAAGTTCTTCATCCACAAACGACAGGTTTTTTTCTAAGATGGGAAATACTTCTCCACATTCTGCAGTGCAGAGATTGAGAGTCTGAAGCAGAGGGGTTTGTCATGAAGACAGAGAAGATCATTTCAGAAGAAGAGAGACAACGCAAAGATAACCAGCGTTGAGCCCAAAACTAGAAAGGCCGTGTGACCTTTGACCCCTGAGTCCAAACTGGGGACTAGTTGTGCCGGTTGATCAGGTTCAGCCTGAACACCGAAGGCTCACCGAGTGTTCAGACTGAACACGTTTGGTTCTTAAAGTGATCAGAGTTCGTCTCCACCGATAGTCCAGAACACATTTTTAGTCTGAATTCACCCAAACGGACTCTGGTCCAGGTCCAGGAACCGCTCTCTGACCCGTCTTTGGAGGTGGTCTCGGTTCGTTTTCCAATCGGACTGGGCTTCGGTTCGCTCTGACTTTCCTCAGTCAGAATAGACTCCGTGCTTAAAGACCCAACTGGACCACAACAGCCACCGTAGCCGGGCATTATGGGATGTAAACAGAGTAGCGGAGCACCGATAACACACAGCAACTCAGTGAAATGAGTGCAGGCTCATTGAAACAACTTTAACGTGATCCGCATCACTTCTCACTGTTATCAGCGTTCCTTCTTAGCCGTCGTCTCCACGGTAACCGCCCTGCAGCGACTCCTGGTTGTTTCCTCCTGTTAAAAATGTTCTTGTGTTAAAATGTTTCACCAGACGTTTGCATGGAGCTTCAGAGAAGCCTGATTTGTTTCTTATTGTATATCAATAATGAGTTTGTTGGTTACATTTTGTTTTCATATTTAAGTTTTTTTTTTTTAGCTGATCCTCTATTAATAGAATAAACTTGTTTTTAACCACTCCTGACACAACACTAAATTCAGAGGTCTCATGCTTTTTATCAGTCTTCCAAAATGCACAAATGTCAGATTATTAATGAGGATTTAATTTATTGTCAGAACTGTTTATATTTGGATTCAGTTCGTATCTTCTGCTGCAACAGAAACTAGTTCCTGTTCAGAAGCAAAGGGCTCAAATGAAAGAACTGCCTTATTATAAGAAATGCAACTAAATTTACTGCTTTAGGAGGATCTTTTGGACACTGAATTTTATTTTGAAAGGAACTGGAAGAGGCCGGTGTCAGAGTAAAATAAATCATAAATGTTATACAGCCTATTTAAAATCTAACACGGTTATAGTTTAAATATTGTGAATGTTTAAATAATACATGTTTGAAATAAAAGGCCTAAAAAAAGTGTATTTTTTAAAAACAGATTTTGCTGCTTTTGTCTGTAAGAAACTGGACCAAATGGTTCTTTAGAGGTTTCAGACTCCGGGTTAAGCTGCTGCATTAATAACATCATTCAAAGAACACACACACTCCTTATACACGCACACTGCATATGCTGGCAGGGGAATATTTACAATGAATCCAGTTTAGACTTTAACGTCTTGTCCACACATGTCAAATAAAGTGATAATTGATAATTCCAAAATAATTTGAATTCAATTCTTGGTAGAAATTCAGCTCCATGAAAAGAGCCATGAAGGCCATCACAGATCCGGATCAAATGAAGTGGATTCAGTCCAGACCAATGGACTTTTCCAGTCTGAATACACCCTAGAGTTTAGATTTTTCATATCGGTAAAGTGTTATTTATTGATGGACATTTTAAAGTTAGTTGATAATGCAGTAGTGTAATTATGAGTTGAGATGCCTTCAGAGTTTTTCTAGAACAGTGATGATGCTAAACACTCTGCGGGGATGATCTGATTTGAGAGTCGATGGAATTCATCAGCAGAGCTCTTCATGGATCCTCGACCGACCTCTCGTCTGGATTTCCAAACAGTTTTCTGGAACTTCAGGGTTCTTGTCCTTTCTTCCACTCATCAAACCTTTTTTTCCAGTTGGGGCTGGACATGGAGGAGCTGCAGGACATTGAGGAAGATGCAGGGCTGGGGAACGGAGGACTGGGCCGCCTTGCTGGTGAGCTGCAGATCGGCTGAGACCTGAACGTCTAGATTCGGGTTTGAACCCATAACCCCCCCACCCCCTCACGATGCCTCCTGTCTCCCCCTCAGCCTGTTTCCTGGACTCCATGGCCTCTCTGGGTCTGGCCGCGTACGGTTACGGCATTCGCTACGAGTTTGGCATTTTCAATCAGAAGGTGGTCAACGGCTGGCAGGTACCAAGTCCGGCTGCAAACCGGTCTCTTCCTGAGGCGACGGCAGCCGTGACTAAACTAAACGCCGCCCCATGCATGTCCCTGCTCAGGTGGAAGAGGCTGATGATTGGCTGCGCTACGGCAACCCGTGGGAGAAGGCGCGGCCCGAGTACATGCGGCCCGTCCACTTCTATGGCCGGGTCCAGCACACGGCCGAGGGGGTCAAATGGGTCGACACGCAGGTCAGTGTTGGTGAGACAGAAAAACTTCATCTGGAACCGAGGCAGAACCAAAAAACGGCCGTGAAATAAAAAAATGTCTGTTTAGAGAAGCAGCCAATGGAAATGTTGGTATGAAGTCTACAACCACTCAGATTTCACTAACTGAGAATTTCTTTATTCTAATCCTTGAGAATCAGAAGAAAAAAATACAGATTGAAAAAGATCGTGTCTGTGATGTAGAAAATATGCTGGGCGGGGCCAAAGTCTTCCTGCTCCGCCCCTTTCTGATCCTCCACTGTCAGAGCAACAGATCCATGAACGTCTTTGTTTTCCTGGTCTGAGCTGGAATCTGGATCAGAACTGGACGGATGGATCTTATGTTGATATTTGTTGCACCGCTAATGTTAGCTTGGGGGGGGGACAGGCAGGCAGACTGGCATCATAAAAGTAGTTACCATTTATGAATATGAGTTAAAAGATAAAATATGTATTTCTCTCTAAAAATCGGTATTGTGAGAGGCTGGAAGGTTATGGGAGAGCGTTTAAACAGAGAGCTCTCAGGAACAGGGAGGGGGAAGGGGGCGGGGCTGCTTTACACCAACAGTCCCGCCCCCAACTCAGAGGTGAATTTCCAATGAACTTCTGCTGCTCAGTCATAGAAAGCGACTCAGGCTTTTAGATCTGCAACATCATCAGAGTAAGTTTAGTTGTTAGTTGTTCATATTTTATGTCTGATTCAATGTTTTTGTGCAATTATTGGTGTGACGGCTGTTGAGACAACTGTGTTGAGATATTGGAGTATTTAAATACCATTGAATTAAACGAGTTTTATGTGTGAAGATCATCAAAGACTTTCACACATTTACTGAAGGTAAAGTCCGGACCGTGACGTAAACGGCGTCCGCATTGATGTCCTTCTTTGGCTCAAGATGGCGGTCAGTCTTCATGTTAGTGATTGATTTGATACAGAAATAAACGTTCTGGTGGACTCTCAGAGTTTATTCACATGAACTTTAGGCTTCAGGCCAGTTCATTGTGTGTCGGCCCTTTTGATGCCTCTGGTCCTGAGTCCAACAGAACTGCTGATGGCTGTTTGTCTCTGCTGCTGGAGTTTAGGTGGTTCTGGCTCTTCCGTATGACACCCCTGTTCCTGGATACCGAAACAACATCGTGAACACCATGAGGCTGTGGTCTGCCAAGGCCCCCTGTGACTTCAACCTCAAAGACTGTGAGTTTTCTTGGCTTTAAAAAGCTCGTTTGTGAAGCAGAAATGCTCAAAGGTTTGGATTGTTTCCATTCTTTCTGCTGATCCTCAGTTAACGTTGGAGGCTACATCCAAGCTGTGCTGGACAGGAACCTGGCGGAGAACATCTCCAGAGTTCTGTACCCCAATGACAACGTGAGTCCTTCTCCCCTCATGGACACAAACCTGCTGGCAAACTAATGCCACTTCCCCCCAAAACCAGAACGGTTCCAACAGCTCGACATAGAAAAGAGTCTGGATGGTTTTTCATCCACTTGTTTTGGTTTGAAATCCTGAAATCCAGAGGGAAATGTTTTGTGTCTTCACAAAGAAACTTGTTGGATCTCCAACCAAAACCCAGATCATGTGAAAGGAAGAGCAGGTAGGAGAAAAATGATGATAAAATACATTTATTAAGTCTACCAGCCCCCCAAACAAAGTACAAGTACAAGTACGTTAGTGTCAGATGTTTTAGGCTGTGGTCAGACTGGACACGTTCGGTTCTCTTAAAGTAAACCAGAGTTTGTTTCAACCGATAATCCGGAACAGATTTTCAATCTGAATACACCCAGGCGGTTCCTGGTCCTCCAGGAAATTTCAGATTTCAAATTTGTCCCTGGACCAGGACCAGGACTAGGACCAGGAACCGCTCTCTGACCCGTCTTTGGAGGTGGTCTCGGTTCGTTTCCAACTTGACTGAGCTCTGGTTCGCTCTGACTTTCCTCAGTCTGAATAGACTACATACTCTAAGCGGAATAACTGTACCAAAACGGCCACCGTAGCTGGGCATTATGGGATGTAAACAGTTTAGTGGAGCAGCCAAGAGTCACAGCGACTCATTAAAATGATTTCAGGCTCATTGAAACAACTTTTAACGTGATCCATATCCCTTCTCCCTGTTTTCCAACCATCTATACGTCATAAACATTTATCAGAGCTCCTTCTTCGCCGTCGTCTCCTCGGTAACCGCCCTGCAGCAAAACTCCACCAAAGGAGAAAGTGTTCAACCTGAAATAGTGTAAATTTGCAGAGACCTTGGCTGGCTTGAAGATTTTTTAACCTGAGATGTTTGTCTCATGTAAACAAAGAATTGGGTCCAAGTTCCCCTAAATTCCTTTCCAAGTCTCCAAGAGCCGTTCCTCCAAGCCAGAGCCGACCTGCCCGTCCCTTCAGGATCCACCACCCTGTAGTCCTGAAGCCCCGCTGGTTAGAAACCAGGCAGGGGGTGTTGGTTCCCTCTGTGGTTGGGCGGCGCTAACCTGAGCTCTCTGATGTGAACGCTCTGGTCCAAGGACATCATTTCTGCTCCATCTGCAGCCAGTCTGTCTTTGTTTTTGATACAACAGCCTCCATAAAACGATGAGGACATCACATCTGGAGCATCTGTTTGCCTCTTTTCTTACGTGTTTCCGGACGTCATGGCGCCCTCAGGCCACGCCCCATCAGCAAAAGAGGCTGACTGCCAGTGGGACGTCTCTGTAATGTAGATATTGTTCCCCCACAGTTCTTTGAGGGGAAGGAGCTGCGGCTGAAGCAGGAGTATTTTGTCGTGGCAGCAACTCTTCAAGACATCATTCGCCGGTTCAAAGCCTCCAAGTTCGGCTCCACAGAGTTTGTGAGGATCGATCTCTCTACTCTGCCAGACAAGGTGACAGCTTTCATTGGCTTTGGTGGGAATCTGCAGCTCTTCTAAAACCAAAAACTGAATTCTTGCTCTGCTTATTTGCGCTCTACAGGTGGCCATCCAGCTAAACGACACCCACCCTGCTCTGGCCATTCCTGAGCTGATGAGGATCCTGGTGGACGTGGAGAAGCTCTCATGGGAGAAGGTGAACGTCTGCATCTGTCAGCATTTGAGTTGTTATGTCAGGAGGATGGAAACCAAGTGTCTTCATGCTGTGCGTCCAGGCTTGGGACATCGTGATCCGTACGTGTGCCTACACCAACCACACCGTCCTGCCGGAGGCGCTGGAGCGCTGGCCCGTCGACCTGTTTCAAAACCTGCTGCCCAGACACCTGGAGATCATCTATGAGATCAACAGGAGGCACATGGAGGTGAGGAGAGCTGCTGCTCTGGGGGGTTTGAGCATTTGGGGGGTTATTTTGTCTTCTGTTCATCCAGATGAACAAACCTAAAGACACGACGACGATCTGGTTGTTTTTAGGCCTTGAAACTCCGGCTGCAGCAGCTGAAACCACCATGACAGGCTTTTCTTTTTACTCCAAGACTTTTTATTAGTATGTCACATTTAAACAAAGGTTGACAAAGTGTACAAAACTCCACAAACCCTCCCATTACTGGACCACTCTTTCCAACTGGAAATAGTTTTCAAAAGAAAATAAACCTCCCACTTGCACATTTCAGTCAATCTTTAAATACTCTAACAGCAGTGACGTCTAAATTCTTCAGAAGGGACTCCAAGTGGGCCAGAAATCTTGTGTACATCCTCTGGCAGAAAAACACGTTTTCTTCAAAACCAAATATGTCAGGGATCATTTCTAAATATCTTTAACCCTTATGCTATCCTATGACCCCCCCCCCCTTCCATTGAGGTGTTCCCCCTACCATGACAAAGGTGGATAAAGGTGGAAAGATTTCATGTAATCCATGGACACCAGTGAAGATCACAAATCATTGAAGAAAAAAGGTTCAGAGCACTGTCTAGTGGGTCTAGATGACCCCACTGTTAAAGTGCCTAGGATAGAACAAGGGTTAAAGTTGGAGGAAATTGATTCTTCATTTTGAAAAGAACAAGTCTCCAAGGTCCTAAAGATCACTCTATTTTGTGCTCTAAGGTTGAGATCTTGTGGGATTATGACGTTATTTTAACATTCAAAACATGAACTTTGCCTGCAATGACACTGTCACATCTGTAGGATGGTCAAAGTTACTTTTTTGAAATGTATATTGCCCGTGTTTAAGCAGTACAACCTCCCAAATTGATTGTTCACAGATGAGCTTGTAGAATCCTCATTTCTTCTGATGTGTAGGATCTTTGAGCTCTCTTTTCCTTTAAGCTGGTATCTAACGACGTGCTTTTAACCTCCTTCCCGCCTTTAGGAAGACGCCCTCATCTGTCCAGACTGAAAGAGAATGAAACGAGTAGATCAATGACCGTCTCACCTGCTGTTTTTATTCCCCCACAGAACGAAAAACCTTTTCTGGGACACCTTTTCAGTCCCAAAAAGATTCCCAAAAATGACTAAAACTAACATTTCCTTGTTGCTTCTTACCGTCTAAAACAGCCATTAAGACATTTATTTAGAA
Organism: Oryzias sinensis; assembly: GCA_037389245.1. NCBI lineage: Eukaryota > Metazoa > Chordata > Actinopteri > Beloniformes > Adrianichthyidae > Oryzias > Oryzias sinensis. The sequence continues at coordinate 14,673,994 of CM074505.1, read as the reverse complement.
CATGTATGACATGCTATTGAATTAAATCAGTTGGATACATTTTTTTTAATGTAACAACGTTTACTTATAACAGCAGCACATATAAGTTCCTTTCAAAATAAAATGCACCGTGTGTTAAATCAGATCCTCCTGCTGCAGCAGATTCACTTAAAAACATAAAAAATCCATCATAATGTCGTTTTCTCCTTTTACCGTCAAAGGGTTTATATCCTGCTTTTCTTAAGTCTTTCAGAGTAAACTATATCCATATATATGATCATATGTTACTTTTGGAATGCTAAAGAAAGTTTTTTGGAGCTCATTTTCCTACCTGAAAGTAAGACGACTCGACCTCTGAGGCTCCGCCCACACGGAGATGGATGTATATGTTGTGCAAAGGAAATAAGAGTTTAGCCGATCACCGCTAGCTCCATTGAGAAAGTGGGCGTGTCTGTTAGTCTGGGGGCGGAGCTGGTAGAAGAGACTCTTCCTGGAAGGGGCGGTTCCTCATTTTGTGACGTCATAATGTGAGGACCGGCTTGTTTTCGTGGATTGGGAGGGGTTGATGCTCAGAGAGCTGGTTTTCAGAGGAATACTCAGAAATGCGTGAACGGATAAAAATACCGCTCTGGTTGTTTTTTTTTTTTGTTTTTTTGTGAGGATTAAAGATTATAAAACACTTAAAAGCTCAAAAAAAAAAAAACACAAGGATTTAAAAAATGACAAAACAGAAGACGTGACAGAAAACCATCCAGTGGATTCAAACTCTCAGGACCTGAGGCAGGAATTCAGTTAGTTGACCTTAGACCTGATGTGTTCATGGGACAGTAGTCACCCGCGTCTACCTGTGAGGGCAGCTGGGACGTTAGTCATTACTGCAAATCTGGGGGTTGTGTGTAATTCATGGCAGGGGTCCATACCTCCCTGTTTTAGGGTAAAGTTTGGTTTATTCACTCTCTCATTGACCCTTGACACTTGGAAAGACACTAAAAAGGGGTTTATGCTGTTGTGCGTTTGTGGTTTTCGGGGTCGGACTCCGAAGCGGCTCAACACGTTTTCTGTTTGCAGCGCATCACTCAGCTCTACCCCGGAGACGTTGACCGCATGCGCAGAATGTCCCTCATCGAAGAGGGGGACGTCAAGAAAATCAACATGGCCCACCTGTGCATCGTGGGGTCTCACGCCGTCAACGGGGTGGCCCGCATCCACTCTGACATCATCAAAAGCACCGTGTAAGAAGACCGCGGCTCACTGGAGCTGGAAGAAACCTTCAGGTTGGGTTTGTGACGGGATGTTCCACCTCTCCCAGATTCAAGGATTTCTATGAAATGGATCCGCACAAGTTCCAGAACAAGACCAACGGGATCACCCCCCGGCGCTGGCTGGTCATGTGCAACCCGGGGCTCGCCGACGTCATCGCTGAGGTTTGGAACTCAACATGCTTTGGTTCTGTTTTTAAATATAGACGATTCTGTGGCATGAAGAACTGGATCTGGTTACTTTCTCAGAGGATCGGAGAGGATTACATCCGGGACCTGGACCAACTGAAGAAGCTGCTGGACTTTGTAGACAACGAGGCGCTCATCCGAGATGTCGCTAAAGTCAAACAGGTAAGGACTTCACAAGGTAAAAGTGTCTTTAGATCTCCCCTCTTCACCTTTCTATGCTTTAAAATGGAAGGAGAACAAGCTGAAGTTTGCCGCCCACCTGGAGGAACACTACAAGGTGAAGATCAACAGTGACTCCATGTTTGACATCCATGTGAAGAGGATCCACGAATACAAACGACAGCTGCTCAACTGCCTGCACATCATCACTCTGTACAACCGTACGACTCACCCCTCGCCTCCGCAAAGCAATCCAATCTAAGTCCCATTTGAACAATGAATCAATAAAAGGTTAAAGCGGTTTTGTCCAATTCAGGCATCAAGAAGGAGCCCAACAAGAAATGGACCCCAAGGACCATCATGATTGGAGGAAAAGTAGGAAACCCTTTGTTTAAGGTCCACACATGAGCGTGTTTGGATTGTGATGAGAGTTCTCTGTTTCCAGGCAGCTCCAGGCTACCACACGGCCAAGATGATCATCAAACTCATCACATCCATCGGTGACGTGGTCAACAACGATCCTGTCGTGGGAGACCGGCTGAAGGTCATTTTCCTGGAGAACTACCGAGTGACTCTGGCTGAAAAGGGTAACGAGTGACTCGTGTATACAATCAGGTCATCAGTGTATTTAAGGTGGAATTGAGTGAAAACAACATGTTTGCACTAAACGCTTCATATGCTGCAGCAATGCAGACTCTGCAGGATTAGGACCCCCGGGGGCCCCTGGGAACATTTTAAACATGTTTACATTTTTTTAGTCTTTCTCTTAAAAATACTCAAAATAAAGTCAATAAAAATATTGCAGACTTGGAAATAAGAAAGTAAGTAAGAAAAAGTCAAGAAAGCAACACAACAGCATGAGCTCAGACAAATGTCCCCTTAAGGTGGAATGGCTGATTTAGGACTAGAGCAAGAAATTCACATTCCAGCATGGGGGCCAACATGGGGCCAAATGTATTCAAGTAAACCTTAAGCTGCAGCAAATCTTCTACATACTTTCTTCTCTAATGTGGTCTCTAACTAAAGGAACCTAATGGTGATCAAATGAAACATTTCAACCAGCCGTCCTCTGCAGGAGTTCATGAAAAAGAGATCAACTTCCGTTTTTCTGAACTCAAATAGAACAAACATACAAGTTGATTAAAATGGTTCACAAAGACCAGCAAGCAGGCATTGATATTCTAGAGGAGAAATGAATCTGCTATATAACTATAATGCTGCTCCAGTCTGTCACGTTTAAACATCCAGAAAACGTCGTTTCCTCCGGCTTAGAAAGACGCTAAAACAAAACCGCTAATAATGAGAAAAGAACATTTAGTGCAGCCAATAGTCGACCTTTAGGTTTATGCCAGCGTTAAGCCGTGTTCCATCAAATACAATCATACTTCTCTGGAAATAATAGGAAAGGGCGAAGCTTTAATCCAAACGACGGACGTTTGGTACAACTGGAGGGTAGAAGTTAGAACTAAAACGTGGTTTAGTTCGGTTAGGTTTTTGAAAAATGATTGACAATAATTTACTTTTGCAAAAGCTTGAGCTGAGTGGGTTTCAACAAATGTAAAGTTATTTGTTAAACAGATCACGCACTACACACAGTCCTGAGAAACGTACAAACAATCCCATGAACTCATGTTTCCAGTCGTGTCCAGACAGAATAAAGGCTGCTGTTAATCCAGCATGTTTACATTCAGTCTAGATGCAGATTACGGCATTTGAACTACATCCACGGCTAAATGTTGCTGTTGGCACGTATTATTAGCCCAGTGGGTCTTAACCTTGTTGGAGCCACCGAACCCCACCAGTTTCACATGTGCATTCACCGAACCCTATTTTAGTGTAAAATAAAATGATTTTTTTTTTTTTCAAATTCAAGACATATAGTTTTTCTACTGGTGCACAAATTGAACCGTGCAGAACAAAACCAACATTGTGCATGAACTAACAACAAATGACATACCTGCAAATCAGTGTGACTTCTGCTGTTGCCTTTGAGAAACCAGTTCAGATCTGCGTGGCTTCACCTTGGCAAGTGCTGCTCACATGTCATTTTCAGGGCAAAGTCTGTTCCTTTTCTTTGTTTTATGTCCAGCATCCTCAAAAAGGATTGCTCACAAAGATATGTTGTAACAAATGGTATGAAAACCTCCAGGGCTTTCTTGGCAATAACTGGATACTTTTGTTGACACCAAAACGTTGAGAGCGTTGTTGCTCTGAAGAGTTGCTGTCCGTCATTGACCTCTGCTGTCTCAACATCAGACGTGACCGGCGTTCTCACCCATGCTGGATATGAGTCTCGTACAGGGAACTACCGTTAAAAGACTTTGCAAGCTCATCTGAGTGCGAGGGAATTCCTTCTTTCAGTTGTGGCGTACGTTGTTCTAATCAGATGAAGTTTTTCTGGGCCCGTGCACACGGTTCAGTTCTAATCCCATCTTTGATATTTTACACATAGAACCACAGCCAAGATGGATTTTGTGTAGACACTTTTTAGCTCTGAGACATTTTAGCCACAATAATCGACTGTATTCTACCGGTCTGATAAAGCCCGCATGGCTTTCCGCCCGTCTGTCCGTCTGGTCTAGTCATCCCTGCGGCCGACCTGTCGGAGCAGATCTCCACTGCCGGGACCGAGGCCTCCGGCACCGGAAACATGAAGTTCATGCTGAACGGCGCTCTGACCATTGGCACCATGGATGGAGCCAATGTGGAGATGGCAGAGGAGGCCGGGGAGGAAAACCTCTTCATCTTCGGCATGAGGGTGGATGACGTGGAGGCTCTGGACAAGAAAGGGTGCGTCTCCACTCTAAGTCAGCCAAACGCAGCTCTGGTGGTTTTACTATTGTTGAGTTTAACCGCGCTGGAGCCAAAATCAGGGAAAAGGTTCCAAGCAGTTGTTTATGGTCTTATGGTGGTTTTCAGCTATGATGCCGTGTCGTACTACAACCGGATCCCAGAGCTGAAGCAGGCGGTGGACCAGATCTCTGCAGGCTTTTTCAGTCCAGACCATCCGGGCCTTTTTAAAGACCTGGTCAACATGCTGATGCACCATGACAGGTAGGAGGAGCTCAGCCAGCCCACGCCCCTCCATCCACTTAGACCTGTTTACCCAGAATCCTTTGCTTTATGTGACAGGAGTGAATGGTTTGATCTCAGACATGAATCTGGGCTGTGACTGCAGAGAGGAAGAAGGGATTCACTCACTTCCTGTCTGTTTCAGGTTTAAGGTGTTTGCAGACTATGAAGATTACATCCAGTGTCAGGACAAGGTCAGCGCTCTCTACAAGGTCAGTTCAAGGACAAGAGCAGCTGCAGGTCTCTGCAGCCTGAAGTTTCAGGTTCTACTTTGTCTGCAGAGACGTTCTCTGTTCTCTGCTCTGACGCATCAACGTTTTCTGAACAGTTTTTTACTGACTAGTAATGTTTTAATACTGAGGACTAAGAAGAATGTTTAGAATAGATACAAACAAAATGCTGTTGGTGAACCACAGGAGGGGATGTGTGTGTTAAGCCTTTTTCCACAGCCGTGTGAAAAACCACATGAATCATATAAATGCGCCTGAATGAGCTGGAACCGCATAGCGTGTCCGTCATCAGACGTTTTCTGTGTTCAGGACACCAAAGCCTGGACCAAGAAGGTCATCCACAACATCGCCGGCTGTGGCAAATTTTCCAGCGACCGCACCATCTCCCAGTACGCCCGGGAGATTTGGGGCATGGAGCCAAATTTGGAGAAGATTGCTGCCCCGGACGACCCCCGCTAAACCGCCGGACGTCACCACGTGGGACGCCGCGCCCTGTAGCTCCTCTCTGCACTGTGGAGTCCCTCCTGCTTCCTTAGCCTCCATCCTGCCTTCCTCTTCGTCATGCTTTACCACATCTTTGGTGACAAAGATTTACGTAGAAGTTTTACAGATGTTTTCCGTGCTCCAGTTATCAAACTCACTGCTGAACGAGACCTTTACATGTCCACATCCACGCGTCCAACCTAAACATTTAAAGCGTTAGCTGCTGTAGAGGTCTAGATTCGTCTAAGTCATGACTTTGTTTGATTCCAGTGATGCTTCATGGATCTGTTCTACTTTGACGTGTCAGACACTCGTCTCTGACATTCCTACTTAACAAAAGGCAGCAGAAATCCAAACCAGCGTGTTTTAACCCTTCCACATCTGTCGGGGTGAAAGGAAGACATTCCTCCACGTTTGCAGCTCCTTCATCCCCAACGTCATGTTTCATAGATTCTCCACTGTTGTACCTGTTTGAAGGCGTTAAAGGAATGTATTTGTGTCCATTAAGATTATTGTTTGTTCTAGTGGAGTGCCTGAATGCTAATGTACGCTTAGTTGTGATGTCTGTAGCATGTTTGTGTGTCTTCTTCATTCATGTTTGTTGTCTAATTCTCTAAAGTGACCTAGAAGGAACTTTTTCTCTGCCTACAAAGAAAATGATCTAACTTTGGAAATTAGTCAGGCCTGATACTGATACTGCACTGTGCCGTGTCGATGCTCTGTAGCGCCATCTGGTGGTTCTGCTGCTGCTCCCACCTCTGACTGAAGAAGGCCAGCAGCAGCACAACCTGCTGCCTCAGTGTCAGGGCTTTTATTTTGAAAAATAAAGCTGCAATGATCCAACTCTCCGTCTCTGAAACAGACTGGATATCTGAACTGCTGTCATGGATGACACAGACACACACACACACACACACACACACACACACACACAAAATAAGAGAGGGAGAGAATCTGCAGACTGCTCTAACCTAAATGTCTCCATATGTCTCTCCTTCTGGACAGGAAGCTTTGTGACTTTGGCGTAAAAGTCCTCACCTTTTTGTTTTATTCTAAACTTTGACGCGTGAAGGTCACCTCCTCCAGATGCTGAAGTCTCAAGATAGAAATCATAGAAAACGTGATTAAAAAATTCAGGGATAAAGAGGCAGAAATAAAAGTATACAAAACACTACAAATGACCATAAAAGTCATTAAAATGACATAAATAAATGTATAAACACAGAGTATAATGCATTGAAGCAGAGTTACTGCCTGCCTCAGCTCATAACTTTTCAGTGCAGCTTTATATCACATCTATAAACGATACACTGATATATATTGACTCTTCTTATGGAAAGGAGGACATTCTACAAATGTCTATAAACCATGTTTAAACGTTTTCCAGAGGGACAGATTAGTTCAGGTGAAAATGTGGCTTTTGCAGCTTTAATATTGACATTAAATACAAAAAATCATTTCTTTGCAATGGGATACTTTTCATTTCAGAATCAGCTTTATTGGCCAAGTACAATAAGTTTCTTCACATCAAATAGAAATACATCTAAATGTTTTCACCAAACTTACATTTAGAAACCAGAAATGAAGGGAAAGTTTGGTCAACATTAAATCATTACATCCTCACTGTAAATGTCTAAATAGATGATGTGAAAGGGGGAAATAACCCAAATACTTATCTTACTCAGGAGTACAACTGTGGTTTGATCAGAGAAATAAATCTTTTACTTTTCTAGTTCACAGTTGACAGATTTACAAAAGAGCGGGAAAGGGTCACAGAGTTCAGTCCCAGATGTCTCCATTATGGGAAGTATTGCGAGCTGCATATGATTCATGGACTCATGGCAGGAACTGTTGAGATTTAGATGCGTCTACTTCTGGCCGATGGGCCGGGCTTTGGACGTGCCTGGCATACAATCCTGTTAATAATGTTTATGGCAAAGATGAACTCCCCTGAACTCACATTCCCTTACCCAATGGCGGTTTTGGTTCTAAATTTGTGGGTAAAAGTGGCTTTGTGTAGGTAGGCATAATTTAGGCGGTTTTAGGGTCAGTTCGGAGACTTTTTATTTTTTCTTATAAAAATATAGGAGAAAGTCAGGCTGTGTGGCTGTTCTATGTACTGGAGCTCCGTGAACACACCAGGCAGAGACGCGTAATGGACCGGGCTCTGTCATCTAACCTGTTGTTGGGGGTTTGCCGCCACGCTTGTCCAAAATTGTGTTCTTTAAAGCTTGACACCACGTCCGCGTGTGGGAGGAGCTACCAGCTAATATTTTTGTCAATCGCTACATGGAGCGGTGTCTGTGTTTATCTCACTAACAATTCATGGAAGACATGGAGAATGTTGAGAGATCAGGTTTATTATTTTGAAGAGTTCTACATGGTAATCCTGTTTCCATGTTTGAGTTCATAAACTCATCCCAGAGAGTCTCTGCTTCAACTCCTGCAGTGAAAGCTGCATCGTCTTGACAGCCGTGTTTTTATCTCTGACAGAGTTTAAAGCTTGCTGTCCCGCGTTAACCAGAGAGGGAAAAATAAAACCAGGGGACCTGATTTATTATTGTCTCGTTGAAAATAAAAAAATATCGCAAGGTTCAGCGGCCCCGAGGAGGCTGGCTCCCCATCCTGCAGAGGGTCTCTGTCTGGCTGCCAGTGTCATGCGTGAGGGAAACCCAGATGTGACGTCAGACTGGATCTGTGATCACAGACAGAGCGTGTTAGCTACAGAGCAGAGAAGAGCTCGCGTACAAATTTTTGAATAAAACTTGTGCATTTTCCAGAAACGCTGCAGTAAGAAATCCTTGAATAAAAAGAACAGCAGGCTCCAAAATTTTGTACGGTCCCCAACCACAAGGCCGGTCCGCTGCAGAAATATGCAATACTGTACTCATTTTATTATTAGTCTGAACTATCTTTTATTTAAAAAAAACATTTCTTTTGAAAGAAGGATCCGGGTGTATTCTTGCTTCTCCTGATCTCATTATTAGACACACACACACACACACATATTTAAGCGACCTGTCGCATTTCAGGCAGGCACACTCAGCAGTGTTTTACAGGTTACTCCCCTAGGCCGGTTCAGTCAATTAACACACCTGCTCAGCGTCCTATTTAAGCCCAGCTGTTCATTCTCTTTCTTACCTTCAGTGCTCATTCTTCGCCGGTTCTCCGTGCTCGCTGTTCTCTTTCATGGTGACCCCCCCCTCGTTGTTGTCGGATTGTCAGAACCCCCTTCTTATGGGGCCGTCCGTCTCCTCCTTTACACAGTGGCACCGCGTTCTTCACCGGTTCTCCACCGGTGGAACCGGCTCCTTTAAAACGTGCTTGCTGTCTTATCTTAGGTGGAAACAAGATGGAACAGCACATTTAATATGTTGGAAAGGCTGTTTAAGGAGAGAGAGCCACTGGGGGCAGCTCTGGCCACCCTCCATACGGACCTTCCTCCATCACCTCAGAGGACCACCAGGCCATACACCACTGCTTCAACAATCTCTATGAGAGGTTTTCAGCTCTGGCAACCTTGTTGGACCCAAGGTTTAAAGAGCTGGGGTTCTGCAGCCAAGGCTCTGCCCACACTGCCATAGAGCGACTCACTAGAGAGTGTGCTGCAACAATGCAGGCGCTACTTCCAGAGGCACAGCCACAGTCGCCACCTAGAGAAGGTCCTTCAAGTCAGCAGGAAGATGGTGGTCTCTGGGCTCTGCTGGACAGGCATGTGGGGGTTCAACAGCAGGTGACCAGCACAACTGCCAGTGCAACAGTGGAGGTTCAGAGGTACAATAAAGATTAGAATCCTCATTAGAACTTCTGCTAATTTTAAACTGGTGCATGACAATAGGCTATTAATGTCCTTCTAGGTACTTAAAGGAACCTCACATCCCAAGGACTCAGGACCCACTGACATACTGGGTTTCCCACAAGGTTTTATACCCACATCTCTACAAGCTGGCAATGAAGTTTTTATGCACACCAGCTTCATCTGTGCCTTGTGAGAGGATCTTCTCCAAGGCTGGCGAAATCGTCAGCCAAAGACGAAACAGGCTGTCTTTGTTTTATTTCCACACTGAAGTGTTACAAGGGCAAGGAACTTAGTGGAGTAGATGATCTACGTCCTGTCTGCCACCAGATGCCGCTGTTCTGTGTGGTTTCGAAGCCCCAAATGCTTCATTCATTTTTCTGGCACATTTACATGAAGCCCCATGAGAGCTCCATGGGGCTTCGATTCCCATCCCTACTTGTTATACTCCGCCTCTAACTGTATGAGTTTCAGCCTAGCTAAAATACTATCAAAACCTAAATGGAATTTTGCCCTGTCATTCTCTACCACCTTCTGAGCTGTTTCCCATTTTGACCTTGTGGTTTCCAGTCCATATTCTGCACACATTGTGAGGAAACTGGAGATTCTAAATAGGACTGTAAAATAGGTAAATTAGGTTCGTTCCCCTTCAGCTTCCTGCACACAGAAATGAATGAATAAGACTCAGAGACAGTTACTTATCTTTTGTGGAGGTTTTACTTCGTACAAACACGAAGGGGTCAGACAAATGAACATGGTGCATTCAAAGTCCGAACCAACGAGCTTAGAGATGGGCTTGGTATAAAAACCCTGCATTTGCATATTCAGAAGATCGTCCGATGGACCCCGTGTGAAAATCACGCCCACAGGTTACTGCTGGAGAGAAGCTCCAAGGCTAAAGTGTGTCTGAGAACTGCTCAGCAGATCACACATGCACAGAAAAAGGAGGATGAGAATAAACTGTGAGAACAATATCTTGGCTGTGCTTTCTTCAAATGTAATATAATTTTGAGATTACAATACATGCTTAGTGAATTAAGTTTAAACCATTAGTGTAATAAAAGTTAAAGGCAGTTTCTAACTATTCTTCACACACATGTTCCTGTATATTATTCCACTTGATTGTGGTGGTCCATGTATGCTTTACCTGCCAGCATCTTACACCCTGCTGATATGTGCTGGATTGTTTCAGGCGCGTCTTTACACAGACTACACCTTGGGTCTTGTCTGGTGTGGTAGATCTACACCTTGGGTATTGTCTGGTGTGGTAGATCTACACCTTGGGTTTGTCTGGTGTGGTAGATCTACACCTTAGGTCTTGTCTGGTGATAGATCTGAGCCTCTATGGCTCTGGTGCTCAGGGCTTGTTCCTGAGCTGCCAGGAATGAGTGCTTCAGTGCTGTCCTGTAGGCCAGCCCTTTCTAGCCATTGGTAGGACTGCTTGATATCCCAAAGCCCGCTTCAGTTGGTCCGGTGAGAGTACATCCCCTGCAGGGTTTGTCCTCCCATGAGATCTGTCCTCCTTTTCTTATCCTCTGTCTCCATTGCCTAGAGACATTCACTGAGCACACTGTCAGTTGGGGAACTTGATGTACTCATGCATCTTGGTTGTTTCATCATGGATAGTGGCTTCTACGTTCACTAGTCCTCGGCTTCCTTCCATGCAGCTACCATACAGTCTCAGGTTGGTGGATTTAGGATGGAACCCTCCATGCATGGTGAGGAGCTTTCGTGTTTTAACATCCGTGGTCTGTATCTCTTCCTTTGGCCATCTTATTATTCCTGCAGGGTATCTGATAACTGGCAGTGCGTAGCTGTTTATTGCCTGGGTCTTATTTTTGCCATTGAGCTGGCTTCTCAGGACTTGCCTTACCCATTGGAGGTATTTAGCTGTTGCAGATTTCCTGGTTGCCTGCTCCAGGTTGCCATTTGCCTGCGGAATTCCAAGGTACTTGTAACTGTCCTCAATGTCTGCCGTTGTTCCTTCTGGGAGTGAGACCCCTCCTGTGTGGACTACCTTGCCTTGATTTGTCACCATCCGGCTACATTTCTCGAGCCCGAATGACATCCCAATGTCAGTACTGTAGATCCTGGTGGTGTGGATCAGGGAGTCAATGTCACGCTTGCTCTTTGCATATAGCTTGATGTCATCCATGTAGAGGAGGTGACTGATGTTGGCCCCATTTCTAAGTCGGTATCCATAGCCAGTCTTGTTTTTTTTTTTTTTTTGCTGAGGGGGTTCAGACCTATGCAGAACAACAGTGGGGACAGAGTATCACCTTGGTATATCCCACATTTGATGGACACTTGTGCAAGTGGCTTTCCATTGGCTTCAAGGGTGGTTTTCCGCAGCTTTATTGAGTTTCCTATGAAGGCTCTTATAGTCCTGTTGATGTTGTACAGTTCCAAGCATTCAATGATCCACGTGTGTGGCATTGAGTCATTGTCAATCCAGGCTGTGCACAGGTTAGTGTGTCGTGACTTGCAGTCTTGAGCGACTGTTCTGTCAAACAGGAGTTGGTGTTTGGCTCCTCTGGAGTCTCTACCAATCGCCTTCTGTGTGTTGCTTAAGTATTGATCCATGTCCCTATTTATCTTGGTTGAAATGATGCCAGACATGAGCTTCCATGTTGTGGAAAGACAGGTTATTGGCCAGTAGTTGGATGGGACTGCACCCTTTGAAGGATCCTTCTGGATCAGGATCGTTTGCCCTTCCGTTAGCCATTTGGGATGAGTCCCATCTCTTAGCAGCTGGTTCATTTATGCTGCCAGGTGCTCATGGAGTGCGGTGAGCTTTTAGCCAGTAGGCATGTGTCTTGTCAGGGCCCGGTGCTGTCCAATTCTTCATACCTGAGACTCTTTCTTGGATGTCTGCCACTGTGATGGTTACTGGATTTTGTTCAGGGAGGTTCCTATGCTCTTTTCTCAGAGAAACCAGCCACTGGGCATTGCTTTTATGTGCTGTCTCTTTCTCCTATATACTTTTCCAGTACTGGTCAGTAGAAAATTTTAGGATGTTTCATGGTTGTTCAGTAGTTCCTCCTCACAGGACGAACACATGAACCTAAAAAGTGAGGCGGGACGGGCAAGACAAACTGTTTCAGTTTTAAGTTGGGAAATCACTTTCTGGAGCTTTGCGGCATCAATCAAGGTAAAACGTCTAGTGTTCTCACAAGCCAGGTAGAATACAGCGGATTGAACTGTTAGTGGTCGTTGAGAGATTAGATCTAAAATTATTTATCTTATCAGTGAAGTGGACTGCAAACTCCTCACATTTTTTACTGCTGAGAATAGAACATGGACTAGAAGAGATTGGATTGATTAGCCAGTCAATGGATGGCTCGGTTGGCTGCGAGTAGGTCTGGACCTGGAAGAAATTGGTTCAATTCCTAGTGGGGCGTGGTGAGCTTCATCCAGTATGGGTCCTTGGGCAAGACACTTCACACTTTTCCCTAACGATGTATTCACAAGGGGGCCCAAGTTTGGGTCTCCCTACAGCTCCCTGAGCCCACAGCATCAAGAACTGACATTAAAATATTTTCTTACTCACCTCAGAACTGTCTCTCCTTCAGGGTTTCAGCGTCTGTGTCTGTTTTGTCTCTCTAGCCATTACACAGGGTTGTGTCAGGAAGGGGATCCGGTGAAAAAATGTCTACCAAACCACCTGTGCTAATCAGTGCCAGCGTATTTGCTGTGGCGACCCCAGACGGGATATGCTGAAAGGTGAACACCATTCCTGTTTTGTATGATGGATAGAGTTGTTGTATTGTCTCAGGACATTTGGTGATGACTTGTTAATTTTGTTTTTTGCCATTTTTGTTCTGCACTACTCTTTCTTGTTTTCTGCAGTTATCAATGGACAAGGTGCTTATTTAATTATTAACCTTTTGGATGGATAAATCTACAGATGAACTTGTTGGTTGTGTTCCAGATGTGAGGTGAAGATTGCAGCAGACGAGATGTCTGTGTCTGTTTGAGAGGTTTGATTCCTCAGCTTTATTAACCCTTTTGCTATCTTAGATGACCCCCCCTTCCACTGACGTGTTCTCCCTACCATGACAAAGGTGGGTAAAGGTGGAAAGATTTCATGTAATCCATGGACACCAGTGAAGATCACAAATCATTGAAGAAAAAAGGTTCAGCGCACTGTCTAGTGGGTCTAGATGACCCAACTCCCAATGTTAAAGTGCCTAAAAATGAGACCCAGCAGCACCTTCACTGCCTTGACTTCCTTTGTCATTACAATGAGACACATTGAAATTGTAGCTCACACACAGGAAGAAATCATCTGTTAATTCAAATTCAACTGAACTGGACTGGAGTATCCTGGAATTAAACCATCAACCCGACAGGAAGGAGACATCCACTCTTCCTTCTAAGATGGAGCTCTTTGAAAGTATTTGAATGAGTTCTGGTAAATCAAAGACTTTAAATCTTAACACTAGAAGGATCCTGTGAGGACATTGGGTTGGAAAAACAGAACTGCTTCCTTTTCTTCTTTGGAGCTTTTTTCTTGCTAGTTGCATCATTGCCATCTGCTGGAAACACTGACGCCTCATCTCTTCTATTGGACATTTCAATTAGTTCCATTATCATCAAGTAAACATCCAGGCTTTCCTTCCCCTATTCAACCAAATCTTCCATCCATTTTCACTTTTCCTTTTTGTTTAATGAGGTATTTTTCTCTGTGAAATAAGGATATATCTCTGTGATACTGCAAAAGTACTTCAGTGTACTTTTTGATGTACATTTGAGATTGCTGTTCCCTATTTTCTACTCATCTGTATTTATTGTTTCATTTCTCTCATGTCCACCTTTTCTCCAACTTTCTTTGGTTTAGATCTTCAGTCTTGATCAATTTCTGGGCTTTGTTAGGACGGCCTTGTTTGTACAGGTATCTGTGTTTATTTGGGCTCCTTCATGACATCATACCTGAGATAACTGGACGCTGACTTTGACCTGAGAGCAGCAACATAAACAAAATATAGGTTGATTTGTAACTTAGAACAACTGTCTGTTAGGAGTGTGTGTGGTTTTCTGTGTGTGTGTTGGGGGGGGGGGGCTGTGATTGACTGGCCTTTGCTCTGCAGTAGCTTGGATAGGCTCCAGCATCCCCATGATGGAGCAGGAACAGAAGATAGTTAGATGGAAGTATTTATTGCTAGTTGTTGTGAGTTTGTTAAAAAAGATACGTCCTTTTCAAAAAGATATTATCCAACAAAAACATCAGGACATCAGTGTGTGAATGTGTGTGTGAATGTGTGTGTGCATGGGTGAATGGGACTGTGACTGTAAAGCGCTTTGGGCCTTCGTAAGAAGGTAGAAAGCGCTATATAAGTATACGCCATTTACCATTTACCATTTTAACAATGAAAACCCTTGCTCATCTTCTTAGAAGCTGGGTACCTCACAGAGACGGTAAAGGGCGTATACTTATATAGCGCTTTCTACCTTCATTCAAAGGCCCAAAGCCCTTTACAGTCACAGTCCCATTCACCCAGTCACACACACATTCACACACTGGCGGCGGATCCGCTGCTGAACACTGGCGCCAACCTCCCACTAGAGGCAAGGTGGGGTTCAGTGTCTTGCCCAGGGACACATGGGCATGCAAGGCGGGAATTGAACCTGCAATCTTACGATCATGGGTCGACCGCCCTACCGCTGCACCACAGCCGCCCCAGAGATGGACCCTGGGTATCTCACAAATCCATTTGATGCATTTTCTTTTTCTTTTCCCCAAGGTCTTTCTGATTGCTGTTGTTTTGGTTTCCTGTTGTCAGTAAGAGAGCTTCATGAATGAAAATCTTGGCTTTACTTTAGCTTGGTTTCTTCAGCAGCAATCTGACTCATCATCAATCAAGCAAACAGATTTCCTAAAATTCAGAGTGTTTCAAACATGAAGCTGTGTAAAGAACAACACGTCTTGTCCTTTTTGTAGCAGCTGAAAGTTCTCTTCAGGTGTGTTTCAGCAGCGTCTCTGTAGCGTCAAAGAGCAGCACAGCAGCAACAGTCTGAACTACAGAAGAAACTCTGAGAATTGATTTTAGTTCTTAGATTATTCACAGGATGTGGTCAGAAATGTTGGACAATTTTATGTTTGTTCTGTAAAAAACATTAGAATTTATCAGTAGAATGACTAGAATGATTCTGTTTTTACATGGAATTGATCAAACAGTTTAACGTTCTGTACGATTTCTGTTCTGGTTGAAACTTAAAGCTTTTTCTTTCATTTTCATTTTAGTTGTGACATAAATGCCTTTTCTTCTGGAAAAACTGTTGCATCATGGTCCTTCAGTGCATCTGTTATGTTTAAAAGATGAAATAAATGTAGAAATCTGAACCACCTGCTGATGATACATTTCTCTGGTTCTTTGGTTTCTATCCTGATCTAACAACCATCTTCTCTAAAGTTCTCCTCTTCCTCATCTGCAGCACCTCTGTCATGATGGCGGTAACAAACAGGAAGAGAAGAAAGAAGCTGTTTGGCTGAACTCACAGTGAACCATCTGATTGGAGGATCAGTCATCTGGTTTCTGAAGAAGTGAAACTCTCACAGTCTGTGTGTCTGAGAGGAGAAATGGCGCAGAAAGGAGCAGATCTGGATGAAGAAAGCTTCTGCTGTTCCATCTGTCTGGATCTGCTGAAGGATCCGGTGACTATTCCCTGTGGACACAGCTACTGCATGAAGTGTCTTCAAGGATTGTGGGATGCAGAGGAGAAAGTCCCCAGCTGTCCTCAGTGCAGGAAGACCTTCACACCGAGGCCTGTTCTGGTGAAAAATGTCATGTTAGCAGCTTTAGTGGAGCAGCAGAAGAAGACCGGACTCCAAGCTGCTCCTGCTGGTCTCTGCTATGCTGGACCTGAAGATGTGGTCTGTGACGTCTGCACTGGAAGAAAACTGAAAGCCATCAAGTCCTGCTTGAGCTGTCCGGCCTCTTACTGTGAGGAACACCTTCAGCCTCATCTGAAAGCAGCTGCATTGAAGAAACACAAGCTGGTGGAACCCTCCAAGAACCTGCAGGAGAACATCTGCTCCCGTCATGATGAGGTGATGAAGATGTTCTGTCGCACTGATCAGAAGAGCATCTGTTATCTCTGCTCTGTGGAAGAACACAGAGGCCACGACACAGTCTCAGCTGCAGCAGAAAGGACTGAGAAGCAGAGAGAGCTGGAGGAGAGTCAGCAACAAATCCAGCAGAGGATCCAGGACAGAGAGAAGGAGGTGAAGCTGCTTCAACAGGAGGTGGAGGCCATCAATCACTCTGCTGATCAAAGTGTGGAGGACAGTGAGAAGATCTTCACTCAGATGATCCGTCTCCTCCAGAAAAGAAGGCGTGATGTGGAGCAGCAGATCAGATCCCAGCAGCAAACTGAAGTGAGGCGAGTCAAAGGTCTTCAGGAGGAGCTGAAGCAGGACATGGCTGAGCTGAAGAGGAGAGACGCTGAGCTGAAGCAG
>CM074505.1:14564740-14656868 GCA_037389245.1 Oryzias sinensis | reverse complement strand
TAAATAGGGGCTGTCAACAACCCCTCTGGAGGACTATATCTGCCCCATCGTGTAGCACCCTTCAGTCCACTTCCTGAGCCAAAGAGAGGCTGTTGGGTGAAAGATAACAGCTGTGTGGATGTGATATGAAGAAGTGTGGGTTTTTTTGCAGCCAGGTATGAACAGAAAGATAAATTATTGTCAAAAAGTCGGCATCCTTGCTCCACTTTTGAGCTCGTTTTGCAGACTGATTTCCTCTCTGCTTTCCAAAAATGTCATGTGTGCCAGAATAAAAACATACAGTGGTCTTTAGCCTTAATTAAGCCACTTCTCGGCTGAGTTTTTGTCCTGTCTCAGCCGTGTTCTCTGTTGATGAACCATCAGGTTCTCGTTTTTCTGTCGTTCATCTTCTGATTTTCATCTCTTCATCAGGTTCTTGCTTTGTTCTGTTTTGCTTTCTGAAATCAAGTTTTGGTTCTTTTGTTTTTTAGGATTTAGCGTCTGCCACTTAAATCCCAATTTTTGACAAGTTGAGCTAGAAAGGTGATGAAAACAAGTCAAAAACGTACACAAATAACTGGTTTTTACGTTTGTGGGTATTGACCAGAAGTCGTCAACCTTGAAGAGCCATTCCGGTCTGTTTGGTACCCATTAAAACTTAGTAGGAGCTGCAAAGTCTTTTCTCACCCTTTAGGAGAATTTGATACTACTTTGCATTCCTTACATAAATATGTATTTTAATAATAAACACGAGTTATACTTCTTTTTTGCACGAATAAAAACAGAACTATGAAGAGAAACTTGCATTTTCTCACATTTTAAACTGTTTTTTCTTTTTACTTTTGACAGAAGTTCCTTTTTAAAATGTGCCAATGTCTCAGTGCAGCTAATGTTCTCCTACAAATGATTTTTAACAATTCAAGCCGAGAATGGCATCGCCACAGTGGTGACTTACTACTTACTACTGCTGTGAACCTGAACGTAAACAGGAATTCATTGGTCCATCTGTAGCAACCAGGGCCTCTTGGTGTCGGCAGGCGTGTTAAACTTTCACATCCTTTATATTACTCTTAGGTGCACCTCACCCATATTGTTACAAGCTTAGCAAATTAGTCAACCTTACTTTAGTAAAACCTTACTTTTAAAAATAACTGTTATTTTATTTTTCTTCAGCCACTACGGAGGGCTAAAAGAGCCTCACATTGCAGACCCCTGGGCAACAGGATGGACTGACCTAAACAGGAAATGGCAGCCAAAAGGGGGCACAAGCTGGTGATTTAGTACGGTCTGTCCAAATGCAGAGGGGTGTGTCAGGAGGGGGGCATCCAATGTTAAACTAAGGACAGATCAATCGTGTGAATCCATCAGTCTCTCAAAGCGGATTGGTCTCGGCCTGCATGACCTCCTTCAGAGTTGTTGACCCACTGACACACTCTGGCACTAGAGTTTGTTCTGTGGCCTCGTTCTTCTGTTTTCTGTGCAGAATGGGCGTGGCCTCTTCGGGGAAGGTCCCGCCCACTCACACATAGGGTTCTGAGGATTCGGGCTCAGTGCCTCTGAGTTCTCCGGACAGTGGATTATTAAATTACTAAGGCCTAATGCAGCCTTTGTTTGATTTGTCCGGCGTCTGGCTCATTCTGCTGCACTGTATCTACACTACAGGGTTCTGGAGGAAACTTTTCTACGGTTGGTGAGAGAAGATTAGGAGGAGGTGGAGGAGGAGAGAGGGTGATGTTGTAGACAGAAGTGAAGGATTTAAAGGAGGAGCTTTGAATCAGGCTGGAGGAGGCAGCAGAGATGAAGATGTTGAGCTTCTCTTTGGGAGGAACAGTGATGATGTTGGGAAAAGGATGCTGAGGTTGGAGATACCAGGAAAAAGACCAAAGAGGAGGTAGAGAAGGAGGACACGAGGGAGGGAGGCTGGAGTGAGAGTGGATGTGGAGCACCTGAAAGATAAAGAACCATAAGACAGTGAAAAGGTGTGAAAAGTGACATTTGCCTCCGTTATATATTACACTGGAGCGTCCGGTGGATCGTGTCGGGATCCTCGTCAGAGGCCGTGACATTTTCATTCACGGCGAACCAGAAGCACATTCCGCTCTGCCAGGATGGACCGAGCATCAGTCAGACTCCCCCCATCCCCGCTGCGGCCCACGCCGCCCCCCAATCTGTCTGATCGATGACCCCGGGGTCATCGTCACCTAGCAACCGCAGCGACTCCGAAGCCGCCGCAGCGCCGGCCACTTTCACAGAGCTGAATCGCACAGAGAGCGACACGATGCAGAAGAAGGGAACTCTGAAGGACAGGTCTGTCCTGGATTCCCCCGAAGGCTTCCAGTACCGTTCTCTGTCCCGCTGCAAAGCATCCCTGTCAGAGAGATGAAACATTAGGATGAAATGTCAGGAGAGCGTCATCCCGAAGACGAGAACAGCCTGTGCCGCAGTGGTGGACCAGACAAAGACAGAGGGAGGGTACCGGTGTTTGCACGCACGCCGTTTCGCTCCGGCGCGTTTTGGCGTCAGCTGATGAGGAGAAACTGCTCTGAGGGGAAACTAGAAAGTAGAAATGACACACACGCCCACTTTAACCCTTATGCTATCTTGTGGGGTCCAGATGACCCGATCCCTCCATTGACGTGTTCTCCCTACCATGACAAAGGTGGATAAAGGTGGAGAGGATTTCATGTAATCCATGGACAGCAGTGAAGATCACAAATCATTGAAGGAAAAAGGTTCAGCGCACTGTCTAGTGGGTCTAGATGACCCCACTCCCAATGTTAAAGTGCCTAGGATAGCACAAAGGTTATATCCTCGCTTTAGGACTAAAACTTTGATGTCCTAAAAAAGCTAAAGCAAAAATCACAAAACAATATTAAGGAATTCAGTTTAAAAAAACCATAGCGAAAATAAGAAAAAATTTTGTCAAAAAAACAAACAAACAAAAATATATATATATATATTGAAAAACAGAAAAAAATTAAATGTAAAAAAAATCATAAAATAGTTGTTCTTTGCTTTTATAGTTAGACATCAGAACACAAACATTTAAATGAAAATTACGGAAACGATCACTCTCGTTTTGTTAATAACATAAAATTTGCTTTCATAATTGTTCTTTTTAAATGTAAAAACAAATTTCTTTCTTTTAACAACTTATTTCCGTAAACTGAACCTTGGTCTATTTTTCTTAATTTACCGAAAACGTGACACTTTCTTTTTGAAAACAGCATCATTAGTATCACAGTCTTTGGGTATTTAAATACTAAACATTCTGCAAAACCTAAAATGGAATGGATGTTGTCTCAGACTCCGCCCTCTGGCTCTGTTAGTCACGGGTGTAAATAAAGTTGCATTTTCAACCTGTCCTGCTGTCGTTTCGGCTCCTCTTCATCACAGTCACTTCCTCTGTCTTCACCATGACTGGACGCCGTTCAGACTGAAGCATTGAGATGGCGTTTCTCTCCATTTCTCAGTGTTTCCTCGCTCAAGTGAGCACGGCGGTGATGGCTACTGAAGCCTGTAATCGAGGGCGTCCGCCCACCGCGCTGCGGCAGAGGCAGTGTGGGGCGGTGGCCCACTGTGTCAGGCAATCACCCCACTGTCACACTAACCCAAGCACGACGATAAAAAGCCACGGGCCGTGGGGGGCTGAGCTGATGGGGATTTAGAGGCTAAACTTGGTGGCTGAGCGTTGCTTTTTGTCTAATCAACAATCAATGATGATGCAATAAGCAGGAGCTCTCTAACAAGTGCAAGCATAGAGTTGTGCATGTTCACAGAAGGAGGATGCAGGCTTCCTATTGCTTGGTGGTTGCATTCCAACATCATCGTCTTGAAAAAGCTCTACGCATGTTTCCCATGACTGCCAGCAAGTCATGCCAACACCACAACGAAGAACCATGTTACTTCAAGCTGATGACCACCTGGACATATAAGTGATATTTAAAAAGGCTGTGTTCAAATACCTGGATATTCGGGATTTCTGTTCCCCAAAATACAAATATTTGCTGATTCCCCATCTTTATAAATCTAATCTAGACTGTTGTAAGAAGACGCATCAGCCTCTAAAAGAAAACGTTCGACTTTAGGTGCATTAACTAAACAAACCAAACGCGCTGCTGTCACTGGAAGTAAAACAACTTCAAAGTAAGAGTCAGCGAAGCTTCTCATTTTCAAAATAAAAGTGAAAGTTTTCGGTAAATTAAGAAAAATAGACTGAGATCAGTCTGTTTTTCACGTTTTATATTTAAGTATATATATATTTGTTTTGTTTTTTAAATTTTCGCTATAGTTTTTTTTACTGAATTCACTAATATTGTTTTGTGATTTTTGCTATATATTCTTTTTATTGTGACCATACTTTTAACTGAATTTAATATAATTTTTTAAAATTTTAGTATAATTACCTTTGCTGAGTTCAGTAACCCTTGTGCTATCCTAGGCACTTTAACATTGGGAGTGGGGTCATCTAGACCAGTGTTTTTCAACCTTTTCTGAGCCACGGCACACTTTAACCTTAAAAGAAATCCCGCGGCACACCAGCACAACAACCCCTGGCTGCAGCCTGCAGAATTGGTCAACATAGTGGAATGCAACTACATCCAAAAATGAAAAAAAAAAAAAGGAGAAACTCATAGTCTGTATTGATCTACAGCCCCTCCACAATCTCACATGCATTTTTGAGATAATTGTTGCAGAAAAGGCTGGAAGCTGCAGCGTTTTTTCTAAAAGATGCAAGAAAAGTTAAGTTAGAAGATTTAAAAACAGTTTGAAGTGTGTTCGTTGGTTTCAAGACGTTTAACAACAGATCTCCTTGAGCGCTGTCACTCTCACAACCCAATGCATCATGGGAGATGCAGTGCATTAAACGGCCGGCGGAGATCGCGTCTCTGAGCTTCATGGTTTTGTTCACTTGTTCCACGGTCTGATACCGGATTCTGTGGAAAGCTACACCGATAAAGACAAGCTTTAGCTGGTATTTTTGTTAGAACTGAGCGACTTTATCAGCAGAATTAAGAACAAGGAAGTGAAGACTTTAACCACTTCTGATTGGTCAGACTGATGACGTGATTAAGCCTTCAAGAATGATTGGTGGAGACGGGATTTTTCCATAATACAGCCGGAGCTGCAGCTGAATCGCGGTGCCGTCATTCTTATCAAAATGTCTTTAATAAAATAAAATAAACGCAAAGAAAAAGTATTTTACGATCTTTTATATTCTTAACTCCTCAGTGTTTTATCAGGGCCTGTTTGGATGAACACAGAGCTGATTTCCTGGAGATGGGAAATGTTTTTAGATCAGTGAATGAGGGCAATTTCTCACGGCACACTTGACCATCTCCCACGGCGTGGCACACTGGTTGAAAAACACTGATCTAGACCCACTAGACCACACGTGTCAAATTCAAGGCCCGGGGGCCAAATGTGGCCCTCCATGTCATTTAATGTGGCCCGCGAGAGCATGAAAGTTTTTAATTTCTAAAAATAAAAAATAAAAATTGGTGTGTATTTATTCATATTTAGGGGGAATCAGACTTGAAATATCCGATTGTGCAACTATACATTACGACTTAAACACTGTCCATATAACCTAACCTGACAGAATCAAATGTAAAAGGATTAATGCTAGAATAACAAGCAAACATATGTTTTCTATGCAACTGTAATTGTCACTTTAAAAAGTTATAGTAAAAAAAGAATGAGTTATTTCACATTAAGGAGTAGTTACTTTTATTTTTTATTACATTTAGTTACATGTATAAGTTATATCTGGCCCTTTGAGGACAGCCACTATGCTGATGTGGCCCTCAGTGAAAATGAGTTTGACACCCCTGCACTAGACAGTGCTCTGAACCTTTTTTCTTCAATGATTTGTGATCTTCACTGGTGTCCATGGATTACATGAAATCTTTCCACCTGTATCCACCTTTGTCATGGTAGGAAGAACACGTCAATGGAAGGATGGGGTCATCTGGACCCCATAGGATAGCACAAGGGATAAGGACGCGTCTACACCTCGCATCCCTCCCCCTGGTTCACTCTGAGAGGAGGACCAATGATATTAGTGGTTTCTGTGGAGTTTGTGTTTTAACAGTAATGAGTTCTTGTGACGTTTTTGAGATTATTTATGGCGAGTTACTGAAAAACTTTTGTTTTTCTGGGGTGTTTTGTTGACGGTCCCCTCTGCAGCTTCACATCAAGGAAAACTGCGGCTTTGACTCGTTTTCTGCATCACCCCAGACAAAAATAAGCAGCCGATAAAAGTCAATACAACGACATCCAATGTTCGTTTCGGTGATGTTTGTGGATAAAGTACATTGGAAGAACCAAGCAGACTGGGGATATCGTGAACAAAACGGATCATATCTACAGTATGACACTGACACACTTTTATCTGCAGCTCGTCTTATAGTTTTCATGAGCAGATGAGGTTATTTATGTATGTTTGGTTGTCATGTCGTGTTTTGCATGCAACATGAAATTTGATGAAGGAAAACATAAACTTGTTTTTTGTTTGTTTTTTGTGCATTAATGGTATATGAGAACTGGACTGAGTCGTTCCCAACAGGAAGTAGGCGCCAAAATCCCATGGACTTCTGTAGAGAAATAAACAGCCGTTACTCTGTCATTCTTGCCCTGAAAACCTTATTTGAAAATGTTCTTGATAATCCTCATATTTATTTCACCATTCTTTTTCTTTATTTCAAGTAATTTATAAACTGACCAATCCGATGCCCCTGATGGGACAATAGTTGCCTTATAAACATCGATTCAGACCCACTCTGACCAATCACTGCCGTCTGTCTCCACATGGCAGCAGAAAGATGGCGACCGAAGTGGTGGCTGGAAGTAAAGCGTTTTCTTTTTGATGACATCACACTTAGTCAGTCCAGTCCTCTTATACGTCAATGTTTTGCTGTCTAACAACAGTTATTTAAGGCTTCCTATTTGTTAATTACTTTAAATGATAATAGAACTCAGTCAATAATTACTGAGTGTATCATTAAGCAGAAAAATGAAACGTTGACCTCTGACATCCACAGCATCCATTCTTCCATCTTGACATTTTGTTTGGCTGATTTATTCCTCCTTTTGTCTTCAGAAAGTTCATTCCACTCAGACAGGAACAAGGGACAAACAACACGAGGGTGGAGAGTGAGAATGGAGCCGACGACCTCAGAACAGTCTGCCTCGGTGGACGAGCTGGTAGAAGCCTGCATCCAAGCCTTCGGTTTGTCATTTCAGTTTTTTCTAAAATCAAACGGGCTTTAGTTAACAGATTTGTCTAACCTGAAAACAATCGTCTTATTGTCCATTTAATCCCCCTCTGCTACCTGTTTTTAGACGACAAGGGCACTTTAAAGGACGACTCTTTGGTCCGCATGTTCCTCATGATGCACCCTTGGTACATCCCCTCCACTGAAATGGCTAAAAAGCTTGTGCTCAAGTATCCTTTAATCATCCAGTATGAAAGCTGACCTCCGTGCTTGTTTAGGAGCCATGAGCTCACAGACTGACCAAACTGAAGCACACCTTGACCTGCGAATCAGATCTCAAGAGGAGACCTGCTCTTCAGAGCGCCGCACCAAGATATGTCACCTCATCAAGTACGATACCGTCATACCGGCTTTAGATTTGTCCTAATCTGCTTTTCGGTTTGCTCCTTCTTGCTGATTGTTGTGTTCTGTGATTCCTGAAGTTAGTATTAGACTCAAATCAATTGTTATCCTATGAAGTCAGACTTATTTTGATAGAGGGGATGTGTGTCGTCAATCATCTGCCGGTCTCTTCCCCTTTGGCCTTTCCTCCAGGTACTGGATTTCTGAGTTTCCCGCAGAGTTCAATCTGAACCCGGAGCTGGCAGACCAGATCAAAGACTATAAAGACCTCCTGACCACCAAAGGCGATGAGAGTCAGAGTCAGCTCATTGATCTGGACAGTGTGTGAGTGATGGCCATTTTAGATAGTGACCTGATCCTCCCTTTTTTGTTGCTTTGGTTATTTTTTGACTTTCAAACGGCAGCTGAGGTGTTAAAAGCAAGCAGCTTCTTGGCAAACCTGCAGCTTTAACTTTTTCTTTCCTGGTGATCCAGCATACACACAAAGAAAAGAAAACTGTGTTGTTTTAACCCTTTCAGGCCATCCTATAAGTGGAAACGTCAAGTGACTCAACGTGTCCCGTCAGTGTCCAAAAAGAGAAAGATGTCCCTCCTGTTTGACCACCTGGACTCCTGCGAGCTGGCCGAACACCTGACCTACTTGGAGTATAAATCCTTCTGCAAGATTCTGGTCAGTTTGAATGCAGCATGAGTGTTAGCCTTACAGGTTTCAGGTACTTAGCAGCGCATGGCTCACAAGTCACAGGCTCACTGTAGTTGCTAAGCAACGGAGAATAACACCATATTCCCCTGCATAGTCTTTTTTTGTTTTGTTTTTGAGTGTTACTTTTTGAGGCACAGAGGAAAAATTTAGGCGCAGAATTAAAGTCACTTAAATTTCCCTTTTTAACATATGTCATAAATACAAATTTGTGAAGATGTCTGTCTGGTCTGCACCTTTTTGATGTGTTTGCACCGTGACCGCTGTGTGAGGCAGGCGGTTTGTTCATGGCAGAACTTCACATAAGGCAATTATCAAGGAGAATGGAACTAGCAGAAGGGTCATTTATTCCATTTTGGCCTCCGTTAAATTGTAGAAAGTGGAGCAGGAGTCCTTACGTGGCAGATGTGGGGGCAGAGGACCAAAGGGGCAGCAAATGCACGCTTTAAGGCTTCAAATGCAAACCAGAGCCAGACAGAGACCAAGATAAGAGCAGAGAGAAACACAAGAAAGGCATTTAGGAGCTCCAACTGTCCAAAATAAAGAACTGTGGCTCCTCTGCTGCTGTGACCCATCAAATACAAACATGCCCCAAAAGTGTGATATTTCAACATTGCAGTTTTAAGTTTTTGAGTGTCACCGTCCTAGCACAGCTCTGGAATGCCGGTTTACGCTTTCCAATGTCTGCCTTGTCCTCCCAGTTCCAGGACTACCACAGCTTTGTGATGCATGGCTGCACCGTGGACAACCCTATCCTGGAGCGCTTCATCACGCTCTTCAACAGCGTTTCGCAGTGGATACAGCTCATGGTGCTCAGCAAGCCCACGGCGCCGCAGAGGGCCGCTGTCATTTCCCATTTCATCAGAGTGGCACAGGTCTGTCCAGCTTTGGGGAAGTGGTGGGGCTCGGGGGGCAAGACAAACATGGCAAGGAAAACTATTGAGCAGCAGTCGTCCAGACATCAAATGACATATTAAACATACATGTTCACTCTGTCCTGTCTAAATTGCAACTGAACTGACTTTAATAAACTGTATATGTATGCCAGCTTAACAGACGGCTTTAGCAGTTTTAACCGAGGAGTGTTTAAAGTCACCAAAGGAGGGTGAAGATCAGGCTCAAGGAAGAAACCATATGAAATCTATGGAAGTAGAACCCAAACCCTTTTTGAAGGGACCTGGTGGGGAATGCCAACTTTAAGGCCACCATGGCTTTCTGCATCAAAGTTGCTCCACAAACTTTTGTTACTTTTTAGCAAGGCAAAAAAAACCACACACAACTACCAATAAGTTGGCGGTATTGGGGACAAACTCGGTTGATATCCACAAGACCCAGAACTACTGTCAGAGTTTGGGACAGACCCAGGAGAGGAGCCCCCCCAGTGACAGACCACTACCATGACCAAAACCTAATGACCTCTGACCTAAGACCGGGTTTATTAGTAATATTAGCTGTGTCTTCAGGGCTCCTGGGACCTCCTCTGTCCTCTCAGACAGCAGAAGCTCCACATATATCAGTTTCACTGTTGGTTCACTCCTGAACCCTGCTGGATCAGGCCAGTGGCAGACTGTTTGGCCTGGGACTGAGTTCACGGTCAGGTCATACCAAAGACTTTAAACATGAGACCAAAAGCCTTCCTGCTTGATGCTCAGCATTAAAGGGTCAATATCCTGCTTTTCTTAAGCCTTTCAGAGAAATCTATATCCATAAATATGTTCATATTTTACCTTTGGCACACTAAAGAACAATTTTTTGTAAAATGTTTATTTTAGCAGCTCATTTTTCTAACCGGAAGTAAGACAACTCAAACTCTGTGGCCCCGCCTTTCTTTTCTTGTGGGTGCCGCCCATTTCATGACATCATCCTACAGCCGGCCTCGGCAGCGTTTCTGCGATTTGCTCATGAAAACAATCATCATCCGGACTTTTTGAAAAGATGGATGTGCATATTGTAGATTTAAGAGGAAAGCGATTAGCCAATCACCGCTAGCTCCACTGAGAAAGTGGGTGTGTCTGTTAGCCTGGGGGCGGAGCTGGCAGTGCAGACTCTTCCTGGAAGGGGCTGTTCCTCACTTTGTGATGTCACAGTGTGAGAACCCGCTTTTTTTGGATTGGGAGGGGCTGGTGGTCAAAGAGCATGTTTTTTAAAGGATTCCACAGAGATAAAATCCCACTTTGGGGTTGTCTTTGTGAGGAATGAACATTATAATATTCTTAAAAGTACAAAAAAAGCAGATTTTGCATGATATACTGTAGGTCCTTGTAAGGGGTTGGATTGGGGGGTTAAGCTACTAAAACTTCCGAACACGGCTGTGTCTGCACCTCACCGCTTCTCTCGGGGATGGGTCTAATGCTGAGAACACATTTCAATTTTTATTAATTAAACTTTATTTAACCAGGAAAGTTCCATTGAGATTAAAGAGGCAGTACATTTCAATACAAAAAATACAAACATCTTTAAAATCACACAAATCATGAAAAGCAGTTGCACATTATTGTTGCAGTCTCCAAAGCTTTGAGCTTGATCCTAAAAACATCTGAAGATACCAGTTTGGTTAGTTTCCAGTCTTTCTGCAGCATTTTCCAAGTTAAACGAACAGAGTGGACAAAGGCTTTTTTCCAGCTCTGCGCAGCAAATGGAACAGAAAGCAACAGCTGGTCTTCTGATCTTAAGGAGTGAGATTCCACACTTCTCCTTGTGATTGAGGAGCAAATGTAGGGAGGCAGTAATCTATGTAAATAAAAGTGTACCAGTGTCCCTGGATGCCCTCCTCACTGCTCATCAGATGACTGAAGGTTTGAGTTGAACAGGATTGATTTAACATAACGGATCTAAGAGATCAGAGGTAAATCTAGCTGGTTGATAAATATGGTGCACCAGCCCTACACCCTTTTTGTCACCCTCAGCACACCACCCTTTCATATTTACAGACCAGATGCAAAGCTTTTCTGCAGTCACGTGTGTTTTATTCTGTTGTGTCCCAGTAGATTTCTTCAAAGCTTCCTGTCAGAAAACATCACCGCTTTTATACCTGGGGGGCTTCTGTCATAGGAGACGGGCAGAAGTCCCAACGGTCACTTCCCCTTGCAACAGCGGGGACACCACAGTTCAGATGACCGTTTAATTTTTGGATGAGCAACCACCACTTTGTTCTGCTTGCTGGTCTGTTCACCTAAACTCTGCATCCACCCATGAATTTGACAAAAACCACTGCTGGGCAATCATGAATTGTTATTTGCCTTGACATTTGTGCCTGTGGCAACACAACAGCCTTTGTGGTTTTGAGTGAATTACCTTTGAAGCTGTTTGACAGACAAGTTCCCCTCAGGGTAAAATGATCTGCAGAGCTCTGAACAGTCCCACCATCGAAGCAGCTCGCCTGCTAGTTTATGATTTTGTTTGATTTCTAGCCATTGCTGCCCCAATAGTGTTCATTTAAAATAAAAAAAATGCTGATATTAACAAATTTAATTATTAAGAGATCTTTGTTTGAATTAAATAAAAAAAGAAAACCTCTGATGGGTCTAAAATGTTTAGGAGAAAACCGGCCTGGAGTGATTTTTGTGCCATTATTCCAGGCTCACTGTTTTCAGACTTTAAACAATTATTTTGAGAGAGAACGGGGCGCCGCGTTTAAAATGTGACACAAAAGCCAGCCAATCACATACGTGAAGGTTGATGCTGATTGGTCAGTAATGTTTCCAGTTGCGCACAAACCTGACCCAGTCTACGAGCTGGTTGGAAGACTTTTTAGTTTAAAGAGAAAAAAGTAACCGAAAACTAACACATGCTTTCAAAACCGTTTTGTCACCATCCTAATTGTTGGATTTGTTCACATGGAAATAATAAAAATAATAATAATTGGCACTTTATTTATCCAACAATGGGGAAATTCTTCTCCGCATTTTGATCCATCCCCTTGGGAGAACGGTGAGCTGCAGGCTGGCTGTGCCGGGGAGGGCGGGAATCGATCCACCAACCCTTTGGTCATAGGACGACCTGCTCTACCGCCTGAGCTTTACACATTTATACACCCTTCCTAGCAAATAACACTAAGAATGAAATGGTACTCGACGATTTAATTTGGCTGTAAACTTTGAAGGCATCTGCTAACATAGTAGCAGTACCCTGCACTAGTTTTCTGTGTACAACACAGTATTGTGTAGTTACTGGTGAGAGTTGCATGCTACCCTAATATGACTAATATTCATGTTTTTTGTTTTTAAATAGAAACACATTTACGGTCATAGCCATGGCAATGATGAAGATAACAGTAATTGATGATAGGTAAATATTCAAGAAGAGTACTTATTCATTTCATACTGCTGATTATTCTATTTTAATTTGAAAGTTGTATGTCAGGAACTGGGGATGAGGGACCCAGAATGCAGGAGACCGGGCATGGTGGCAGAAACATAAGAATTTAAAAAATTAAACTGCAACATGACAAAAGCCTTGGAGGAAGAACGGAGGGACAGAGCAGAGGACCTGACACAGAGGAACTGAACCAGACACGTAAATAGACTTAGGGTGATTAACTAAAGGAAGCCAGCTGTGGTTCCAGCATGAACCCGGTGAGACTGACAGAACATAAAGGTCAAACCAAGAACAGAACTGAAAAACCAACCTGATGCACAGAATCCTTGTATTCTATCTGTTTGGGCTTAGAGAAGAAGCTTTAGTTAAGCCTTACTCGTATGTGGGTTGACCCGTACAGGTGCTGCTGGTTTTTTGGTTGTCCCGGCCTGGAGAGGGTCGTTAAGAGGAGCGCCCTCATCTTAAAGGGAGTACAGGTGTGTCTTGCAGTGTGGCTCTTTACGACCACCTCAAGGGACGTTATGAAAATGGAGGGTACCATTGTTGTGCGTGTGGTAAGTGTATTGTTGAGTATTTGTGAAAATATGATGTAGGGGTGATGCGGTCGTACGCTGTCCATACGCTACAGTTTATTTGTTACTGAGGTGTGAGTAGTGGCCCCCCACTGACCGCGCATAAATGGGGTAAATGATACCCAAGTGCCTGTGAGACGCCCGTAGGACGTCCACACACACTACACTCTGGTTTTCTAATTATCTCTTTTCTAACAGTCAGGTTCAGTGAGGAGCGCGCACAGAGAACACTCCTTCCCTCTCAACAGCACTAACGGATTGTCTCAAGTCGGTATTTAAAAATCTGTACAACATACCTTCGCCTTCTCTACTCCATCCTTACTTGCCCTTGTTGTTTAAGTGTTCAGTACAATCTGTCGCCCGCCGGATGCCAGTGGAGAAAAGATGTGCAGGACGGTTTTAGCTCTACGATCTTAAAATGACTTTCGTGCCTCGCACGGGTTTGCTCATTTTTTATCCGCAGACCTTTAACCCATGTGCTATCCTATGGGGTCCAGATGACCATTGACGTGTTCTCCCTACCATGACAAAGGTGGATAAAGGTGGAAAGATTTCATGTAATCCATGGACACCAGTGAAGATCACAAATCATTGAAGAAAAAAGGTTCAGAGCACTGTCTAGTGGGTCTAGATCAGTGTTTTTCAACCTTTTTTGAGCCACGGCACACTTTAACCTTGACAAAAATCCCGCGGCACACCAGCATTCAAAAAAATAGATAAATAAAAAAAATAAGAAAAAGCTCAGTCTGTATTGATCTACAGTCCCTCCACAATCTCACATGCATTTTTGTGATAAATGTTGCAGAAAACGCTGGAAGCTGCAGCTGTTTTTTTCTAAAAGATGTATTAAAAATTAAGTCAAAAGATTCAAAAACTGTTTGATGTGTGTTCGTTGTTTTAAGACATTAAGAGGAGAGACTTATAGTGCGCTAAGACAGTCACTTTACTGCATCATGGGAGATGTAGTGCCGATAATACGCCGACCGCAGAAAGACCAGCGTCTTTGAGCTTCATGGTTTTGTTCCAGTCTGATACCAGATTCTGTGGAAAGCTACACCGCTAAAGACGAGCTTTAGATGGTATTTTTGTTAGAACAGACAGACTTTTTTGTGCTAAATCGAAACAAGGAAGTGAAGACTTTAACCACTTCTGATTGGTCAGACTGATGACATGTGATTAAGCCTTCAAGAATGATTGGTGGAGACAGTTAAAGGGGCGGGACTTTTCCTTACAGTTATAGCTGCAGCTAAATCGCGGTATCCCGTTATTCTTATTAAAATGTCTTTAATAGAATTAAATAAACACAAAGAAAAAATATTTTTATGATATTTCATATTCTTAACTTCTCAGTGTTTTATCAGGGCCTGTTTGGATGAACACAGAGCTGATTTCCTGGAGATGGTAATTGCTTTTAGATCAATTAATGATGGCAATTTCCCACGGCACACTTGACCATCTCCCACGGCACACCAGTGTGCCACGGCACACTGGTTGAAAAACACTGGTCTAGATGACCCAACTCCCAATGTTAAAGTGCCTTGGATAGCAGATTAAGGGCAGTTGGGACTCATGCTTTCACCAGTTTTTTACATTATAGGCAACAGTTTGCAGGTAAACTCCCACAAGGGTCATATACCTTTTCTCTAATATATAAACGACATTTGCAAACTCTGAAGTATAGAAATTTGCTCTTTTTGATGATGATAACTTGTTTTTGCCCTGAAAAAAAAAAGGAAATATTCAATAGAAGATGTAGAAACTGAAATAGTTTAACTTAAATATTAAAAATAATAATAAAAATAAAAACAATCATCTTTTGTTGAAGCAAGAAAGAAACAGAAGAAAGTACCGGTAAATCTATTTATTGATGGAGTAAAAATGTAAAACTTAGAGGAGTTTAGATTCCTTTGGGTAATTTTAGATAAAAATTCATCTTGGAAGCCTCATATATCACATATATTGAAAAATGGGAATTAGACCTGGGAATTAGATGGTACCTTTTGGTCACAAATTTGCTCAAACACCTGCTGCTCATGCAGTATAAAACCCTTGGTTAGGACTCACTACACATGACAGAGGATGTTCAAGGTGGGTCTCAGAAACTGTAACTTCTGTGGTTTCTGTGATAGTAACACCAAGTTATATGCGTGCCGTGTGGCTCTGCACATCGGTTTCACAGTTTAGAGAACGTAGATCTGTTAACCTGGTTTGGCATCACTACCTCAGCTTCTCCTTCTCTTTGTTTGCTTGGTGATATGATCAGTCAGTCACATTTTGGGCAAAAGAAATCGTTTTTTTATTATTCTGTTCTTGTTTTTCCTATTTTATCCGTCTTTCAGCACTTTTGGAAGGTCAACACAATGTCTTGTATTCCCTTTTCCTCTTTTCATAGCCCCTTGGATCATGACGCTTCATTTGACCGCTTTTTAAAAATTGCCTTCAATCATCATTTCATATCTGCCAGTGTTGCCAGATAGTCACAGTTTTCCAGCCTAAAAGTCATCTAAAGATCACCAGACCCAATAAAAACCCACCCAAAAAATATAAAAATGAGAAGCTTTACATTATGTCATGATGTATGTCAGTGTAAAAGCTGTGCAAACGACAATAAACTGATTCTGATACGCTGAGTAAGCTAAACGAACAATCAATCCGACTTAACTCAGGATTGCGCAATCTCTCGTGCCGCAGAGCTCGCAGCTTTGCGCTAAAATTAAACAGGAAATACCCAAAATAAAGGGATTTTAAGGGGAGAAATGATTAAAATGATTAAAATCAAATGTATGAATTGCATTTATGGAACAACCTAGTGAACACATGTACTTTAATATCAGTAGGCTTTAGATGACGGCAGGTCAGGAAGACGTCAGGTGAAGCACTGCCTGCCACCTGCCTCTCCCCAGACCCCACTTCCCTGCTTGAAACCGCCAACTAAAAGCCCCCGAACCGATCCCAAACCCGCCCAAAGCTAGAAGAAAAACCGCCCTATTGAGCTGGAAACTGCCCAGCCTGGTAATGCTGCTCTGCTTGCTAACTTGCGAGTCTGAACCCGTGCCTAGACACGAATCCATACCCAGACCTGCACCAAAACCTGGATCTGCACCAAGACCCAGATACAAATCCAGACCTAGACCTGCACCAAGACCTGGATCTGCACCCAGACCCAGATATTAATCCAGACCCAGACCTGCACCAAGACCCAAAGACGCACTCAGACCCATACACGAATCCAGACCCAGACCTGCACCAAGACCCGGATCTGCACCCAGACCCAGATACAAATCCAGACCCAGACCTGCACCAAGACCTGGATCTGTACCCAGACCCAGATACAAATCCAGACCTAGACCTGCACCAAGACCTGGATCTGCACCCAGACCCAGATACAAATCCAGACCTAGACCTGCACCAAGACCTGGATCTGTACTCAGACCCAGATACAAATCCAGACCCAGACCTGCACCAAGATTTGGATCTGCACCATGACCCAGATACAAATCCAGACCCAGACCTGCACCAAGATATGGATCTGCACCCAGACCCAAATACAAATCCAGACCCAGACCTGCACCAAGATATGGATCTGCACCCAGACCCAGATATGAATCCAGACTCTGACCTGCACCAAGACCTTAACCCATATAAAGACTCATTTCTTTCTACACTAATTCGTGCTCCAGTTCCTGACCGTCTACCTCGCCTTTGCTCCACTCCTACACCTGGCTGTGGTTCCTGCCTCTGGCTCGTCTCTGCTCCTGCTCCTGGCTGTGGTTCCTTTCTCCTGCTCGACTCGCGCCTTTGACTGTCCCCACAACCACGGCTGGATGAAGCTCGTCTGCTGGACTTTAAATATGTAGTTGTAGATTTAGATAAGTTAATTCTTCTCTAAGAGTTCTGGTAAATCGGCCGTCCGTCCTGGGGGAGGATCCCTCCTTCATGTGGGCACCCCTGAGGTTTCTTCGTTTTTTCCAGAATCCGTTTTTTAAGGAGTTTTTCCTTACCGTGAAGGGAGTCTAAGGGCAGGGATGCCAGTATAGCTTAGTCAGTTTGTTAGTTCATTTTAGTATTTTCCTATTGAACTCTTTGTATTCATGATCCTTTTGAGTTCATGTTTTACTTCGAAGCCCATCGAGACGACTGCTGTTGTTATTTTGGGCTATACAAATAAAATTGAATTGAATTGAATTGAATTGAACAGTGTCAAGTGTCTTGAGTTGTGGTGTGTTGTGTTTGTTATTTTTGAAAAACAGAGTCTGTATTATGACCTCAAAGTGAGCTTTTGCCTCAAGAGTCAAGTGTTTTGCATATTTAGTTTTTTTCTATTTTGAGTTTGCTGAAACTGCTTTAATGTTTTAGAAATTGCATCAGAGCTGGTGTCAGGTCATGTGTTTAAAGGCAGCACAGATGGCAGTGTGTGAGGACTTGACATTTCTAAATCTTCCCTCAGGGTGTCCCGTCCCATCACCGCCTCCCATGGGGTGCGCTTCACAAACACCTTGTGTGTCTTTACTGTCATTTTAAATCGACACACTTTCTCTACGACAATTTCTTCACGTCTTGCTGTCTTTGCCGGTGTCTGTGCCTTTGAGAAGCAGACACCGGCAGCCTTGGAAAGCCTGTCGTCCCCGAATGTGTTTGATGTTTTACTTTGTCGTGAATCCAAACGAGGCCACCGTAAGAAGTTTCCCAAGACTCAATGACGCTAAACATGACGCCACTAAAGCTTGCAAATGGGGGGTTTGCCTTTCACAGTGCTCTACAAATTGATTGTAAAAGGAGTTTGAGCTGGATCAAATAGTCCCCTGCGGCGGCCCTCCCACACAGCTGCGACCCCATTGATTTTCAGGGGGACGCCAGCAGGCTAAAGGGCAGTAAGACGCCCTGCAGAGAGCCGTTCACCCGGAGTAAAGTTTGATGTAAAAAGGAGAGAAAATAAACCAATTGAGTGCTGTTGCACACTTTAACCCTTCAAAGCTTACTGATGTTTCTGAAACGTCACCATCATCCTCTTGTTTCCTCTTTTTGGCAGTGATGTACACTTCCACCCCCCTTCCCCGTTTTTTTTATCTTTAACTTTTCCCCCTTTCGCATTGACAGAAGCTGCTGCAGCTGCAGAACTTCAACACCCTGATGGCGGTGGTGGGCGGCCTCAGCAACAGCTCCATCTCTCGCCTCAAAGAGACCCAGGCTCACATCAGCGCGGAGACCAACAAGGTGCAGAAGGCTGCCTCCACCCGCTCTGCCACTGCCGATCTATTTCAGGCGCCCCCAGTCAGAAATCCAATGTTCGCCGCGTGTCAAAGGACTTAGCTTACGTTAGATTGAGTCTGTGTTCAGAAGAAGTCCACATCTCTGCCGGAGCGGCCAAGCTGCTTATCTGTGCCCACAACTCCTACACAGTGCAGTTTTAGAACCGTGTGTATTTGAGCCACGTGGCCAAAAAGTTGGATTTAACAGTTTACAGTGTATCTTCAGTTATGTAAGTCCATCTGGGGAAGAGTTTCACTCTGTTTTTGGCTCACAAGTCTCATATCAGTCCCATCTAATAGTACCATGTTTCTCCTCCATGCTAGGTGTTCAACAGCTTAACTGAACTGGTCACATCCTGTGGAAACTACAGTCACTACCGCAAGCGTTTCTCTGAATGCTCAGGGTTCAGGTTCCCCATTCTGGGAGTGCACCTGAAGGACCTGATAGCGGTACACGTGGCGCTGTCAGACTGGGCGGACAAAGACAAGACTCGGGTCAACCTGACGAAGGCCCAGCAGCTGTACACCATCCTCCAGGAGCTGGCGCTCATCCAGAACACCCCGCCTAACATCGACGCCAACACGGACCTGCTGAACCTGCTCACTGTGAGTCCGGCGTCTGTGTGTTGTGGAATTATTCCTCCCTGAATTCATACCCTGGAATCGTGCTGTGAGTTTGCAGTCCCTGATGGCGCACTCAGGAAATGAAACGGGGGCAGAAACACCTTTTCTGAACCGACAACCTCCTTCTGCTGTGACTGGATCACACGGCGGTGAAGCCAGCTGGGAGGAATCTGTCTCACGAAGCCGAAAAACCTGCACCAACAGAACCGTGCAGTACAGTCACAAAAGTTTACCTTTCTTTGAGTTTAACTATTTCATCTGAAATTCAAAAATACATGCCTGATTACAGATGGACACACCGGGATAAAATCATAAGAAAGGTAAAAATAGATAATAAGATGTGTTTAAATATAGACAAGTAAATGTAAATAAAAAAAATAAGTAAATGCATAAAATTAATAACCAGATAAGACCATCTAAAAAGCCATGGAACATTTAAATTCACTTTTTGCTATTTTAAAGTCAGTTAAATTCAAATACAGCTAAATTTGCCACTGTGTTGTTGTGTCAAAATAAATGCAACACAGCCAGAAAAAAGCAAAACTAAAGAGCTTTTAGTTTACTTTTGGGTGACACCCAAAATATGAAAATGCATGACACTGATTAGTTTGGAATTTTTAACTAAAACATCATGGCACATCAAAATTCTATAGAATTGAATTCTCTTTAAAATGCATTTAAAGCAAAGCATGCATTGGAATGTCATCTTTTAATATTGAAATGTAAATTTCTAAATGCAAGACCAAATTCAAGACTGAATAGTATTTAGCAAAATACATTTTTATTTAAAAGTGGTAGTTCAAAAATTCACGATAATATAAAAATTCAGTTGGTTTTGTTTGTATTCAAAATTTTATTTAGAAAATGTCTTTTGGAATCGTCATTTGTCCTCTAAATTGCAAAAGTATTTTCAAATTGCATGATCAGATTGAATTACGCTGAAATCTGGGTGAACTTCCATTCATTCCTTTTCTTTGACAAAGTAAGATAGTACTGCAAATATATCTGCAAATGAAATGTGCTTCCTGTCGAGGAGGAAAAGAAAGCAAAGGTAGCAACAAAAGCAACTCTTCACAAACAAGAACAAAATAGTCCCTTTCTTTCAGAGATCACTTCTTAAACTGTCTAAAAAGTACAGAAGTTTGGATTTTCGGGACCGCAGAGCTCCACATGACCTTCACCTGTCAGGTCAGGATCAACGTAGGCTTTAAGAGGAGCGGCACAATTATACCTGAAGTGGAAAGCCGGACTAATCAGCAGCCGTTTGATGATAAAATGAGTCTCATTGTCTGCAACATGAAATAATTGTGTTAATGTGAAAGGTGAAGGATCTGATTCGGGGGGGGGGTCTGTGACTTTAACTCGTCTTTGTGGAACACGGCGTTAGAACTAAGCTGAAGGGGAGACGCACAGATCAAGACAGAGACGGACAGATGAGGACAAGATGCCGCGGAAGTCAGACAAGGATTAAGCTCACAGTACAAAAATAAAAGACAAAAAAAAAGTGTAGTCAGACGGAGATGAGAAGAGGTTGCTGGGATTTAATCAGTTCCACCAGAGGAACTTTAAATTGGAAACCTCTAGTCAGTTCTTTTAGCTGAGCTTAAGGACTAAAGGGCTTTCTGTCAAGCTGCTCTGGAAGGAGAGAAACATTTTGTGCAGGAAACCGTTCAGCTTTTAATATGACAGCAGTGCAACTCCTACTGTAAATCATTTAGGGGGAATTCCCAGAATTTTAACATATTGTTAAAGTCAATTTTACAAAACTTTCAAAGGCAGTGATTCCTCTCGTGTTCTGTCTCAGCTCCTGTGTGTCACTATTCCATGTAGGATGTAGGAGCAGAGCTAAAACAGTCCCAGGAGATCAATTACGCCGCCGGTGTGAGATTTCAGCCGGACTTCCTTTTGGTGTCCCCCCTCCAGGAAAAACAATATAGCAGTTTTTTTTTTAGCAGGTTTTGAGTCTGAAAGCCACCAGGAAAGTCTGCCGGACAGTCAATACTCGATTATGCGGTAGCTAGCCAGAATTGATCGAGCTTAACTCCCACTTGGATGACATGATAAGATGGAGAGAAAATCAATAAATCCCTCAAAAGTCAGAAAAAAACAGAAGGCAAAGTCAAACAGGTTGATTTATTCTCTTCTGCATTTAACATGTTTAATATTTACCACTTAATGGGTTAAACCAGAGGCCAAACCAAATGAA
Organism: Oryzias sinensis; assembly: GCA_037389245.1. Lineage (NCBI taxonomy): Eukaryota > Metazoa > Chordata > Actinopteri > Beloniformes > Adrianichthyidae > Oryzias > Oryzias sinensis. Next base: position 14,635,602 of record CM074505.1, on the reverse strand, counting down.
AAACCTCTCATTGTTCCTGCTGAATGGATTGGATAAAACAAAGAGAGGAAACGGTGGAAAGCAAAGGGGGGAAACCGCACGCTGCTGTAGGATGTGCCGTCTATAGAATGTGGGTTTAATCAGTCGCCACTCCCATCATCCTTCAAAGATCCGCTCTGATGAAAATGCTTCTTCACTTGTTCTTGTGGCATTTTTCTGATAATGGAGGACATATATTAGGAAAATTTATCTTAAATTTATACTTCTTTTTTCAAATGATGGTGAATCGGGAGCGGCCGCTGTGGTCGACGGGCCACGAGCCTCCTGCTCCGCTCCTTTCTGACACAGAGAAATAGATTCGTTTGTTTCTTTGTTTTCCACGTCTGAGCTGGAATCTGGATCAAAACTGGACGACTGGATAGCTCCGATATTGCTCATTTTTTTTGATGATGGGGAGCTGTACGCTAGCAGGACAGCACGTAAACAGATGGATGATGGGAAATTGGGTCAGCGCCAACAGTCCCGCCCACAACTCGGTAGGGGTGGGAATCTTGAGGCACCTCGCCATTCGATTCGATTCAGGAAGCAGCAATTCAATTATAAAAACATTGCAACCCCTTGCAATTCGAAGTTTGAACACCTGGCCAATGCTCTTATTGTGAAAGTGCCAATTGCATATAAGTGGGGGCGGCCATGGTGCAGCGGTAGGGCGGTCGACCCATGATCGTAAGGTTGCAGGTTTGATTCCCGCCTTGCACGCCCATGAGTCGAAGTGTCCTTGGGCAAGACACTGAACCCCACCTTGCCTCTGGTGGTAGGCAGGCGCCTGTGTTTGGCAGCGGAGCCGCCACCAGTGTGTGAATGTGTGAGTGAATGTGTGTGTGACTGGGTGAATGGGTCTGTGACTGTAAAGCGCTTTGTCCTTGTAGGAAGAAAGGCGCTATATAAGTATACGCCATACGCCAAGTTCCGTGTCGGCGGGTGCACTTCCTGCCTGCTGCTTCCTGCTCCCGGCTGTTGCTGTGGCCACACCAGGATGCCTGAAAACCTTGACACAACCACAAAGATCGGCTCATCGGTCCAGTTTTTGTGTAGTGCACTAGTGGGATCGTTTGCATACAACACACTGTAACTACGCAAACAGTCTATAACCTCATTATCAGCTTTAGTGTTTGTTACCCCTGTAATCAAAACAGACTTAAGTCCAGGTCGTTTGATGAACTCCCTCCTTTTTGCCAATTAACGGAGTAGTACACTTGATGAGCTAGCTAGCAAATGGCGTGTAAATGTTGGGTTTTCTTAGTACGTTGTGTTCTGGACCCGCCGACCCAGAACCTATATTAGCACATTTGCTCTTCCAGGTGTTCACACTTAGTCCAATTGCAAGGGGCTACACGATTATCAGTGCAACGGGAATCTGCATTTTTCAGGAATTTCTTTTTTGTTTTGACGACAAGACACTACATTTCTTCTGCTTACTTTTCTCCACCAAAGTGCATTTTTAAGAAAACACAGGATCTACAGACTTGTTTAACTTTTATTACGAACATAAAAAATTCTGGCATGAAAAACATTTCATTTGATAACCATTTTTTCACAGCATTTAAAAGGGAAAACCTCTCAATCTTCAATAATTGACCCGCAGAGATTACAAGTTGTTATTCGCTTAGCCTTTCCCAACGAAGGTGGAAGTTAGTTTGGGAGATCCGATAGCATTTTGGACCGTTGGAAGAGCTCGCAGCAGAAGCTTTTAAAGCCACACTCACGCCAGTAGCAACCCAGCAGTTTCTCCCCTCCTCCAGATGGAACCGCAAATTTCTTATGAACTCCATCAGCTCTGCAGAAATGATGTCCTAGACAATGACACAGGTTTCTGATTTCCCTAAAAACAGGCCCTCTCTGCACCTTATTTACCGTTTTTTTTGTCTTTCAACTTCCTCCGGCTGCTGTCGGTTAACGAGATTGTTAGAAGTGACCCTGAAGCTGCATGGGGTCAGGTGATGAAGGAGGGATTCCAGCCCCCCTAATCGGATGCAGGATCGGATTACGAAAAAAAAAAGACTTTCCGAGATTCACATGTTAACAGGAAAAACCACACAAAAAATCAACACGTCTAAGATTGAACGTAAATACTCAGATTGATGCTGTGGACGGATGAAGCACAGACGTCGCATAAACAGAATCAAAGGTTCCAGTCGGCAGAGAACCGGAACAAAAAGTTCAAACTAGGAATAAAAACCTCTTTCTGCAGCATCTTGTGCTGCAACACATGAGGCTGTGAGACCTTCTGTTAAAATAGGGTCAAAAATGAGACTTCCTCTGGTTCAGCTCCTGCTTTCATCAACAGATGTGGAAACCCACGAGAGAAAAACTGTTTAAAGTTCTGTCCTCAGAAACCGCCAACCCCAACAACAAAAGCTGAAACGAGTTACCAGAAGCTGAGAATGATTGTTCCCATCAAAGTCTGAGACGTTCCAGTTGTCCTTGCAGGTTTCCCTGGACCAGTACCACACAGAGGAGGAGATCTACCAGATGTCTCTGCTGAGAGAACCCCGGAAGACAGCGGTGAGTGCTGCACCCGCCCGGACCGGCTGCGTCCTGCAGGAGCTCTGCACAAGTAAGGGTTAATGGCCTTCGAAGTGTGCATTATCACTTTTTAACGCACGCCGTGGAAGCCTGAACCATCTGACGCGAAGTGCGTTAAAAAGTAATAACACACACTGCGAAGGCCGTTAACCCGCTTATGCCATGGTCACTTACAAAAGGAATAAATATCAACCAGTTTTTAGTCCTTAATTCTTGTTTTTTTCCCCGAATTGGATCGCTTCTTTCACAAAAAGACTATTTGTTACGTGGTGTGGCGTTGTCATGGTAATGTGACGATGTGCCGCACCACCGCTGCAGTCAAGATTGGGCAATATAACTTTATGTCGGCAATATAACCAGGCGCTTTTCAGGCAGAAGCGCCTGGAATGCCCTCCACTTCTCTCTGCAGGTGGCCGATTCAGTTGAATCTTTTAAGAAACAGTTGAAGATGCTCCTTTTCCAAAAAGCTTTGAGCTAAATTGCTTTTTACTCTGTTTTATTGAATTTGTTGGTTTGTATTGTGTTGTTCTTGGTTCAGTCTGTAAAGCACTTGGAAATCAACAAATGACGCTTACTTACTTTCTAATCTGCGGCAAACAGAAGCTGGTTCAATGGTTCTGCTTATGCAGTTTTTAAAACACAGTTTTTATTAATAAAGGTTTATAAAATGCACATTTTTGAGAAAAATAAAAGTTTTACCTTAAATTGAATCTTCACTCAAACAGCTTTTATGGCTTCAAATATAAACTTGCGAAAAGAAAAACGACTTGATATCCATTTAATTCCAAAATTATTCAGAGCATTCATTTGGAAATCAAATATTTTGCAGACGTTTCAGTTCAATAACAAATGAGGTCCAGTTAGAAATGATTTCACAAGTGCAGTTTTGAAGGACACGCCTTACTTTTTGTGTTTTTTTACTCCGCAGCAAAACTCCAGCCCGGCCCCCGCTCCTGAACCCACCCCCACTGTGATCGATGAGTGGGCTGTGTCAGTGAAGCCCAACGCCGACCCAACCATCATCAAGATACACATAGAGAAGATGGTGGAGGTGGGCGTCTGCACGCCGTCACACGTCTACGGCTCATGTTTGGATTCTAAAATAAGAAATTTAATCATATGATGGTTTTTGGATTCCCTTCAACCATTTTAAATCCACAATTTTTGCCTGAACCTTGCACAAATGCATTATGACTAGTTTTTTTTAATGATTCATGCTGTTGGGATCATAGCATTGCTGCAGCACAACAAACACGCCTCAATGCAACAAAAATCTCCTGAAACGAAGACTTGCATCTGCTAGAAACCACCTTTCTGTATCCCTCACTAAGGCTAGGAGCTTTGACTAGACAGGGTATTCGCCTCATGGAGCCCAAGGTGTGTAAAGGAACACATGGGTGGACAAAATCAAATGATATGAATGAAAAACAGATGTATAAACCTGACAGAGACACAAACAGACACTTGTCTGGAGTCTCAGAATGACGTGGGGTTACTCTGGTAGTTCTGTGGCAGGTTTTAGTTCCCCTTCTAGTTAAAATTAGTTGAAGAGCTAATTGAAAAAGGGGAACAGAATAAAAGAAAGTTTACCTAAAGAAGGTCAGACATGCAAAAATCAGTATCACAGTTTTCCAGCTGGCTGATTAACAAATACAACAAAACTTTCAACAAAAATAATGTCTTCAATTTCAATTATCACTTTATCGTGAAACTAGCATTACAAGCTTTGAGATGACTAGAAAAGTTGAACTGGAAAGTCTATGCTGCCAGGGATCATTTTGGGTGTAGAAGTTTCCATTTTCTGTAGAAAGTGTTAAGTACCCCCCCAAATTCTTAATAATTCCTAAACAAAGTGAACTCTTCACTCATTGTCAGCTTAAACTCCAGGCAACATATTTTTGTAATTTATCTGTGATGGAAATATTGTGGTGAGGTCAGTTTTTGGCTTTACTAATCTTATGCTACAATCGCGCTGAACTCTAGTTTTTGAACGAGTGTTAAGCATATGGTGTTCACCGTACGCATGCGCCTACAGTTTCAGGAGTCTTGGTGTGAAGTGTCAAAGCGGTGCAAATCTGGTGACTGTTGCTCCAAGCGTCTTCTTTCTCAGCTCTATCCCGATACTTCAAAGTTTTGGTGTTAGGTCATTCCAGCCAGACAAAAAAAAACAAAACACTCTGTTTGGCCAAAATTCATCATGTTTAATTTTTGACGTGTGTTCAAATGCGGCTCGTTTTGCAGGTAGTGCCCAAAAACGGACATCAAAAGTTGCGTAAGGACACGTTAATCCAAGAGTTTTAAATGCGTAGGCCTATAGGTTCGTCTACACAGTCTTTTCATTGACCACGTGTTTTCCAGCCCGGCGTGAATGTAGGTATGTGTTTCGTGTTCAAGAACACTCTATACGGGTGTTCACATAGGACAAGCTAGGACCGGCAGTGAGGGTCTTTTTCCTCTTTTTGTAGTTTTAGTGTTTACTAGAGCTTATCCGCCCACTTCCAATTGGTACAGGCTTGGTGTCAAACAGCAACTCAGTACAAATCCCACAAATCGCTAACTGCCATTATTCATTTTTCCTTCCTGATCGTGTTTACAACGTTTAGCACAACCAAATCCGAATCCCTGATTGGTCAATGTTGAACGTTTTTGCGGTCAAGAGTTCAACATGTTAAACTTTAAGCGCACGATCAAAAAAAACACCCGTTTTGTTCGTAGAGTCCGCAACCGGACTGCAAAAATGACGTGGCAACACATGAACATGATGCAGAATTTTGGGTTGACCTGCTTCTACACAGACATTTTTTTTGGAAGTGGGCACTTGAAGTCAAGTCGATGTGAATGTACTTTCTGAGAGCACATCGATGGGGAATGCATCTAACCAATCTATTAACTTCTAATCCCCCCAGAAAAGTTTTTTCCATTGGGATCACTTTGGAAGTTTCATTTTAACCTCATATTTTTACAACCAGCCATAAAAATTGGTCATTTAAACCAAAAAAATGCTTTTAAAATGTGTTTTTAAAGATGAGACACTCGCATTTCCTGCTTTAAATGGAAGCCCACACCTGGAGACTGAAATATATATAATATTTCTTATATAAACTGACACAAACTATGACTTTATAAAACTGCTTTTTTTTTTCTTTTTTGGCAAAGTAGAGCTTTCTGTGAAAAATAGAGATGCCAAAATAAAGAAGGCAGCCTTTCGCTATTGTTGCTTTGAACACTAAAGCAAACTTTCACAGCAAGGTTCAAATAAAAGATGCAGCCGTTTACAGGGAAGTTTTGGGCAAACATACTGCAAATAGTGTGAATGAGCGGTCTGACAGATCTTCTTTGCCTGCAGTCGGTCTTCAAGAACTTCGACACCGACGGTGATGGGCACATCTCCAGGGATGAATTCGAAGCGATCAGGAACAACTTTCCCTACCTGAGCAAGTTTGGAGAACTGGACAAGAACCAGTGAGTGCTGGATCTGTCTGCACGAGGAGCTTGAGGGGCTTTCCGTCTGACCTTCGTCTCCCCTCACAGAGATGGGAAGATCAGCAGGGAGGAGATGATCGACTACTTCATGAAGGCCAGCTCTCTGCTCAACTGCAAGATGGGTTTCATTCACACTTTCACCGAAGCCACCTATGTGAAGCCCACATTCTGTGAGCACTGCGCCGGCTTTGTGAGTCAATCTTATCTGCCTTTCTTTCTTTCTTCCCAGCATCCGTCCCTTTCAAAGGGACATACGGTGACTGCAGCGAAACTCTATAGATTAAATGTGCAGGTCTTCTGGAAGGTCCTTTCATCGGCTTTCATCAAAAGTATCATTCTCTGCGGAAAAGCAGGAGTCGGCGTTTGTTTCAGAAGGTCAAAAATCATTTGCACTCCTCGCGCCGTTCCTCAGCCACAAAACTTCTCGTTATTTTCCCTGACAGCCATGATTGATCATCTCTCAGAGCTTTCTCAGTGTCAGATCAGGCCAACGCCAATTACTCTGGGTAGTAGCCTCTCGCTGCTGAAGCTGCGCGCTGGGAAATATGGGAGGAAGGTAATTGGATGAAATGATTGCTCTCATCTGTAGCAGTGTTGGCTCTGCGCTTGTACGTGGGAGAGCGTCCTCTCGCCCTGAACAACACCCCGAGGAGACATCTGATGTTTAGTGAGTCAGCGTGGGGACGGTGCCAGAGACTCGGAGGTGGCTTCACATTCATTTCTTTGGTTGTATTTAGGCTGCAGAGCGCTCACAAAGGCATGCCGGCGCAGAATGCATCTCTAGGCTTTCATTAACACACTCCAGTGCACTGATGCACTCAGGCTGACATTCTGGAGTCATCTCAAGGAGAACTTTGGCACAGAAGGCCGGGGAAGATAAGAGGAGGCCTTCCCTCTGAAGTTACTGTGCAAAGGTTGCCACATCAGCCACTTCCTCTTCTCGCCGCTTTGTTTTGCTTTCTCTGTTTGGCACCTGCAGAGAAACAATATTTTCCTGCAGAATTTCTCAACAGTTGCCGCAAATATGTTGCTCAAGCCAAGCCGAGTCCCCTGTGCACCATACTGAGTTTTTATGCCTCAACTAATGTGGCCCTGAAGTGCAAAGCACGCCCACAAATCACACGGCGCAGAGACACTTTTAGAGATCACAGCAACAATTAAAAAAGCAAGAGAAATAGTTAAAAAAAGCAACATTACATTATAGAAATCAAATCAAAATTCCAGAAACTAAAACACATTAAAGAAACAGGAAAAAAATAATGCATTGAAAAACAAAAGCAATTTCTGGAAATCAAAATGAAATGTTTAAAAAAAATGAAAGAATATCCAGTATCACTTCATGCCTAATAACCTTCTGCTGAAATAATGCACAGACGTCATCATCCAATCACTGATGTACCTCACCTTTATAGCTTTAAAAAAAAAACATCAGAAAACAAAAATATTTTTCACAATTGAACATAAAATTGTTAAAAAAAAACAACAACAAAGGAAAATAAGAAACCGGAAAAGTTAGGTAGGTACTTTAGAAAAAACTCAAATGTCAAAGCCATTGACTGTATAAGAGAACTGGACTGAGTGAACCCTCCCCCTGGCGTTCTAAACAGGAAGTACCTGCTGGCTCCAAGAAGCCAAAATCCCATAGACTTCTGTAGGGAAACAAACAGCTATTCCTTATTCATTCTATTCATCAGAATAAACATTCTCTGCTCTCATAACTTTTGTTTACATGGTTTTGATAATCTTCATTATTTCTCATTAGATTTTCCTAATTGCAAGTTGTTCAAAAGTATAAATTGACCAATCAGACGCCTGAATAAAAGTGTGTTGGTGCCCACTGGCCCCCACCTCAAACGTTTGAAATGTTTGATTGACAGATTTTCCTGAGCCGGTTATTGGTGGAAGGGATGCGGACTTCCAACCAGCTCCCTCCTGTTTGGCAACAGTGGTTGTCATAGAAACGTAGACTCAGACGACTCGAACCAATTACTGCTCACTGACGTTGTCTGGCTCCAAATGGAGCTAGAAAAATGGTGGCGGAGTCAACGTCATTTGGTTGGAGCCGGAGTTATGGGTGACATCATACTTGCTTAGTCTGTTCTCTGATACAGTCAATGTTCAAAAGTCAAAGGTCATGAGCCATAGTACCTACCTTTTCCAGTTTCTTATTGTATTTTGTTTTTTAACATTTCATTTTGATTGATTTGATGGGATTTCCGGGACTGAAATTCATATCAAACTTGTGAAAAAGCAGTTCTGTCTTTGTTCCTCTGCAAACCCTGATAATCAGTTTGGCAAAAAGTGGTTTGCGAAAAGGATTTTTAGTGTTTGTCTCCGGTCTATCGTACAATCAAGCCTGTTTTCTCAGCGTGGGCTGGAACCTAAACTCTGAGTTTAGATTCATCTCTTTCTGCTGGGCTCGAGACCAAAGGAATGGTCTCCTCACAATTGCTATTCACATTTTCCAATTAAGATGGATCTCCTTGTAAATCCACACATCTAAAGGACGTTCATCATATTATAGTTTCTGTCACATTAGTTCAAAACCTTTCCCATCATAGAGAGATGTGCATGTCTGCTTTCACAGGGTTTCCGCGCCTGACAGAAAAGCCACATGGAGCTGATTTGATTTCTGCCTGTTTGTAATTCAAAAAAGGAAAGAAAAGGTTGTTTTTTTTTACAGTAAAGCTGGTGATCTGGGCTGCAGAGACACAGTTTCATTAGAGAACAGAGGCAATGTCTCATTATGGATCAGCATGACAAATAAACTAAAAACATGAATGAACACCAATAAGAAAACTAAAGCTACCAAAAAATGGCAGAAACTGTTTAAGCATAAATGTAGGCCTGAAGTAACAAACACACTAGGCTTGTGTGGTGCATTTAGGAGCTCGCTAAACATGCAATCTTGAGAGCACGTTGATCATACGGTGTTCACACCGGACTGTCGCTACCCGATGCTAGCACATGTACTCAGAGTAGGAAAAGACTTGGTACAAAATTTCAAAGTGGTCCAAATCTAGTTCACATTGCTCCAGGCTTTTTCTTTTTCGATACGTGGAAGACTTACAATTCCAGCCGGGCACAAACTTTAATTATTAAAGACCTGCTCCGATCAGCTTTAGATCTCTTCTAAAAGGGTCCCATTGCTCTTTTAATTATGATTATGAGGTTTTTAGCCAAAAATCTAGGTTATTTTCTAAGACATAGTCTTTGCAGAGAAGCAGCAGTTCATCAGAGATTCACTTCTGAGTGTGGGAGGGACTGTAGGCGCAGAGTAAGCCTGCTCTCATGTCCCATCATCCATTTGTCTACACTCTCTCCTGCTAGCTTACAGCCCCTCACACCCCTAACCTAAGATTAGCGGTGCGACAAAACGTGCTGGCCGACATCACATCTATCCATCCGTACAGTTTAGATCCAGATTTCAGCTCAGACCAGGAAAACAAAGACGTTCATGGATGGGGCGGAGCAAGGAGAAATTGGCCCCGCCCACTTCAGGTGCTGCGTCACTACTGACAGCTTTCTTAAACAGCATTTTTTTCGTCTGCTCTTGATTTATCGTGATTTGAAAAAAAAGAAATACTCAGAAGTGCAGTTTTAATCCTGAAGATGTTAAAAACTGCTTTTTTCGTCAGGGTGGGTCTTTGAAGGAAAGAAAAAAGGAATGTTGTGTTTAAGGAGATATTTAAGAAAAAAACGTCTGCGTTCAGTCACTCACAGAAAGCTGCTTCAGTGCACGTCTGTGTTGATAGAGAAAAAAGTCACACATGTTACTGTCAAAGTTAAACGTTGCATTTTAAACGTGTTATTGTTCCAAAAGGTTGATGGTGGGCGGTCCAATGAACCTGTCAGTCGCAGCTCCTGATGCAGTTTTCCTGCCAGAGGCAGAAAAGCTGGCGAGTTATAGTAGAGCTGTGCCAACAGTTTTGTCCTTCTCTTTCTTCTTCAGTCTCTGCTTGGGTGTGTGTGTTTGTGTGTGTGTGTGTTTGTGTGTTTGTGAAGAGGTCAGGACATTTCTGCCTCCTTAGATGTTCTGTTTGTGATCTCCAGCTCTGTCCCTTTCATGTCATTGTTGCCCCCGCCGCCATCGCTCTTCCTCTGCTCTGCCTGATCTCCGTTGCCTGCCACCCCCACTGAATGCCTCTTTGCCCCCCACCCCCCCTGTGTTTCAGTCAGAATATAAATGTACAAAAGCTGTTGATAGTACTGAAGGTCCTCCTCCAGTGATAAAAGAAAGAAAAAACAGAACAAATCGAGAAAAATTTAAGCTGAGAATAGAATCATTAAAACCAGATGCTGCTTTTGACTGTTTGTAGAACTGCTGCTATGAAAGACCCACAGATGTTTAATGAGACAGTGAAACTCGAAGGACACTTTCCACGTCATCTAGCTCCAAAATAACCTAAAAGTCTTCAGATTTCAGATTCAGTGCACCTGGTTCTAAAAGCAGCAAAGCAGCCCAGACCATATCGGAACCTCCTCCGTGTTACACAGCTTCATTTTTGTTTAGCCCCTTAGCCAAAACCAACTCGTACCTTTCTGATTTGAGCCAGTGCAGTTGACGTCATTGTCTTCCTTTTACTCAACTCAACTTTATTTATAAAGCACTTTAAACAGAACAAGGTTCACCAAAGTGCTGAAGGATTTTTATGCTCATTTCCTTACATTTTACCTTTTCCAGTCAGCTTAAGCTTTTTAACATGCCACACTTTGGTCGTTTTATTTTGCTTAGAGACCCACTCCAATCCTCTTTTGATCTATTTTCAAGGTGCTCCCAGTGGTCTTTCAATAACAATTATGCCGTTTTTAGCCAAGAAAACTGATTTTATAGGACATAGTTTCTGAAAGAGCTCATTAGAAACTCTGAGATGTGGATTGCACAGAAAAGTAAGCATGCCCTCATTTCCCATCATCCCTTTGTTAGCACTCTCTTCCGCTAGCTTACAGTCCCTCACAGCCCCAACCCCGTATCACACAGCCGCTACAAACATGTAGCCCATTTTCAGTCATCTGTGACCCATGCGTGATCTACGTCATCCATACGTGTTTCTTGTGTTTGTCGATGTGCTCAGATGTCCGTCAAGGGTTTGAGCTGCGGGTCTTTACAAGAATTCAGTTCATGGCTCATGGCCCGCTGATTGTAGTTTGACTGCAACAACTACAACCTTTTTAACCCTTGTTCTATCCTAGGCACTTTAACGTTGGGAGTTGGGTCATCTAGACCCACTAGACAGTGCTCTGAACCTTTTTTCTTCAATGATTTGTGATCTTCACTGGTGTCCATGGATAACATGAAATCTTTCCACCTTTATCCACCTTTGTCATGGTAGGGAGAACACGTCAATGGTCACCTTGACCCCATAGGATAGCACAAGGGTTAAAACAGTATTTATTTTGTCTGCTTCTGATTTACAACTATTTGTATAAAGAAATACTCAGAAATGCAGTTTATAGATGTCCTCCATCATCATAAAAATTCCACAAGAAGATGTTTAAAACAGCAAAAACTCCACTTTGATTGGAGCTGTCAGTAACTTAACAGAAGAATAAAGTATATCTTCTGCATTCGCTAGTATTCTGATGATTTTAAACATTCCCCTCATTTAGTTAACCAAAAAAAAAAACAATACAATAAACATCTTTGTCTCCCTTGTTTCTTTTGCAGATTTGGGGCTTTTATAAACAAGGATACAAGTGCAAAGGTGAGAATACAGTTCCTTAAAAGTTTGATGTAAGTGCTTGTCTTGTTTCATCTCTGAGGCCTCGGTTTACGGTGAGAGACAGATCCTTTAAGGCGTCCTTGGTTTCCCAATCAGTCCCAGCACTCACAAGCAAGCGCACTTCATCTCATCAACATGCAGAGCATCAAAGTCCAGGCAGAAATGCTTCAGCCTTGTCCTCAAAGAGCCAGCTGGAAAGACTCCATCAGAGCCCAAAAGGCGTTTGCCCTTGCAGTCCGCAGCCTGGATCAGTGTTTGAAGAGGCTGGCTCATTTAGAAATGTACACTCACAGGTCAGGAAGCTCCACCAGCTCCCCCCATCCATCCTGCAGACCTTTAGCTTCACGCAGACCTATGGCTCTGCTCATTTCGGCTGGGTAGCTGGGTTGGTAAGGTGCAGGACTGACATGCAGGAAACCCCGGTTCGATTCCCAGGGCGGAATGAACAATTAATGGAAAAAATGGCAATGGAAATGGGGCAATTACCATGGAAATGGGGCAATTACCATAACAATGACGGGCAATTAACATCACCCAGTGAGGGTCCTTGGGCAAGTCCCTTAACGCTAATGCCTACCTCGCAACATGAGAGACAATGAACCACATGTCATGCCGGCTCAGACGTCGCCCGGCCAAACAAGGTCTGCGTCAGGTGCTGAGGGACCAGAGCACCCTGATGGAAAGTGGGCTACTGGAACAAGACGGAAATGGACTAGATGTGAGAACAAGGGTCTGTTAGAATGCTACTACTCGAGTAATCCCACCCAGAGGGGTTACATGCAGAGAATGTGGAATGAATGGATGCTTCGAAATCCACAATCAAGGCTAACTGCCAAACAACTGGTAGCCCAGTGCTCTAACATCCACAAACGGCAACTCCTGTCACAACTTGAGATTGAAGCGATACAATACAATGCCACAGGAGAGCCAGAACAACAGGTCAGAGAGGAGGTTATACCACACTCCCACCCTGAGATTGGGTACACAGCCCCAACAACCACAATTCCGCTGAGCGAGGCCGCAACTGACCTGAAAGACAAGATCATGTCTACAATGAACACTAAGCAACCCCGACACCAGCTACAACGGTTAGGTGATGTACCGCCTGAAAGTCTACTGGAAACTGTGAATGAAGCATTGAGGGCAATTCCTACCACAACCATCACAGAAACCAATGAACTGGTTTACACTACAGCAGCAGTGATCCTTGAGATGCTTGGCTATAAGAGCAACCATGGAAGAAAGCAGTACCCACCATGGAAGCAACGGTTAGAGGCCAAAATCAAGGCGACTCGGAAGGATGTTAGTAGGCTGACAGAGGCTCAAAGAGGTACAATGAGAAAGCAAGTACCTAAGAAATACAGCCAGATGTCCATACCTGAAGCACTGGAAACTGCCAAACAAAGGCTCCTAGCCTTGAGCAGCCGCCTAAAGAGGTACACAAGAGACAATGAAGCCAGACGAATAAACAGGCTCTTCGCAACTCAACCTGCGAAAGTGTACGCTCAGTGGCAGGGTCAAAACAACCGAGCAGACCCACCAAGGCTAGAAACTGAACAGTACTGGAAAAGTATATGGGAGAAAGAGACAGCACATAACAGCAATGCCCAGTGGCTGGTCTCTCTGAGAAAAGAACATAGCAACCTCCCTGAACAGAACCCAGTAACCATCACAGTGGCAGACATCCAAGAAAGAATCTCAGGTATGAAGAACTGGACAGCACCTGGCCCTGACATGATACATGCCTACTGGCTAAAGAAGCTCACCGCACTCCACGAGCGCCTGGCAGCACAAATGAACCAGCTGCTAAGAGATGGGACTCACCCCGAATGGCTAACGGAAGGGCGAACGATCCTGATCCAGAAGGATCCCTCAAAGGGTGCAGTCCCATCCAACTACCGGCCAATAACCTGTCTCTCCACAACATGGAAGCTCATGTCTGGCATCATTGCAACCAAGATAAATAGGCACATGGATCAATTCATAAGCAACACACAGAAAGGCATTGGTAGAGACTCCAGAGGAGCCAAACACCAACTCCTGGTCGACAGAACAGTCGCTCAAGACTGCAAGTCACGACATACCAACCTGTGCACAGCCTGGATTGATTACAAGAAGGCCTATGACTCAATGCCACACACATGGATCACTGAATGCTTGGAGCTGTACAACATAAACAGGACTCTAAGAGCCTTCATAGGAAACTCAATGAAGCTGTGGAAAACCACCCTTGAAGCCAATGGGAAGCCACTTGCACAAGTGTCCATCAAATGTGGGATATACCAAGGTGATGCTCTGTCCCCACTGCTGTTCTGCATAGGTCTGAACCCCCTCAGCCAAATAATCAACAAGACTGGCTATGGATACCGACTCAGAAATGGGGCCAACGTCAGTCACCTCCTCTACATGGATGACATCAAGCTATATGCTAAGAGCGAGCGTGACATTGACTCCCTGATCCACACCACCAGGATCTACAGTACTGACATTGGGATGTCATTCGGGCTCGAGAAATGCAGCCGGATGGTGACAAAGAGAGGCAAGGTAGTCCACACAGGAGGGGTCTCACTCCCAGAAGGAACAATAGCAGACATCGAGGACAAAGCTGCTGTGGGCCATGAGGTGTCCTCACTGAGTGCTGTGGCACCAGAGCAATAGAGGCTCAGATCTACCACACCAGACAAGACCCAAGGTGTAGGCTGTGCAAAGAGGCACCTGAAACAATCCAGCACATAACTGCAGGGTGTAAGATGCTGGCAGGTAAAGCATACATGGAGCGCCACAATCAAGTGGCTGGAATAATATACAGGAACATGTGTGCAGAATATGGACTGGAAACCCCAAGGTCAAAATGGGAAACACCTCCGAAGGTGGTAGAGAATGAGAGGGCAAAGATCCTGTGGGACTTCCAGATCCAGACTGATAGGATGGTAATGGCGAACCAACCAGACATTGTAGTGGTGGATAAAGAACAGAGGAAAGCCGTTGTGGTGGATGTGGCAGTGCCAAGCGATGGGAACATCAGGAAGAAGGAACATGAGAAACTGGAGAAATACCAGGGACTCAGAGAAGAACTGGAGAAAGCCTGGAAAGTGAAGGTGACAGTGGTGCCTGTGGTAATTGGAGCACTCGGGGCAGTAACCCCCAAGCTGGAGGAGTGGCTACAACAGATACCTGGAAAGACCTCAGACCTCTCAGTCCAGAAAAGCGCAGTGCTAGGAACAGCTAAGATACTGCGCAGGACCCTCAAGCTCCCAGGCCTCTGGTAGAGGACCCGAGCTTGGAGGAGAAACCACCCGCGGAGGGTGAGAGGGGCGTTTTTTTTTTTATATATAGCCCCCCCCCCATATGAATTTGGGGTTGTTGATCTGTGTGTGACTGTGTGTGTGTGGATGAATGGGACTGTGACTGTAAAGCAATGTAGAAAAGTGCTAGAAAAGTAGACACTATTTATCATGACTTAAGTCATGGTAAAACTGATGAAGAGATGAGAAGGATTATCTGAAGACTTCAGATGCAGCCTTTTGTCATGTGTCCCTCAGAAAAAGTAATAACAGACACAATAGCGATTCAGCTAGAGACTTTTTCTATCATAATTCATAGGTCAACGCTGAGCTTTATAAAATATCCCCAAAAAAAGGTTCTGGAAATGATCAAGCACAAGGCTCAAACAAGTAAATTAAAAGCAGCTAATGTCTAAAACAAACAAACATCACTAAGATTAAGTTGATGGTTTTTACAAAAGTCATCACACACTCACCAGCCACTATATCAGGTACCCCTTAGTATTTGGTTGGAGCTCTTTTGCCTTCAGAACTGCCTTAATCCTTGGTGGCACCTATTCAACAAGGTACTAGAAAGATTCCTCAGAGACTTTGGTCCATGTTGACATGACAGCATCACTCAGTTGCTGCAGATTTGTCTGCTGAATATCCATGATGCTGATCTCCCATTCCACCACATCCCAAAGGTTCTCTATTGGGTTCTGGTGACTGTGGAGGCCGTTTGAGTCCAGAGAACTCATTGTCATGTTCTAGAAATCAGTCTGAGATGATTCCAGCTTTTTGACATGGAGCCTTATCCTGCTGGAAGTAGCATCAGAAGATGGTCCACTGTGGTCAAAAAGGGTTGGACATGGTCAGCAACAATACTCAGGTAGGCTGTGGCGTTGGAACCATGCTAAACTGCTACTAAGAGGCCAAAGTGTGCCAAGAAAATATCCCCCACACCATGACACCACCACCACCAGCCTGAACCGTTGATACAGACAGGATGGATCCTTAGGTTCCATGTTGTTGAGGCCAAATTCTGACCCTACCATCTGAATGTGGCAGCAGAAATGGAGATTCATCAGATCAGACATCGTTTTTACATCTTCTAGGGTCCAGTTTTGGTGAGTCTGTGTGAAGTGTAGCCTCAGTTTCCTGTTCTTAGCTGACGGCAGTTGTACCCGGTGTGGTCTTCTGCTGCTGTAGTCCATCTGCCTCCAGGTTGGATGTGTTGTTCAGAGATGCTCTTCTGCAGACCTCGGTTGGAACCAGTGTTTTTTTGAGTTCCTGTTGTCTTTCTATCAGCTGGAAACAGTCTGACCGTTCTTCTCTGGCATCAACAAGGCATTTCTGCAGACACAACTGCTGCTCACTGGGTATTTTCTCTTTCCTAGACCATTTCTGTAAACCCTAGAGATGGTTGTGAGGGAAAATCTGAGTGGATCATCAGTTTTTGAAATCATCAGACCAGCCAGTCTGGCACATTCAAAGATTTCAATCCCCTTGGCTTCAATCCCCTTTCTGTTCCATTCTGGTGTTTTCGGTTTGAACTGCAGCGGATCGTCTGGACCATGTCTAAAGGACTAAATACACTGAGTTGCTGCCGTGTGATTGGCTGATAGGAAATTTGCGTTAAGGAGTGGTTGGACAGATGTGTCTGGTGGCTGGTGAGTGTATACAAAACATTTTTACTTGTAACCATTGACTGTATGATATATAAGTGGGCGAATGGCGTGTGACATCACCCGTAGAAAATGCTTGCCTCCGGCTCCAACCAATGAATTGAGTTGCCATTTTCCCCCGATATGTCCTTCGCCATGTTGGAACCAGATGTCCTTAGTAAGCCGTGATTGGCCCGTCTACATATCCATGGCAACCACTCTCACCAATCAAGAGTGAGCACGTAAGAAGGCCACACCCCTACCACTGAAAGCGGGGATGGGACAATCTGTCAATTAAATTCTTTGAACGTTCGATGCAAGGCCATCTACTTTGTAACACTCTTCAATGTTTCAAAGTATTACACACAACAAACAAACAAACAGTATGACTCACGTTTTAAACAGTCTCAGGTATTCTACCCCACACAAGCTTTCCTAGTCTTTCACCCAATACACCAAAGTTTTTATATTAGTTCGCTATTTACAAAGTCATCGGCTCTCTTGGCGTCCTCCGCCGTCCTTATGAAATTAGAGATCCAAGTGACCGCGGGACGTGGAAGTTCCATCAGTTGGATGAACGTACGCGGCTTACCGGCTCTGTCCACCGTTGGTGGGGTTTTCAGTCATTCCATACATGTGGAGTTCTCACCCAATTGTAGAAATAAATCCCAGAGTATTCCACTGACGCGGTTGGACTTCTCTCCGACGTCACGGTAATCCTCGGCATGTACGTGTCCTGCGGCTGTCAACTCACCCCCCCCCCCCTTTCTTCGTATTAATTAGTTTTTCACGTGCTCACAAGAAGTCCCCAGGTAGTCCAGAGTCTCCGGATAATGTAGTTTCCGTACTGCTGTTATCCATTTAGCATAAACTCCAAAAGAAATGGACTTATAGCCAGGACCATAGTAACCAGGGTTAACAAAGGAAAGTCAATACTGATGTTTCTCTTTTCTTATCAGTAAATATACAACTCCAAACATACATTTATGTATGTGGCAATGCTACAACTTTTATGGAAGCATCTGTCTGTTTATAACTTAAATAATTAAAACTACAGAAAAATATCATGAAAAAAATTGCATCATCAGGAACACATTAATAAGAAGGTAGTAGAACAAGAATGGTTAACAGCTGTTTATTTCTCTATAGAAGTCTAGGAGATTTTTGGGGCCAGCAGATACTTCCTCTTGGAATGCGAGGGGGAGGAGTTGTTCAGTCCAGTTCTTATGTTACTGTCAATGTCAGAGGAAATAGTGAAAGGGTTATAATATTTGATATTTTGTTTTAAAATTAACTGAATTTTGCGAAACGCCCCCTATTAGTTGAATGTGTCTTATTTCAAGGTAATTTGACAAGAAATTGGACACTCCAACCTGGTAAAATAAAAAATAAAGGAGCTTAAAAAAGCCTGGAGTACAGAACTATCAAAAGTCAAATGAAGCCATTTCTGTAAGTCAAAATTCTTGTCTCTATCATGCCTCACACGATGCTATTTAAGGACATTTCTTTCAACATCTTCTTGACAAACAAGCATTTGAATTAGCAATTGTGGCTCCTCTTTCATCCAGGCTCTCAGGAAGGCCAACCAGTGCTCATTAAATAGCAGGCAAGCTATTGTCAAAGCTGTCCAGTTGCATAGCAGCCAGAGTAATTAGTGTTCCTCTGGTCCGTGGAGGTCCATTACCTGCAGCCTACAACAATAGGAAGCTTTGGTTTAAAAAACAGAAAACCCAGTCTGATTATGCTAATTTGGTAATTAGCACAAAGCTATTCTGACAAAAAAAAAAATAAGAAATTAAATCTCTTAATGAGAAAACAAGGCAGGAAATTTGGGATTATGATAGTTGAAACAAAAACAGAAACAGACTTTTGAATAAATATTTCTGTGCACACAGACACACACACAACCTGCTGCCCTCAACCCCCACTCAATGTCCTCTCCACTCCAAAGGACTGCAGTGTGGCTGGAAGTGTTCAGGCTTGTTTCATTAATGAGACCAGAGGAAGTCAATGAGGGAGCCCCCACAGCCATTCATATCCATTACGCAGCTCCAGGGAAGTAACTGTAATGAATCACCCTGAGCAGCGCAGGAAGCCCAGAGCTCAGGACATCAGCTCCGTCAGCTGCAAGCTCTGAAGAAGCAGGAACATTGGGTATCAGGACTGAAAAATGCAATAAGCCCTTGTGCTATCCTATGGGGTCCAGATGACCCGATCCTTTCATTGACGTGTTCTCCCTGCCATGACAAAGGTGGATAAAGGTGAAAAAGGATTTGTCCATTGAAACCAGTGAAGATCACAAATCATTGAAGAAAAAAGGTTCAGCGCACAGCCTTGTGGGGTCTAGATGACCCCACTCCTAATGTTAAAGTGCCCTGGATAGCACAAGGGTTACAAGGATTGGGCGAATCTCACCAAAAATGTTAACAACTGATGTTAAAGCATGTCAGGATTTGTTGCAGAGGATTGAAACCACAATGCAAAAGCAGATGGATCCAAAACACACTGCCTCCTTTTTAAGCTTCTTAACTAGAAATTAAACGTTAGTTACAGCTGCCCTCATGGGTGGATACGGGCAAATGTCCTTCAGAAAAGGGACACACAGGTGGCCTGCATGAAACATCACAGTCGTGGACCACTTGGTGAACCTGTAGAGCAGAAATATTCCTGCATGTTTTTTCTGTGGGCATGCTGCGGGCCTCTGGTTGTAGATTAACACTTATACAACACACAAGGGTAAGTAAGGGTGAAGGAGGTGAGACACAGGCGTGTCGTACGGATATTTCCTTTTTTTTAAACCCCCAGATTTTGCAAGGCGTGCGCTCCTCTGCACCCTATGCACTTGCACGTTCCACGTCTCTGTTAGAAATGAGGAAGTTAGACATGGTTTAGTTGAGCCTACGGGCGTTCTATGGGCACTATCAGATCACGTGCACACCCCATGTGCGCAGCATTTGCATGCAGTCGGTAAGGAGCCATCACTTGCATCGTAATGACGACAGCATCACTCATACACGATAGGTGCGTGTAACTTCCTTTAGCCTTACCAATACTTCATGGTACACTTATCGCATGCACAACAATGGTATGTTCCAGTTTACGTTCCTTAAGGTGGGTGTAACACCCTTAATGGATTGCAAGTCCCACCTGCACCCCCTTTAGGATACAGCTGCACTTTTGACTGTATGTGAGACCTGGACGGAGCGAGTGTGACATCATCCATAGAAAATGACTTACTTCCAGTCTTTGTATTGCGGACGTTGACAGTTGAAGAGGATCTGGTTGCAGACAACAACAGGGCGCCAAGACCTCATTGGTCGGAACAGGACGTTTGGAACCGGAAGTTCCCCCCCCCCCCCCCCATTCCAGTTTTCAAGTTAGTCACTAAGAGGAACTAAGACAGAGGCAGAAATTCCAACCCTTGTGCCTTCTTGCGGGTTCCATATGACCCCACCCTTACATTGACTTGTTCTCCCTACAATGTCAAAGGTGGATAAAGGTGGAAAGATTTCATGTAATCCATGGACACCAGTGAAGATCACAAATCATTGCCTCCAAGGCACGTTAACATTGGGCGTAGGGTCATTTCGACCCTAAAAGACAGCACAAGGGCTAGAGAAGCGACATTTAAACAAAAAAAATGAACAGGGACAAATGTCAAAGGGACGTCTCTGACTGAAGCCTCAGTTATTTTTCTTAAAAATCAAACACAACAGATTGCGGATTTATTCAATGGTTTCCTGAGGTAAAGGCCTTCAATGTTCTGTTTGCACGCAACACCACCACGAGGTATTTGGCTGAAATGCAGATGAAGTTCCTAAAACCTGGTAAAATACCAAACAGGGTGCAATGATTGTAAGCCTTATGTCATCATGAAGCCCTGTGAGCACAAATGTGACAGGATGAGTACTGCTGACATCTGTCAAGGAAAATGATCAAATTAAAGCAGGATGTCTGCATTCACAAAAGAGGTCATGTGACTAAAACACTCCACAGAAGGACTGAATCCTCCCAGAGACGACGTTGTTGTTTTTTCAAACAAACCAAACATCAGAGAATAAAAAGTACACATTTATTAGGTACGTTCACATAATATTTTAAGTGTTGGTAATGAACACAAAATGTGAATTAAATGACAAAAAGCTCAATCACCAAAGCTCAGGTGGTTGAGCGGGTCGGCCAATGACCAAAGGGTCGGCAGCTCAAACCCCGCCTTCCCCAGCCAACTGTCGTGTTGACACTCCCCCTCCCTGCCTCCAGTGTTGCTCCACTGGCGGAGGAAGGTCCTGGTGATGGTCAGAGGCGCCGTAGGGGTCAGTACTGGCAGCCACGCCTCTGTCAGTCTGTCCCAGGGCATCCCCAAGTATAATTGAGGAGTGAATGAGAATGGATAATGGATGCACATTCTGAGTTATTATTATGTAAACCCAGAGAGAAGCAAACTGCAGAAGACCGAATCCCTACCTCAGCTTTCATCATACCCATAGCTGAATACTTGATTCTGATTGTCTCTGAATGTCCTTAAAGAAAGGGATAGCGAGGTGTTCATTCTGGTCGAACAGTTCACACCTTCGTGTAGTCCATTATTTCCTGATAATGGATACCTTGTCTGGCATTATCCCTTCCTTTATGTGCAGCAGAGCAAAGCTTTAACATGTTTTTGTGCGAGTATTTCCAATAAGACAGTAGGCAGACACTCTACTGCTTAGCTGTTTTTTTGGTCCAGACAGTTCAAAGGGTCAAAATATAAAACACAGAGTTTTATAGACATGAAAGAGCCACTCCGACACAAAGTTGTGTATTTTGTGTTTCTTGTGCTATCTATGAGGTCCGGGTGACCCGATCCCCTGACAAAGGTGGATAAAGGTGGAGAAGATTTCATGTAATTCATGAACACCAGTGAAGATCACAAATTATTGTAGAAGAAAGGTTCTTGTGGGGTCTAGATGACCCCACTCCCAACGTTAATGTGCCTTGGATAGCACAAGGGTTATCATCTTATTGGGGCTTTTCTTGATGATGGAGAAAACATAGAAAGTTAAGCTCCAAAATGCATTTCTGCGTTTTTCTTTACATTGTGAATCAGAAACTACAATGGCGAGCCACAAGCTCCCTGCTCCGCTCCGTCTGCAGGTGGATGCATCAGAATGAACAGATCCATAAGCCCCCCGGGCTGACCAGGTTGTTGTTGGGTACGGTTGGCCTGACTGTCCATGTGTCTGCATGCAGTGTCTTCTGTTTACCCCCATGTCTCTGTCTGACCCTCTTTTCTCCTGTCTCCTTCTTTCTTCCCGTTGCGGCGGTCGTCTCTCTCTCACCCACCAACCAACCCGCCGTCGTCTCCCGCTCTCCCGACACCTTTCCTCGCCGGCCTCGCCTCCCTGTGTGCCTCGGCAGCCTGCGGGGTGAACTGCCACAAGGCCTGCCGGAGCCGGCTGGCTGTGGAGTGTAGGAAGAGGACGAAGAGCATCAGCCACGAGACGCCGCCGGCCTTGCAGGCCCGCTCCTACAGCTTCCCCCCACCCGCCAACACTCCTCCCAGCCTGCAGAGCACAGGTGAGAAGCCTTGACAGAGAGACGGCAGACGGTCAAACCCTTCCGCTTCAGTCAACATTTGCATTATTATGCCTCTGAACGTGCAAAAACCATTGCCGTGTTGCTATGGCAACAGCCAGCTGCCTGTAGTTTCTAGTAAAGAAATAAAGTGGAAATGCAGCTGACCAACCACAGCGCGGCGTTCACGGTGCTGGGAAACTGGCGGTGCAGATACTTTGCTGTGAACCGGCTACAAACGTGCACAAACGTGGGCGACCTGTTGTTTAGAAAGTGAATGCATTTACACCTGACTGCACTTTGATGCTTTCCTCACAGCTATTGCTGAGGAGGACCTGGAGACGGTGGAGGAAGGAGTATTTGATGTCCACCTATAATCAGGTGAGAGGGGTCCGTCTCCGCCTGCTTTATAACAAGAAGCTCTTCTCCTCTGAACTTAGTGACATGATGTGATGAAGCGGCGTTGCAGGACGGCGCCTGAACACCAGCTTCAATCCTTTGTTTTTCTCTCTTTTCTTCTCCCAGCCCAGTAGCAGTTCATAGTTTTCAGTGGACACATGCACACACCCAGGCAAACAAATCATTCACATTTCATATTTTGTGTCATTCTAATGGTGCACACTTGGCCTAAAACAGAATCTTAGTTTCCCTCCACAAACCAGAGCTTTGTACACATCAGCATACGCATCCACAGGAAACAGGAAGTGACTTCACAGGTCAGAATTGTTTGGGTTATTTGTTTCCCTTTCTGTCAAATTGATTTAGTTTCAAACTTCTTTCTGTATTTCATTTGCTACCACCTTTTTTTGGGTTAAAAATCTCTAATTTTGGAGTTATGTTTAAGAATCCTCCAGGGATTTCTTTTAAAGAAGTGTTTGCTTAATTGCCCTGTGGGAGGGGCTAAGCCTTAATAAGGGGTGAACTTTTCCCAGTTTGGGGAGACAGCCGTCTTGGTTGCCGTGGTGGCAGCGGGCTCTCTCAGAATCAGTTGAATTCTTTCTTTGATTCTTGTTTTGGGATCAATAAAACCCAATCGTTTGGTTGGAGTCTGCTGGCTTGGTCATCCTATGTTAGAGGGATTTAATTATTCGGTGCTAAGAAGAACCCCGTCACATTTGGTGTCAGAAGAGGGATTTGAACCCACGAGACTGTAATGTAATGTGCATCTGTGGTTGACTGTGGTGACTCCTGAAGGGAGCAGCAACAACTACATTGGAACGATGAACTAAAATCCCACTTGTTGCTTTTTCAGGCTGATCTTTCTTAGTTTTGGAAAATGCTTAGCCGGCGCAGACGAAGCACGAAAGCTGACGGAAATGTTTCTCTTACGGGAGACACGTCCATGCATGTAGCGACCAGGATCCCTGTGCTTCAGCTTCATGACGGTGTCTCCTCATCCCTGCAGGAGCCTTTCAGTGCGGAGCTGTTCTGACATGTGGAGCAGCAACACTCGTGGAGTTCCACCTTTAAGGGCGTGGCTGGTTCACAGGATGCCTGCACGGGACTGGACCGGAGCCTGGAAGAGTCTTTCAAACCTTTAGGCACTGAGAATGAACACAATGCTGCCCCCCGGTGGACGAGTCCTGCACCCACACTCCGTCACTCTGCCAGCCTCTGCATTGCCATTCTGTGTTTCTGCAGAACATCACTGGATATTCAGAATATTTACAAAAGAAATCCATAAAATTGTGTTTTCTCAGTGAAGTCAGTGTAGTTTGCTGCAGATTGATGGTTTTTGTAAATGAGGTGGTGTTGTTGCTATTAAGAAGAATGGAAATCTGCCAATCAGACTAAGCTATTGTTGCCTTCTATGAGCTGCTCTGCTTTTTTTTTTTTGTACTTTGGCTAAGCATATGGTTCTGAAAAGCATTTCAGTGGACTGATGACCAATTATTGTGTCAGATAAAGAGTAGTTTTGTGTTTTGCCGCCTCAAGTGCAATGACAACTGCGATTATTTTACAGAGAAAATGGCGAGGAGAGGCGGCGGTGCAGACAGCTGCCATTAGAGGCGACTTTGAAGGATGTTCTGTGTGTCGTGTTTACCAGAGGATCCGTAGCTGTCTAGTGCATAACGCCGCGGTGTTGTCAGCAGCAGCCGCGCATGTAGCTGAAGGAGGAACAACACTGCTGTCTGCTGAGGAGCCCACTCTGCTGTTGATCCCTTCTTTTGAGTTTAGACTCAAAACAAACAAAAATCTGGAAAAGGTTTTATTTTTAGGCAGCAGCTTCAAGAAATCCTGAGAATCCTTTCAATGCATTTGTTCTGGTTCTGCACGCCTCCTCTGTTGACTGAGCGTTTCTGTTTCTGACTCCTTCTTCATTTAGGAGGCATTACTGCAGAGATGTTTGTGTCTTTGTGCCCACGGAGACATGAATTCAGACTTGGAGCAGCTGATTGTTGACTGCTGGCTGAATGAGGCTCCTCACGTTGCAGGTGTTTATCTGTGCTGTGAAAGTGGCGCCTCTGATTGACAGTGTTTGCTCCCCCCCCCACCCACCCCACAAGGATGTTGTGTTATTTGGTGGCTCCTAAATAATTTATCAGTATTAAATGCAGCAGGCGTCCTACAGATTTATGTTGCTGTGAAAGTTTGTTGTGATTAAAGAGTAACACTGAACAGAAACACGTTTTGTTGTTTTAACAAGAATCCAGATCTTTTCACATGAACAGTAAGCAGTATTCTGATAGTCTGTGGGAAACAATGATAAAGCATAAAACAAAATAAAGACTCAAGGAATGTTGTCGCTGGCCGCCCCGCCCCGCCCTGCCCCGCCAGCGGCCGCTTTGACCCTCCTCGCTGGTGAGCAGCTGCTACACGCCCTTCATCCTCCTCTTCTGCCTCTACCTCCCTGGTCAGAGCTGCACGTGCTGAATTCATAAAAAAAAAACCAAAAACACTATTTTTTTAACATGGCTGGTTTTATCGCCCTAGTAACCATCTTTCTGTTTTGGTCACCTGGGAGTGACGGACAGGTCTGTGTAACTTTTAGAAGAATCGGTAAAAAGAAAAACTTTTCTCACACCTCACCCACATTCCTGATATGGTCATGTTTTCGTTTTGGATTCATGTAAACAATATTCTTTTCAGTGTCCCACCTGCCAAATGTAACTGCACCCTTTAGCACACCCACCCTTTACCCCACAGCAACACACACTCCAACACACACGCGTACCAAACTGAAACTCTACAGCAGCTGTTATCTTTCTGTGTTACTGTATGGAGCAGAGTGCTGGAGAATGACACAGAAAGACTTGACAAACCTCACTAACTTCCACACACACAGAAATTTGAGGAGGATATTAAAACATTTTCTGGCTCCAAAGGATCTCCTATGAAGATCTGTTCTCCCGCAGCAATCAAGAAGACATGTCAGCAATTATCCTTAAAAGACGGACATGGATTGGACACAATCATAAAGACAGCACTACACTGGACACCAGATGGAAGGAGAAAAAGAGGACGGCCGAAGATCAGCTGGCGCCGAGCTGAAATAATTTGGACACACCTGGGGAACCATCTACACCTTGGCCCGCGTCCGTCAGAAATGGAAAGGTTTTGTTGCTGCCCTAAGCGTCTCAAGGCGTAAAAGGCAGTAAGAAGAGAGAAGAACACACGCGTACCAATAAAGACACACACAAGGAAGGCGGGACCTCTGGTCTTATGTCCCCTACCCCATCCCTGGTTGGAGGAACCAGTCTCGGCAGCGGGGGCCGTGTCCCTGTGCTGTGGGTTGTGGTCCTTGGAGACCCCCACTTCTCTTGGAAGTCCTCCTCCTGGGCAGGAGTGGGCGGCCCCTGCCTTGCTCTCTCCTGGACCAACCGTAAGCTGGGTGGCCACCCTGGAGCATGGGGCGGGTCTCCCTTGGGGAACCCTGGCTCGAGCCTGGGGTTTGGAGGGGGGGATGCTCAGTACTCCTGGGTAGTGGGGTGCTCATCTGACAGAAGTATAGCCCTTCCTTTTCTGCAAACGTACCTTCGCTCATTTCGGCCAAAACGTTTCATTTTATCCTCATCGCTCCACAAAACTTGTTTCCAAAAATCTATCAGGCTTGTTTAGGTGTTCATTTTCAAACGTTGAATTTCGAGCTGAGGACGTAGAAGATGTTTTCTCCCACGAAGACTTTTTGTTCAAGTATCTCTTTACAGTAAAACCTTGTAGAACGACTCCAAAGTCTCCTTAGTGCTGGCTTTTCTCCCAATCCTGTGAGCTGCTCTGACGGAAACGTTTCTTGGTCCTCCAGATCTCAGGTGACCTTTCACTCTTCCCAATGACGTCATTTCTTGATTGAATTCCGAACAGAGGATATTGGCATCTAAAAAAGCTTTGCTACCTTCTTCTAGCCTTCTTCTGCTTTCTGAGCATCAACTATTGTCAGTTTGAGGGTTCTAGACAAACGCTTGGAAGAAGCCCTGATGCTGACCGAGGGGGCAAAGGTCAGATGACTCAGATTATTCCAAATCTTTGACATTGAATTCACCTGTCTTTGCAAACAATGATTGGGAACAACCCATCCCACTGTTAAGTCTCAGCTTTTCCAAAGGGGGGCGGTGCATGCTGGAAATTGTTCAGGGGCCCAAACCTTTGCACACGCCATTATTTGTTTTTTTTGTTATTTTTAAAGGGTAAATGATGTAAATAAAGCCTGATTTTTGTTCCTTGACATATTACAAGAATGTCTCATCTATAATCTGATCCCTTTTGAAGATTTTTTCCATCTTTGTTTGGCTTCTTTATGACCAATAATAACAAGTTTTACCTGCAGTGCCCTGAGTGAATGTGTGTGACTCAGTTTATGCAAACTACAAAATGTATTAGACAATAAATCATTGTTACTTTATACATTTACATCCAGAATTCAGGTGCATGCTTTATATTAAACAATACTTTTATATATTTTCGCTTCATGTTTGAAACTTGTTGTGATTGTACTTTCATAGGTTTTTGTTCCTCTCATGGGAAAATTCCAGAGAGTTGAGAAATAATTCTTCATAAAGGGAACAGGGAACCTTCGGAATAACATTCCCTTTTTTATGTTAAAACGGGTCAGAAGTAAAGTCTCTTTATTTTTCTTAGTTTCAGATAGAATAATTGGTTCTTCTGATGACATTATGTCTCTAAAAAAGGAGCGTTGAAGGAAAGTGTGAGACGACAGCTGATGCAAGCTCCAACACTTTAAAAACAATCATTACTGCTTGTATCGCCTCAAGCTCCCTAAAACATCATTTATAGATAGACAACTTTATTTATCCATTTGGGAGGTTCCCGCATGGAAATTGACATTTGTGTTTTAGGGCAGTTTTGGCAACACAAAGGTCCAAAATGGAGACTCAAACGTCCAGTTTTGAGACTTTTTCCTGCAGCTCTATATATGACCGTGATCTGCTGCCCTCTGCCTGTCTGTTAGAGATATTAATAACCAACCCTGGATGAGCCTTAGAGTCAACGCCACATCTAATTAGCCTCACAGCAGGAGCCGGTCTGGGTCCGTGATTGCTTTGGCCTCACTTTCCGTGTTCAGTTCGATGAGCCGTCATTGATCCGGCCGTTTCCAGCCGGCTCTCATATCTCGGTGCTGTGATACTGCTGAGCGCCTTCATGTGGGACACTGTTGGCCAACAATGAGCTGATGAACTGCAGAGGTGATTTGGGTTCATAACTTGGCCTATCGATCACGGTAGCACACATGGCAGAACATCAAGACAACACAAGGGTGCTGCACAAAAAGGGTCAGACTTCTGAGGAGACGGAGGTCCTTTGGTGTGTGTAGGCCGCTGCTCAGGACCTTTTATCAAACTGTGGTTGCATCAGCGACTTTCTACGCAGTGTTCTGCTGGAGTGGTGGAATTACAGACAGGGATGAGAAGAAACTGGACAAGCTGGTCCAGGGCTAGCTCTGTCCCGGGCTGCCCCCTGGACTCTGGGGACTCTGTAGGTGAGAGGAAGACGCTGACCAAGCTGTCCAGCCTCCGGAACAACCCCTCTCACTTTTGATATGAGTTGGCGAGGACCATGAGTAGCACTGCTGCACCCTCAGTGCAAAAAGGAAGGCCCATTGTCCCAACAGAAGTTAGACTGTAGGATAGGACTGCTGAAACTGCTGCTGTATTTACTTATTTATTCATGACATGTACTTTTACTACCATGTTTTAATTTTTTACTGTTATATTTCTTGTTTGGCTGCTGTAACAACTCAATTTCCCTTTGGGGATCAATCTTATCTTATCTTATCTTATCTTATCTTATCTTATCTTATCTTATCTTATCTTATCTTATCTTATCTTATCTTATCTTATCTTTTATCTTATCTTGTGTGTGATTGTTTTTTGTTGGCATACAAAAACGGTTAGGCCAAAGACGGCAGGAGAGGAAACGGCCGGCAGACCGCCATGGCCAAATCAAGACAGTGATGATGAAAGCTGACAACCTTAATGCAGTTTGTGCACCTCAGCAGCCCCGCTCTCCAGAAGTCTGCACTACAGCCCCTCCACGTATGTGCGAGCGGCTCCCACTACGGCATTGAATGTCTCTTTTAGCCGGGTGACTGATACCTCCCCTTAAGCTACAGAAAAAGCCTTCCAGCAGCACAGCCATTTAGGCTGCAGCCTGAGTGATATTGATCTGCAAAGTCTGAAATGAGGGAAATTGAATAGCACCGCAGCTAATTGCATAGTAATGGAGGCGGGGGGGGGGCTCACACATTGTTAGCAGTCTCACACTGTGACCTTGATTGGAAGGAAAAGAAGGATCCGGGGCCGGGTAGACGGAGCACATTCCAGCTAAAGTGTAATTTGCCCCCACAACAAATTGCCCCCGGTCCGTGGGGCTGTTCAATTCTAAAGAGATTTGACGCTCAACACCCCGGCGGGCTGCGCACGGGGGCCATTTGTTCTTTAGTAATTGGGAGGTATTCCTTTTACCAGCTGCAGTGGAGACACATAAAACACTACCATGGATCAAGAAAAGAATCGGGCTCAGTGAGTAACTACATGCAGTATTGATTTTTTCAGGAGCAGATCACTCTGAGATTTGCTCATGCAGGACTAATGAACAGATTATTGATTTGATGTCTGCTCATCAAATTCTGGGAGCGCAGCCAGGCTCTGTGATAATTTGAAGGGGGGTTGTCTTTCTGGACCTGCTGTGGCATCTGCATCTGCAATGCCGTCGCCTGGCTGTGCTCTGACTGCCGGCATCTGGAGCTGTTAACCTCCCGCTACTGGGGCGGGCGGAAGGGGTTAGGGCGGCTAACGACCACTTGGTGGCAGCGTTGAGCTTCTGGATGAAGCAGGGAGGTGGGAAACTTTAACAGGGATGTGACAATAAAGCAGAGTCCCTGTCAGGGTTTGTGGTGAATCACAATGCAGCAGCAGCACAATGCAGATAACAGCACAACACTTGTTATTACGCGTTACAATGCACAGAAATATGCACTAAAGATTCCATATTACGTTTATTGTAATTCAGAATAATAATTTGACTTTGAATGGAAAAGAGCTTTTGTTTTGGTGGAATTTATTTTGCTCAATCTGTATTTTTGATTGGTGATTTTGGGAGTCGGGTGTTAAACTGAGGAAAAACAAACCCATCCGGCCGCATGGAGGGAGTCTGCAGCACTTAAGCTCGGCTCATCTGCTTCTGTGGACACTGGAGAAGCAGCTCTACAGGGTTGAAGAGGCTCGCTTAGACGGCTGAGGCCTTAATTTCATTAAGCTCATCGCTGACTCTGGCGAAGCTCTCACCGCCGCAGGGGGCTGGAATCCTCATTAGAGCAGAATCAGCCGCCATGAATTATTGCTTCAAGAAAATTTAACTTCTGCCCAAGAAAACAAGTGGGGGCATTTTAGTTCTGTCGTGCAACTTGAAACAAATGAATCAAACACTTGTGCTGGCGTGGCATTGGTGCAACGCCGTTACACGAGCGAGGGGCGGTCTCAGGCTAAATCCAGGCTGATGCAAAGACGGCTGGCCTCTTGGCTTTACCCGTGATGAAAAACCATAAACTGCCGGCAACCATGAAGCTATTCAGAATTAGAAACCTGTCAACTCCTCACCTTTTTCATTCCCTCCACCAGTGCCTGGAGAAGTCTCATTTAGCAGTTGCTGATACCAAATCAAATTACTGCGGCTAGCGGGACTGACACAAAATCAATGCTATTACATCTGCAATAGCCAGGGCTCACTTATTTAAGGGAGTGTGGGGGGGCTGAGTAAACCTCAGCAGCAGCAGCAGCAGCAGCAGCAAGTGTGTTTTGAATCACAATCCCGCAGATGGTATCTTCTGACCCTGGCGTCACTGATAGCAGCATGCTTCAGACTTATCTCCAGTGTGTTCAACCTGCACAGGCTGGACGCTACTTTTCAGCAATCGCTGATAGAAAATGAAACACAACAAGTCCACACGATTCTGTTCTTTACAGTGTGCTGTTTAGGATGACAAACCAACCCTTCAGAGGAATAGTACATCCCGCTTGAGGGTATTCATGAAAGCACATGCATGATTAGGTATAAATGACCACAAAAAAGGGCTTGCCCTAAATGTAATTTCTGGAATAGGAGTCGTATTTCATCGACTGATCCATCAAATGATTTTGTCTTAGTCCACAGAACTACATCCTTGGTTTTCTACCATTTGTTTCCATTCTTCATCTATTCTTTGGTTGGTGATGTAGAAAAGGACACACAAACAGTTTAGTGTTAGAATCTTTTTGAAATTCTTAACTGTTTTCCCCCACATATGATCAATAATTGACATGTACAGGATGTCTAGGGTTATAGGGGGTGAAGGCAGTTCACTGAAACTGGAGCATAGCTGGAGCACATTATGAGCTGTCCATCAAAGGGCTGCAATGAGGTGACCAATCAAACACACAACGGGGCTTAAATCTGAAGACCCACTACATTGAAAATGCGTTTTTTGGGGTTTTTAACGTGTTTCTGTTGTATTTTTCTCATGATGGAAGACATGCATAAAAACCTTTGAGATTTAAACTGCATTTCTGATTATTCCTTTATTCAAATAGTGCCGTTTGAAAAAGCTCTCAGTTGTGTTGCAGCAACTGAAATGGGCGTCCACTGGCAGAGCAATGATCCATGAACATCTTTGTTTTCCTCGTCGGAGCTGGAACCTGGATCAGAACTGGACGGCTGGATGTTGCTGACCTTTTTTTGCACTGCTAATGTTAGGTTGGAGGTTGTGAGGGGCTGTAAGACAGTGGCAGAGAGTGTAAAGAAATGGATGATGGGATATCACCAGAGGGGGATTTCTAATGAGCTCCTGCCGCTCTGCAGAAACTATGTCCTAGACAACGGCACAGGTTCATAATCATCATTAAAAGACCATTGGGGATCGCTTTGAAAATAGATAGATAGAAAATAGATAGCGCGCAGTTGCAGGGACGGCTGGTACAAGCTCTGTGAAATAATAGATAATAGTAAATTGATAGTGGTGCATATATTTTTTTTTCTCCAAGCACCGCTACTACTGCCCCCTCCCCCCCTCTCCCGGCATCGCATCAAACCGGAGGACTGGTCTAATGAAAAATAAAAGTATAATTTAGCGTCCCTGCACTGGCTCCCAGTCCGTTTTAGAATAGATTTTGAAATTTTAATGATTGCTTTTAAAGCAGTCGGTGGACTGGCCCCTAAATATATAGCCGATCTCCTCATTCCATATGTACCTGGTCGCAATCTTAGATCTTCTGCGAAAGACCTTTTAACAATCCCACAATCTAGACTGAAGAGCAGGGTTGATAGGGCCTTTGCTGTAAGAGCCCCAACGCTCTGGAACAGTCTCCCTGAAGAGATCAGGCTCGCTGGGTCCCTACCAGTATTTAAATCTCTTTTAAAAACCCACCTCTTTAGGCGTGCTTTAAATGATTTTACTGGTTCTTAAATTTTATTGTTTCTGTCGATTTTGTTGATTTCATTGATTTTTCATTTTATTGATTTCATTGATTTTATTGATTTCGTTGATTTCATTGATTTTTCATTTTATTGATTTCGTAGATTTTATTGATTTAACTGATTTATCGATTTTATTGATTCTAACCACTATCACCGTTTCATGTGTGTGCCGGGTTTTATTTCTCCATACTGGAAACTGTTTTTAACATTGATTTTTTTCCCATATTTTTGTACAGAACTTTGTAATCTTGATTTTGAAAAGTGCTATATAAATAAAATTTATTAAAATTATTATTATTAATTAAAGATTTGTCTGCGAGCCACATGTGACCATTAAAAGAGCCATATATGGTCGCGAGCCATAGGTACCCAACCCCTGCCTTAGATGCTTCAAAGGCATAAAACATAAATGTTAATGTCTAACGTACTATAAAGAAACACATTCTTAAACATTCAAGGAGCTCAGATAGTGGAAAGTCTGCAGACCCTGACTGAGAGTAAACTGGAGCAAAGACAGAGGAAATGTCTGGCTTTCCAAAGAAACTCACACAATTTGCAAAGGAGGCAAAACTGGAGAGATTACCAGCGAGATGATCCAGCTCTGTGAGTCCTGTAGCCAAGCCATTTTTGTGAACTCTGGGGAAGAAGTACAGATGATACTATAAAAATCTACTTAAATTAATCTGTGTTTCATTGAACAGGGGTTAAATGTTTCTGTGCCAAAGAAACAGAGGAGACAAACCACAGAAACTTGATGAATAAGTTAAACTAAAGCAGAAGTACTCGACTCAGAATAGCCTCTTAGTCACATCCTTGTTGAAGGCCGGTTCATACATCAGCACAGCATACAGCATATATTTCACACCTATGAAATGTCCGTCTTTCATGATTCATGCGTGATATACGTACGTAACTCATCAAGTGTTTCTTGCGTTTTTCATTCGCCGATGTGCGCAGATCTCCGTCGAGCGTTTTGGCCGACGGGTCTTTACGTGAATTCGGTTGTTGAGATGTTAAAAACCTATGAATTATGTAGTTAACGTAGTTTATATGCAGTTTTTATGTAAATCTTATGCAATTGTGCGTGATTTTTCCAAGATGCATATGTAAATTTGTGTGTAAAGCTTTTATGTCACGTATACGGCGCACATATCACGTTCTGGTTACTTAATTGGTCCATGAATCATTAATGAATTACATATAAACAGTAGGTTTATGTGTTCTTAGCGTGTTTATTCCATCTTCTTCTGTGGTTTTAAAGTGGTTCATTCCTGATACATCTGTGAAATTTTCACGTAAAGACCACAACCTTTTCTCACTTTTTCCATGTAGATTAAAGTAGGACCGATTTTCATCTTTGCAATATGTGAAAAATGTACGTAGCGGATGCGTGACACGGCCTTTTAGTTGCATGACCCACCTTGATAGAAAACACAGAATTGCAAAGCAGTTGAACTAATTCAAGTATTGCAATGTCTCTCTCACTTCAATTTTTTCATGGAACTTCTTTCTTTCTTTAGTTTTTTTTTTGTGGTCGATCAAGTAGAGAAGACAAGTGCAGGCGTGGATTGTGGGTGACAAAAAGTGTAAAAACTAAAAATGAGGGGCTACAGGGAATGAGGGTAAAAAGCATCATCTGGGAGCAATTATTCAAGGCTTATAAGGCTGCACGAGGACTCAAGAAGTCCTCTAAAGACATTTCAGTTGTCATCATGGTCAGAAGAGGATGCTAAAGGTTTACAAGCTCATAACAGAAAGGGGGCTTCAAACCTTTCAGCTTTTATGCGACCTATGTAAGGTCCACCTTTATTATGGACCACTCAAGCCGGACGCTGCAGAGTGTTTGCTGATAGATTTTGCTCTAACCTTGTTTTAAGTGGGTTCGCCAGCTTTGCATCTGATGTCATTGGAAGCATGTAAGCGTGTTTGTCCTGAGAGAATGATACCGCTGCCTTACTTGTGCTTCCCACATCCTGTTTGGGGAGGAAGCGCATCCCAGCGGGAGGCAGGGAGGAGGGGGTGCACCCAGCAGGAAGCACCAGTGCATTACAGGGTAAACATCATGATAAAGTGGATAATCCTTGTGCCCCACATTCACACCTGCCAATTTAGTTTCTCCAAACCACCTGATATAAACAGCTCCTTGACGTGTGACAGCTTGTTGACAGAAAATGAGAACTTTAGGAGGAAGACTCACCTTTCGATTTCACGTTTGAAGACCAAACTTAACTCAAAGGCAGATCTGAAGTCACAGCTTTCGTAAATCAAAGTATTTCGGTGCAATCTGTGGGAACAGGATTTGTTGTCACTCCTGTCCTCATTTCCACATATTTCTAGATAAATGGGTGGAGGAGTGTCTCAGTGTTTAAGATCCACTGTGATCCAGAACTTTCTGTGTAAACAATAACCTCACTAAAACATTTCAAATCATCCAACTTTTATTTGTTCTTCATTCCTCTTTGCGGCTGGATTTCTCAGTCCAACTATATATTTTTTCATGGTAAAATTGTTCCCGGTGGTCTCTTGATTATGATTATGCAGTTTTTAGATTAAAAAAAAAATCGGTGTCGTTTTCTAGGACAATATTTTTTGCAGAGAAGTAATTTGCTTTAGAGTTGGACTAAAGTTGGCCTTTTGCTAATTTCCCAGCATGCCTTTGTTTCCGCTCTCTCCCGCTAGCAACAAACGCCTCACAAGCCCGAGCTAACACAAGCAAAAAAATGGCGAGCAATATCAGAGCAGTTTAGTTCAGGCGGTAGAGCAGGTCGTCCACCAACCCAAGGATTGGCGAATCGACCCCCAGCCAGCTGTCGCCCCCCAAGCGCGGCTAGCCAGCAGCTCACCGCTCCAACCAGGGGATGGGTTAAAGTGCGGAGAACAATTTCCCCATTGTGGGATCAATAAAAGTAAAAAATAAAAAAGGTGTCCAGCCGCATAGTTTAGAGCCAGATTGCACCTGTGGATGTATTTGTCTGTAGGTGGAGGATTTGGAATTGGAGTGGAGAATAAGGGTGAACGTATCAATCTGAGTATCAATAGTATCGATAGTAAGGTGAAGTATCAATACTATAGTGATGAAATCGATACTCTCATAACTGTTTTTCTTAAATATGTACAGTAAAGAGCTTGAATTTACTCACAAAGTTCAATCAAGCGCAGTGTCTGTCTGCAGTGTTGCCAGATTGGCCAAAAAACAGCCCATTTTGAGTAAATACCTGCCCAATTATACATTGTAGCTTTTTTGCAGTAGTAACTGTTTTCTTCTTTTTCTTCTTATGTTCTTATTGTTTTATGCCATTATTGCAAAACATGTTATATATTTAATAAATATGTTCAGATTTTTGTAATTAGTTAATTAGTTTTTTTATTTTCCAAAAGTCTCTGTCCTGTTTTTATTAAACACAAAATTGTATATTTGTGAAAATCTTCTATAATAAAACATTTCAAGTCAAATGTATCGGTATCAGTATTGGTGACACCGGCCCCGTATTTACTTGGTATTGGATCGATACCCAAATTTCCAGTACTGTATCGCCCACTCCTAGTGGAGGAAGCAAGACTTTGCCCCAGTTGTTGACTTCCCCCGGTTGTGCCCATCCGCCTGCTCCTCCCCGCTCTCACCCAAACAAATGTTGCACACAGACACACAGGGCTCTGGGAACTGGATGGGTGGGGTATGCTGGCGGGGCTCACTGGGGGTGTCTCTCTCTGGGGTCGCGTCGGCGCCCGCTCTCCATTCCGCTTTTACTTGGATATTAGAAACCCTGATTCATCTAGGGCCTTGTGGGGAGGGTCTGGTGGAGGGGGGCATGGTGAAACATCCGTGCTCATCTTTCACTGACCCCCCCCCAACAATTTTAACTTCCACTTTAGACACACACACTGCATGTTAGCAGCACACACACAGCAAATAAACACCACTCACAGAGGGACCCCAGAGTGGGGGGGCTCTGCGGCTTGGTAGTGGTGGGGCCCCCCACACTGGAGACCTCCTACTTTACCTGCAGCACACACACAGCACACCCACACCACCAAACATTGGTGGGGTCGGGGAGGCGCGGCAGGTCTTCACCCGCCTGGTCCTCTCAGGGCGGCCTGGCTTGTGGGTATCATGTCGGCTGCGGTAATGGTCGGGCATGCGGCGCTGCACCACCTTAAACCACCTTGAGCAGCAGCTGTCCTCCTGTTTACGCTGAAGGCTTCCTTCCTTCAAGATCCTCAGCCTCACCGCTCCTCAAGAACTCCAGCCACGCCATTCATCAAAATCTCCAGCCACGCCAACTCCGGTTCGTCACAGATCCGCATCTGGACCTCTGGCCTCGCCTCGACATCGGCCTCGCAAAGACCTGCTGCCACGCTAATCTCCAAGACAACTTGGATCCGCAAAAATAAACCTCTTTACTTACCTAACCACTTACCTGCCTCCTCCTTCCGGGTTACAGCATCTGGGTCCATCTCGTGTTCGTGTCATGACACATTTACAATAAAAAAAACAGCCAATTCAAGCTCAAATGCAGAGATGCAGTAGGGTTATTAAAATCCAATTTAGACATCCTTAATCGTACTGGAAATACTGGACATGTCAAGATGGAATAAAAGCATGTACTGATTTACTAACCAAGGACAGACTCTAGAGGTGCTAAAAGTACTGACCCTGGCCTGGGTGGCGGGCTTGGTCGCCCGGGCGGCGGTTGTTCCCTGCCGGTTCCCGTGTGGCGTTGGGGGGATTCCGGCTGCCGCTGCTTGTGCGGTGGGGGTCTTGGGGGGGGATGGCTGGGCACTCTCCCTCCTTCTTTTCACATTCCACCATCCATTTTAGAAGAACATAAACACTCACCTGAGCACAGGTGTTAGCTCACCTTTGCACTAACAGTTTGCATGACTGAATGACTGAAATATTTCACACTAGTTGGTTTTAAGGCATAAGTATGCATGTGAACACTATCTGTTTTGTATATATGTCGACAGGTGGACATTTTTGCAACTAACAGGTGTGTTTATAACATTTGAGTGTGTGTGTGGACAGGCTCCGCCCCCTTTTTTTTTTACATTTAAACCTTACCATAATGATTAACAACCAGTAAACTTGTTGCTTTATGCTGCTTCATGGTCTTATCCCCCTTCCCCTCCTATTATCACCCCCTACCCCCCCTCTCTCTAACGTCCCTCTCTCTTCTTCCCCTCTTTCCTTTTCCGTCCGGTCCAACACCAATGATTTTCAGACATGTTTGAAATTAATAAAGTTTGGCCTCAATTACAAAAGGGGTTTATTCAGACATACCTTTGGTTTGTCTGAAGATTAATAACCCCTCTTGTTAAAGTAAAATCTGTCCAACCCAAGAGGCCCTCAGCTCTCATCTGTCTGCCCAGCTGTTGGACAGGACAAGTAAAAAAAAAAAAAAAAAAAGTACTGATCATGTGGTCCAGCTATGATGCTGTACCAAAATATTTAAAGACCCACTCTGATAAAAATTGTGTTTTTGGTGTTTTTAACCTGTTCTTCCATTTTTCTCATGTCGGAGGACATACATAAAGAAAATTAAGATTAAAAATTACATTTTTGTGTATTTCTTTACTCAAATCCTTGTGAATTCGGAGCAGATGGAAAAAGCTTGTTGTTGTGACACAAACGAAAATGGGCGGGGCCACAAGCTCCCTGCTCCGCCCCTTTCTGATGCATCCCCTGTCAGACCAACAGATCCATGAACGTCTTTGTTTTCCTCGTCTGAGCTGAATCTGGATCAGAACTTTACGGCTGGATAGCTTTTGATATTACTCACCATTTTTGTGACACCAATAGTGTTAGCTTGGGGTTGTGAGGGGCTGTAAGCTAGCGGGAGAGAGTGTAAAGAGAAGGATGTCGGGAAGCAGGAGCGTCCGCAACTCAGAGGTGAATTTCTAATGAACTCCTGCCGCTCTACAGAAACTATGGCTCTGTCTGAATTCCCACCCTAACCCCTAGCTACTAAAAAACGATGTAGTGCCATGGATTAAAAAAATAATTCAGCAGCAAGCTCACTTTTTTTTTTTTTAAACGCCGGATATGACGTCATCGATTTCACAAAGTTAAAATCGAATTGATATGAGTGTTTTACGAGGATTCTTTATGAGTCCACTGTCTTCTGAAGATTAAAACTGTGAAGAATATTTAGAAACTGCCTTTAACTTTTATTACACTAATGGTTTAAACTTAATTCACTGAGCATGTATTGTCATCTCAAAATGATATTACATTTGAAGAAAGCACAGCCAAACTATTGTTCTAACAGTTTCTTCTCATACTCCCTCTTTTCTGTGCATGTGTGATCTGCTGAGCAGGCCTCAGACTTATCTTCACCTTAGCCTTGGAGCTTCCCTCCAGCAGTAACCTGTGGGCGTGATTTTCACACGAGGTCCATCGGACGATCTTCTGAATATGCAAATGCAGGGTTTTTATACCAACGCCATCTCTGAGCTCGTTGGTTCAGACTTTGAATGCACCATGTTCATCTGTCTGTAACCCTGCGTACAAATCTGTGGTCTTTGTGCGGAGTAAATCTACAAAAGATACGTTTTGTCTCTGAGTCATTATTCATTATTTCTGTGTGTAAGAAACTGACGGGGTTACGAACTAATACAATATAGTCCTTTCTAGAAAATCCAGTTGATGGTTTATCAAGAAAATACATTGAACTACATTTTTCTGGCAAAAATTGTTCCAACGCAATGCATTGTGGTCTATATTCACCGATTTAGTGAGCATTGATGCACACTGGTTGAAATTTCTAGGGCGCTGGATTTTGGAATTGTAGATCAAGACTGCACTAGAAAAATGGCGAACGCTCTAGATAGGGGTTAAGGTGGGAATTCGGACAAGGCATATGTCCCGGAAAATGACTTTTATTCTGGCCTACAAGTGGTAAACTCATAATGAAGAAACCACTCGAACACTTTCAGAACAGATCAAAAGATGATCGGGGTGTGTTTTTTTAAATGAAAACGGAAACTGTTTGTGTTTGGGCAGCATCCTTTTTTCTCTGCAGGCAGACTTCCCGGTCTCATGATCTTCAGTTGAGGTAAAGGGGTTTGAACCCGATGGGGACCCCTGCCCAGAGAAACCGATTCCTATCCAAGTCTTTCCAACCCGCAGCCAAGCCCAGCGGTCTGTTGGCTGGTCACACCGCTCTCGCTCCCCTCGTCCCTCTCAATTCATTTCTCCTTTGCTCTCATCCTCCTCCTCCTCCTCTTCCTCCCATGGACTTGCTTTTAATTGCTTTGAAGCTGTGCGCTCACCTCAGGGAGCTCAACAGGATGTTTTACAGAGCTTTGGGGAGACTGACAATTAATAAATAATACCTCCCTCATGTCCTCTTCCTTGCTCACTACACTGCAGTGAGATGGGGGCGGGGGGTCATGCCAGACAGTGAATAGGTTCTTGTAAACTGAAATTCTCCTTTTGTTCTAGCTTTAGACCATAAGTTACCTCAAAAATGATTCGAAATATAGAGAGAAAAATTTGTCTCTCAGCTGATAGCAGAGGCTCACATCTGTAGTTCTTTCATTACATGAATTAACTCCATTAGTTGGAGGTGATGTCTTTAAAAATGTACGCCTAATGGTCGTCTCTCTTTCCTTTGTTCTTTCAGCGTGGAGCCAGCTGATATATTCTGCGGAGTAATGTGGAAAGACAAGAATGCTCTATTGATTACTCTATAATAGAACTCCAGGTGTAATATTCTACCAAGTTGCCAGCACACCTCAGAAATGTGCTCTGCTCCCACACACACACACAGGCACGCACGCACGCACACACACACACTCACACACACACACACACACACAAAAGCTTTGAGGATTTGCTTTGTTGTTGGCCTGTGAAAGGCGGCAGAGTGTAAGACTTTAGACTCACTTATAAAATGTGTGTTATGTGTCTCTAAAGCTTTCATAGCTGTTTTGACCTTATAAAAGAGCTAAACGCTGAAGAAACAATGGCTCCCAAATGGGCTCTCTCAAAGCTCTCCCATGCAGTAACACTTTGATTCACTTCTTTTCTGAAGGCAGGACTGGAGCCTTCTGTCGTCGAGGAAGCATCTCCTTTACAGCCGACTCAAATGTCAATGAGGACACTCTGCAAATCTTATCTTATGTGCCGCCCAATTGTTACGTACTAAAAGAGGGACATAATTAGTCACAAGACTTCATTTGCCACCATGGCTGCCTAAAGCCTGAAGGCATGAAAATGTGTTGACATTTGTAGAACTTTGGGAAAACAAACACAATTATTTCCATTGGTCCAAAACAGGTAATTCATAATAATAATAAATAAAAAAAACTTTATTTGTATAGCACCTTTTAAGAGAAATGATGAAAAAGCTATTTTAAAAAGATGTTTTTAAAAGAAAACGCTGAGTGTAGCGGATGGGGGGGGGGGGGGGGGCAGTGCAGCTGCATTAACAACCGGGGGAATTTGGATGAATTGGTTAAAAGCCTCGCAGCAGCGTTCTGGACAACCTGGAGCCGTTCTAGAGATTTTCTGCTCAAACATGTGAAGATGGAGTTGCAGTAATCAAGACGAGATGATAGAAAAGCGTGGGTGAGCACCTCCATCTCAGAACACAATTGGAGTTCAGCAATGTTTTTAAGAGGATAAAAACAAGAACGAACGAGTGACCTGACATGAGGGGCAAGGGATAAAACCGGCTCTAGAGTCACCCCGAGGTTCCTGACAGAACAAACAGCATTTTTTAAATCTGCTCTTGATTCACAACAATTTGAATAGAAAAATACTCAGAAATGCAAAAATCCTATTATTTTTGGGTGCGCTTTTGATACATTTTAATAAAGTTATCTATTCAGTATGGGTGAGGTTTCCTTTAAACCATTTTACCACCCTCCCCAGGAGTGGCTGATTAATTCAATTTCAATTCGATTTTATTTGTATAGCCCAAAATCACAACAACAGTCGTCTCGATGGGTTTCGAAGTAAAACATGAACTCAAAAGGATCATGAATACAAAGAGTTCAATAGGAAAATACTAAAATGGACTAACAAACTGACTAAGCTATACTGGACATCTCTGTCCTTAGACCCCCCTTCGCGGTAAGGAAAAACAGATTTCGGAAAAAACGAAGAAACCTCAGGGATGCCCACATGAAGGAGGGATCCTCCCCCAGGACGGACAGGCGATGTACCAGAACTCTTAGAGAAGAATTAACTTATCTAAATCTATAACTACATATATAAAGTCCAGCAGACGAGCTTCATCCAGCTGTGGTTGGGGGGACAGTCAGGGGTGCGAGTCGAGCCGGAGACAGGATCCACAGCCAGGTGAAGAAGCAGGAGCAAAGGCGAGGTAGACGGTCAGGAACAGGAGCACGGATGAAACAACTGGAGTCTGGAAGCTCTCCCACTCCCCAGGAGGGGAGAGGAAAAGAGGGACAATACATGAATCGCACTGCACCAAACAGAGGCATGGAGAACTAAATGATAAATTATGATCAGGAATGGAGGAGAGGAAGGGTAGAAGTAGAAAAGAAAAGAAGATAGAACCCCAGAGCACCATAGTTACCCCAGCTTCAACTTCTAGCAGCCTTTTAAAACAAATAGTTATTATTAAGTTTAATTTAAACCAATTAACATTAAGTTAAATAATCTCTGAATACTAACTAGTCTGACAATAATCCTGTCCAAAGAGGAATGTTTTCAGTCTAACTTTGAATGTAGAAACTGAGTCGGCCTCTCTTCCATGAGCTGGGAGTTTATTCCATAAGACAGGGGCTTGGTGGCTGAACGCTCTACCTCCAACTGAACTTTGACTAATTCTAGGAACCACAAGCAGTCCTGCATTTAGTGAGTGAAGTGTTCTCATTGGATGGTAAGGGACTATGAGGTCCTTAATATAGGACGGGGCCATTCCATGTAAGGCCTTATAGGTTAACAGGAGGATCTTGAACTTGATTCTAGAATCAACTGGGATCCAATGAAGTGAAACTAACACAGGAGTGATGTGATCTCTTCTGCTAGTTCCTGCTAACAATCTAGCTGCTGCGTTCTAAACAAGCTGGAGACTTCTTCAGGAACTCTTAGGACACGCTGCTAACAAGGAGTTACAGTAATCCAGCCTCGACGTAACAAATGCATGGATGAGTTTTTCAGCATCACTGATGCTGACCAATAAGGGGTTCTGAATTGCTTAAGTAATTTTTTTTTGTGGTTTCCGGGATTTTTTCCACAGCAAACAGAATCTACTTTTTGAAATGATTTTTTTTTTCCTTTATCGAAGCATCCGGAAAGATTTTACTTTTCTGGACTCCCACGGTTCGTTTTCCATAGAAACAGAGATGTGTCCGAGCGACAGCTATGCTACTAATTATGATGCATGAGGATAAAACGCAGATATTGAAGTTGAGACAGGAAGAGGTGGTGTGAGATTGATCTGGTCCTGAATGATAGAGGAATTGATTACCGTGGCGATGGCTTTCTTTAATGAGGAGGAATAGCCATTAGTGACAGGACTAACAGATCTCTCACGCTGATTAGAGAGGCTTATGAGTGCTGGGGCGTCCTCCATATTCAGTGGGAACAGGGGGATTCAAACACCTGCCGGGGAGGCTGGTAAAGGCCGCTCCACAGTATTTTTTCAGATCGGTGAGCTTTTAGATGTGCGTGGTGAGTAAAATAATGCTTTTTTTTTTTGGACCAGCAGTTTGGAAACATCAGAGCTGAGTAAATGTATGTTTGCTATAATCTGGAGCGTGATGCCCTGGTTTGCCGCACAAATCGGAAAAAAAAGTGAGCAACTCGTCTCTTCTCTTCTTAGTCTTTGTGTGGTGAGATTTTGCCGTTTATATTGTGTATTTATGCGGTCAGTTTGTCGATGTTTTGTGTCTGTTGTCCTCTCTCATGGACAAACAAGGAGGGGGGGGGGCAGCAAAGACACGAGCAGAGAAACATCCACAGCCCAAAGTCTCAAAGATAAGTGAGAAGAAGAGGAGCAGCCTTCATCACTAATGTCCACGTGAGGGAGAAATCTCCATGGTAACCCTCAGAGACAGGCGAGACGAGGAGGGTATGCCAGGTGACCCCCTCCCAACAGGCAGACACAATCTTGGCAGGAGAGTGACGTGGCGTGGCTGCGGACTAACCTTAATTTGCCATAACGTGATAAAGATGTGATGCGGTCTGCAGAGCGCCGCCACTGCAGTCTCCCGCAGGGTCCACATTGTTCAGGTCACAAAAGGGGGGCAGGACGGGACCCAAACATGCAAGAGACCGGGGCTTTTGGTGAGACCGAACTCTTTAAGAAACAAAAGAGACACAAAGCAAGAACCAAAGTATCCTGAGGATGATTCCTAACTAAGAAAAGACAGCTGTGTGGAAAGTAAGCAACCTAAACCTCAGACTGCAGCTCTGACCACTGCAGTCCACATCGTCTTCATCACATCATGGCACATTGAGGCAAAGCCTGCAGGCCTATTTGTGCTTAGACTCCACTCAATGATTTGTGATCTTCACTGGTGTCCATGGATTACATGACATCTTTCCACCTTTATCCACCTTTGTCATGGTAGGAGAACAAGTCAATGTAAGGGGGGGGGGGGGGTCATCCAAGATAGCACAAGGGTTAAATGATGGGTAATTTCAGAAATATGTTCTAAACCTGTCACAATCTAAATTTTAACAGTTTCCTTTTCATCTCTTATTGTTGCAAGATGTATTTTATATACCCCCCCCCCAAAAAAAAGAAGAAAACAACAACAATAAACAAACAAAGATGCAAACCTATCTCAGCTTACAGTTTAGTTGTAAGGATGTCTTTCTATTACACCCACACACAAACGCACAGACATGCACTCACACTTCACACAAACCCAAAAATCAATGGCTGATCGTTAGCACTTATATGGCTTCAACTTATATATCACTAAACGGAAGCCT
The DNA here is from genome assembly GCA_037389245.1 of Oryzias sinensis. Lineage (NCBI taxonomy): Eukaryota > Metazoa > Chordata > Actinopteri > Beloniformes > Adrianichthyidae > Oryzias > Oryzias sinensis. The sequence goes on along the minus strand of CM074505.1, from coordinate 14,591,525 downwards.
GCAAGCAACAGAAGCAAAGCTAAAAAAATAGTCCTGTTCATTTAACGCAGTCTATTAAACACCACTCCACATTTAACGGCCAGATTTAACTCAGACTAACTGCACTTGGGAATGTCACTTTACACTTTACTTTCCATCACTATAGACAAATATTTTAAATGCAAAGTCTCATTTATTAAGATTATTTCTTGTGACTTTGACAATAGTGCTCATGCATCTTAAGTCATTTGTAATAAAATATTGAATTTTTCATTTTTTCACTCATCTAATCTAAAGTTGATGCTGTCAGGTGATGCCTGTCCCGTTTGATATTCCTCCACCAAAGCCAAACCTGAGGACCACGTTGACGACCGTTGACGACCATCGTTTCTGGGTCGGTCCCAGTTCATGGCTGTTAGAATGATCACCTGTTTAGACCCACAGAATGCTGCATGAAACATTGAATAATCATTTGAATTTAGCAAAGTCATGTGACCATCCAGTGTCTAGAATGTTCTAAGAATGTTCCCTTTGGATTCTTTAAATGTGGGAAAACAACAGTGGGCTGAACTTTAGGAAACTAACATGTGAATGGATTTGACATTCATTCTAGTTTACTTGTTTGTTTGGACACAGATTTTATTTCCACTTGATGATCTGGAAGAAATCCAAGAATCTGGAAAACTTCACTGTTCAGCAGCAGGAATTTCTGTCTGAGTGTCACTGCTGGAAGTTTGGATGAAGATGATCTGGATCCACTTTAGGTCAGAGAATCTAAATGAACCGATGTCAACTATAAATCAGATTGAATTATTGTAAGCACTTCTTTTTAATTGTAATTTTACTTTAACTTTTACTACTCAGTCAAGATTCAGAGATAGATTCTATGCCTGAATCCTCAAATACAAATTAAAAAAACAGATTGAACTTCTGACCTGTTTTTCATTTACTTAGTTACTTTTTTGGCCTCGTTTGTCTGCTGAGCTGTTCATGGTAAAGGTTTGAGTCCACGTGGTGATCACATGTTGATGTCACTCACATGTTCTCTCAATCCGTTCGTCTTCCTCCTTTATGTTAAAAGGTAGAGGAGGATAAAGAAAAACATTGGTGTCTGAGAATAAAAGTAAATCCTTTCCCGTAAATGCGGGTGGTAATCCTATAATTTTCCTTCTTAAGACCTAAAAAGGTCTATTTGCATTTAATAAAAGATGAGCTTTTAATGTTCACAGTTTCTGTGGATTACCTCCAAAGTTCTATGTCAGAAATAGGAAGATTGCTATCTTCCATCTGTCTGTTTTCATCTCTCCTCCATCACTCCATCTTGTTGCTGCAAAAAAAGGAAAAAATCCGCGGATAGAAGTAGACTTTTTGGCCAATTTTTGTCTTTTTTTTTTTATAAATCTTTTTTTTTTTTTAATTCAGTGACCACTTTATGACCAAAGCATCCCCTTTGGTGTGACGCGTCCGCTCAGGATGTTGTGGAACAACAGCAGCTCTGGCTGGAGGAACACGCATACTCCCGCTCTAAGGTGGTGGTGGTGGTGGGGGGGTAGTGGAGGCAGCCGAAAAGCAATTAACATTCACAAATAGCATCAGGGAGGCGATCCACAGAGGTTACCGTGGTTGTGAATGTCACCAACTGCCAGAGCCCACTTCCTTCATACCCCCCCCCCCACACACACACACTTAAATTTATATTTGCATACAAATGCAGTGATTAACCCTCTAAGTGCAGAAGATCTGGCAGCTTCGCAGCGGCGCCGGCGCTGATATCTCACTCACCGTTTGTCTATATGTGCTTGAAATGAGGTGGAATAATGATCCTTTATCGACTTTGTTGAATTGACTCCGGTTTCCTCTGGCTGCTTTGTTTCTGGGTTTCCGAAGTATTTATTTTCCGCTGCAATAAATCACAGTGGAGCATGAGTGTGCAGCTGGCGCTGTGACAGCGGATCCTGTGTAAATAATGTACGTCTGCATAATGTTCTAGAAAGCCAAAAGGAGAATCCCCGCGAAGGAAACTTTGTCATAGAGAGAAAAGGGTGGAAATGTGCATCGAATTCTTATTATTGCACAATAAATGATAAAAGATCTTTTTTGGATCTTAAGAGAGGTCAAATGATGTCCTTTTTCCTTGTCATCTGAGGAGGGAAAAGCGATTCGGTTGTGTTTTATTTGGATCTGTACCACGGAGGACGAACTCCGTAGTACTGCCTGTTTGCAGCAGATGAGTGCTGACATACAGTGAAGCTGCAGAAGATGCCACAGGGCTGATATGTTCCCACACGGCGGCAGAAGTTTGTGACGGCGAGCGAGCCCAGCTCTGAAGAGCCAAAGAACGAACAGGAAAGAAACGAATGGAGGGATGAATGGACGATTCGACGCTGATAGTTATCGTCCGTTTTTTTTATTTTTTTCCAATTACTCTCTGAAGCGCCCTTCACGGCCTTAAAGGCTCATCTCCAGGCTGCATCTGACAACGGCCTGCAAACAAAACATCGGCAACAAGAAAAAGAAACGTATTGCAAATCCAGATAAGCGAGCAATTACTGCTCTGCTGTACCATGCATGGCCCCCACCCTATGCCACCTTTAATGGTTACTATGCAACAAGGAAAAGTGAGTGTGTTTTTACCAGATCTTCCCTCATCCTTCGTCTCCTGCATCCATCCCTACCTTCCATTCATGTTGGAGGAGGAGGAGATGCCGTGAGCAGAGCTAATTAAATGCTTCTAAGTGAGTCGCCTCGCCTGCCATGCCAGCCTCAGCGAAAGGTCACCCTACTCATGGGCATGAGGCAGACATCTCTCGTGACTGTTTTCCTTTGGAGAATTTTAGCAGATTGTTAATTATCAGATTACAAGTTTGCCTTTTTAAAGGCCAGCGCACCGCCCCCAGTCTCTGGACGGAGAGGAGGAGGATGGAGGGAGCAGAGCGGATTTCTGCTGCCACGATGGCTCCAAGGGTCCAGCTTCTTACCCCATGGCTTGGTTTAAGTGGGCGCCATGATTCATGATCAGCCACTCAGAGACTTTGAGGAAAAGTACAGGATCTGCATTTTCCTCCTGTACCCGCAGTCATTTCACTTCCAGCTGTCACTACATCCACATTTAAATCCAAACTATTACTGGAGGCAAAGTTCAAGAGGACAACGCAGAACCTAAAGTCATGGAGGAGCAGTGAGGTTTTCAGTTCACCCCTGCTGGGCTGACAGAGACACGGTTCCAGACTGATGTCCGTCAGTTTGTTCGGTTTTTTATGTGACGCTGCGATTCTTCTGATCAAAGGGGCTTTTTTAATCACGGGGACAGTCAAGGCCGGATATAGGCAAGAGGGGGCACTGTCCCCTGAAATGCTGTGACTCACCCCCCAGAGGTGATGGCCTGCAAAACCCTACAATTACCCAAAGAAATAAAACCTACTAAAAAAAGCTTTACCAAAAAATAAAATAACTGACATTAAAACATGACAAATGGACAAACAGACAGAAAGACAAAAAAAAGAGAAATGCAGCCTAAAAAAGGGCACAAACCAGTGTCTTGCTCGCGCTGGTCCCAAGTCCAACTCCCAAGTAAATGTGGAGGCAAATGTCAGAAAGAGCACTTAAAATAAAACTCCTAAGACAAAAAGATCAAAGGAGAGGATACATGGACAGATGAACTGAAATGATGATTTTAGGGGATTGGAGGGATTTGACATCCCAAACTCTCAGCACACCCAGACCTTTTGGATTATAGATGCTGATAATTCTGAGATAAAATATATAGTTTGTTTTCATTCTAGGGATTCACAAGATCCATGTGGATCCCTGATGAGTGGAACGCGGATGTATAATCATAGATCTGAAAGAATGGGCCGCTCTCAGGAGCTCTGTGAGTTCCATCGTAGGACTGTCATTGGACGCCACCTGAGCCACGAATCCAGTAATAAGAAGTCCTAAATATTCCACAGTCAGCTGTCAGCTCTATCAGAACAAAATGGAAGAGTTTGGGAACAACAGCAGCTCAGACACCAAGTGGTCGACCACGTAAACTGATGGAGAGGGGTCAGAGGACGCTGAAGCACAAAGAGGTCATGACTTTCTTTTATTTTTAATTCCGTCCAACAACTGAGCAAACAGAGGAGAGCTGAAGGCCTCTTGTGTTGGAGAGGGGGCAATAGGAGGGTTATTATGGGGGGGTTAAACCATGAAGCAGCATAAAGCAACACCTGCACGGTAGCAGATAGAGAACAACCACCCCCTGTGCAATCTCATCCGCCACCCAGGCCGGGGCCAGCAGGACCGCCAAGGGGGCCCCCAGAGCCAGAGAGCAGGGAGGCATAAGGGGAGAGAGAGAGTGCAAACCCCAACCCAACCAGGGGAACAGCCCCCCTGCCGCACCGGAGGGCCCAACGTGGGGCCCCGCCCCAGAAGAGCGCCCACAGCCCCAGATGACCACCCCACCACCACCCAGGAGTTCTGAGCATCCCCCTGCCCCAGGACGTGCCAGGACCCCCCAAGGGAGACCTGCCGCACGCAGCCACCCACCTGGCCCACGGTTGGTCCAGGAGAGAGCAAGGCAAGGGCCAGCAATCCCCGCCCAGGAGGAGGACACCCAGGGTAAGAGGGGTTCCACAAGAAGTGTTGTAAACATGGCTTGACCAGGCTCGGCCACAGCAAGGTTATAATAGTTTCGGATTTTTTATTAGTTTTAGTTTTTATTTCCTTTTGAATTTTTGTTTTTAAATTTATTTAGTTTTAATTAGTTTTTAGAGGCTGCTTTACTAGTTTTTATTAGTTTTTATTTTTTGAAATTGCTTCGTTTTAGTTTAGTTTTTATTAGTTTTAGTGTTAGTTTTAGTTTTTTCTTTTATTTTTTGTAAATTAGGATATTTCTCAGGTGCATGATTCAAAATCACCAGAATAAGTATTGTATAATAAAAACTCAATCAAAGATACATTTTGAAACATTTATTATTCAGAGGACACAAGGACAACCATCCTTAAATTAGAATACAACAGCCGATAACAGCATTACGTTATCTGCTCTCGCTTCTTTTTCGGGGGAGGGTGGGCGACAGGCTAGCCTGTCTAGGTACTGTTGATTTGTGTTGTTGTGTGCGCTTTTTAAATGTACTTTTAGATTCGTAGGGGTTTTTCCCTTTGAGGAGCGTTCCACAAATGTTGTCTCCTGCTTCGACTACAAGGCACTTACTTTTGTTTTCGACGCTGTTATATTCAAAAAAGTCCCAAATAGGACTCTCCCGCTTTCTCCCAACTTTTAATGCAGCCAGCACGCGCATGTAAATGTCTATGACAACGCTAGCCGGCAGTGTCTGACAGACATCATGTGACGTCACAGACTACGTGATGCCGTAAAGTTCAGATTAAAGCCCTGCGCTGGACTATTTTCTTCATCCCGCGCCAGCTGAATTTCTGACCAATCCCGCCCGCTCCCGCAACGTATGCGTTTTTTCGTTCGTTTTCGTTAACTATAATAACTTTGGGCCACAGTTGGAAATTTGGCCAGACCCAGCGCTCAGGGGCAGGGACCAGAACCCACACCACAGGGACACGGACACCCCCCGGCTCAGGTGTGATTTGATCCCTTCTGGTCTTGCCAGAAAGCTCAGAAACCCCTCTTCCTACATGGAGAGAGGGCTGCCGGGCCCAGGAAACCAGCACCCAGGGAACACGGCCTCTGTTGCCAAGGGCCTCTTTCTAGTATTTCCTGTAGTGCCGAGTGACAAGTGCTATATAAAGGTTGAGATAAGCTAAAACTGTCTGATAAGCTAAACTAAGCTAAGATAAGATAAGATAAGATTAGATAAAATAAGCTAAGTTAAGATAACATACACTAAGCTAAGCTAAGCTAAGATAAGCTAAGATAAGATAACTACACCAAGCTAAGCTAAGCTAAGATAAAATAAGCTAAGATAACATAACATAACATAAACTAAGCTAAGATAAGGTAAGATAAACTAAGCTAAGACGACATAAACTAAGCTAAGATAACATAAGCTAAGATAAGATAAGAGTAGATACAATAAAATAAGCTAAACTAAGCTAATTGCAGATTGTAGTTTGTACGTAACAAATACAACCTTTTTCAAAAAACGTTTTCTTTTATTTGCTCCTGATTCACAACAATTTAAATAAAAACTACTTAGAAACACAATTTTAATTGTAATTTTCTTTTTACATGTCCCCTCCATCATGTTAAAAACACCAAAAACCCAGTTCTCCTTGGAGTGGGACTTCAAACATTCTTGATTTGATTTGAGACAGCTGCTCACAGTCTTACATTTACAACAGATGTTCCAAAAGTCTTGGAAAAGATACTACATGTATAATTCACCACCATAGCCTTTGTAACAGGTTCTGCAGGCATCAGACCTTTTTGTTTGGTTTTGCTTTCTTTCGAGTGAAAATATTTGATTTTGATTTGAAATGGTTTATTTCAAGCTATCAATTAGGAATAATACACAAAAACAATACAATCATCAGTTATACATTCATACAATAACTAATCAAACTCCGTATAATTAGACATAAAATTAAGTATTGCTTGAAAGGGAGTGGAAGGAAGCAAACTTATATAATCCCACCCCTGTTCTACTGTAACCATTTTATTACACGATTTATCAATATCCGGTTCCGAGAAAGCACATGACAAAGATGAATTACTTAAATTATTTTGTAAGAGATAACTTTTACAAATCAGCATGGCAATAAGGTATCCAAAATATATGCAGATTATGTTACTTATAAAAGTCATTGATATGATTAAAAAAATAATACTGTATCAGTAAAATAGACTAAACACTGTTTCAGGAATTTTCATAGAAAAATTTGGTCAAGTATCAGAAGTTAACAATATGTACAAAATTATGTTTCATTAGGAAAAATTCATGAATCAGCTTATCAATTTTCTTTTTTGAAACAAGTGAAGTAATATAATTAAAAGTCAATCAATTATCAATTTAATCAAATTTTCAATAATTGATTAATCATTTGTTTTTTATTATTTTTGTATTTTTATTTATTTATTTTTCTTGATTAAGTAATGCTATGAAGTAAAACAAAAAGTAAAAAGGGTCCATATTTGTCGAAAGACCAAGGCTGGTATTTCTTCTTCTTCTGCTGATAAACAGCCGTTCTTCTCGGTTTAAAACAAATCTTAAAGTTCTCTTCGCTGTTATGTCTGCAGACACTAGACAGAGGTCCATATCCTCCTTCAGCTGATATTAGCGGCGCTTAAGAGTTGATGTCGAGGTCACTTCAGACTTATGGAGAAAGCGATGAATCCAGCTGTCATATTTCTTGAAATTATTTGGCTCTTTGATTTATTATTGCATGTTGTTTCAGACGACCGTGATCAAGCACTTCTCAAAGTCCTTCATGGTGTTCACAACCTGAACCTTGGACCGGTCCGGTGGACCGAGTGGTTTGACGTAAATCCTGCAGCCTTTACCCAAGTGTTCTCAATCTGTTTACGCTTCCTGAGAAGCCTGGCGTGTTTGGCGATTTCAGCATTCCTTCTGGTCAGATGGTCGTTCAGATAAACAGCAGATCCTCTGAGATTCCTCTTTTGATTCATCAGAGCTAGCTTGTGTTTTTGATTCACAAACCTGATGAAGATCGATGGTTTATCCGTCTCCTTTCCCCTGGGGAGCGGGTGGCAGGTCTCGATGGTATTGAGATCCAGGGAAATCTCTTTGGACGTGAGAAATGATTTCACTTGGTGTTCCACAAACTCTGCACTGCTCTCTGTTTCAGAGCTCCTAACGCTATTAGCATTAGCAATGCTAACTCCATCTGCATTTAGCTTTGCCCGAGGTTTGATCGGTACTCCAGTGAGAATGACATTATTCATCCTTACTTGTTGTTCCACATCGTCCAGACTTTTCTCCAGAATGTCGACCCGGTTATCTCATTGCTCGTTTTTAACGCGGAGCCTCAGGAATTCTTCCAGTAGCACTGTGAGCGGCGTTAGCTTAGAATTCACTTGTTCCATAAAGAGATACAACATAGCTTGGATATCATCAAGAGTCTTTTTAAGGTCTTCGTATTCCTGGCTTTTCTCAGGGGCCATGGTCAGCTCTCTTTTTGGAACTCTGGTTCCCTGCAATCATCCGACAATTGTTAAGAGTGCTAATTTCCTCCTAGATTAAAACTTAATGCACAGCACACACTATGAATGTGAAAACTCTCTTTGTTGAAGGCTACATTATCAAGCATCATTAAGTATTTAGGACAAACTCATCACTCCCATGTAGCCCGCACGCTTTGCTGCTGTGTCACTCCTTTCCAGTCACGTCTTCAAGGCAGAACCTTCACATGTAAAACATAATATGCTTTTACGATATTTAGAATTACCTCATTCAGCACTGCTGCTGTCTTTTCTACAGTCAATTCTCAAATAATGGAGAAGCACACATCCTTGAAGGGATTGTCAGGAGTTTTCAGACTGATCCCAGATTAGAAATTAAATATCCCACACTGAAGCTGAAATGAGTTTTGGCAAAGGGTGAAAAATCTCAAAGAACCAAAGTGAAGAACAACACTCACAATTGTTATGCCTTAACGCCAAGTTAAGGGAATGCTGTTGTATTGTCGAAGCGCCATGTTCTTCGCATTTCCCTCCGTCCTCTCATGCTTTGGCTTCACCTATTTCCCGTTTTCTGACCTTCACTCCCCATTGGTGATTTGTATCTTATGTGCATAAGCTGTTATTTGTGTCCCTGCCTGAGGCACCTAATGCTCTCTGACCAAACAGCACACTGCCCAGCCAACTAAGTAAATAAATGGGACAAGAAGAACAAATGAATAAGGAGATGGATGTTCCTTTCCTGGAGACACAGAGGTCTAATTTGAGCTAATAAACGACCACATCAAGTGTGACCCCTTACTGAGAATGGAGGGTCGATGGAGTGTCTGAGAAGCCCAAAGCAATCTCAAGTCAATTGCTCACAGGCTCAAAGATCAAATCAGCCTTTATTTCTCTACAAAAAGACGAGGCTTGGCGACGGAATGGAAGCAGGGAAGAAAGAGAAAGGTATTCGATGGTACATGTTTTAATAATGGTGTAGTTGCTCCTTTTAAAGCTCCGCTCTAATCTTTCTAACCTAAATCTAAAAGTGATTCCTTTAATCTAATGTTTAATAAAAGTACAAAAGATAAAAGGCCAGTCTGTTAATTTAAAAAAAAAAAAAATTTCTCTGTTTGTCTTTAGCTCTCAATGGACTTCTTTCCTGATCTGTGAGGTTGGGGGTTATGGTTAATCGCCAAAGCCCTCTTAGACCCGACTGTGATCTGATTAGTGACAGAGGAGAGCCAATTACAACCATTGCATCCCTTAGTGCACGATGGTTACTGCCTACAGGGGGAGAGGATGAGAGAGGGAGGAATAAAAATAGTAAAGATGCAGTAAAACAAGGAAGGCGGAGCTTACAGAGTTTCAGTGAAGAAGGGATGTGACTGAAAATGTTTAGAAGGAACAGAGGAAAGGGAATGAAATAGTCCATAGATGTGTTCGTGCTTTTGTTTTGTTCTACAGTCATTTTGTTGTCGTTGTAATTTTTGCTGTTTCCGGAGAAACACATCTAGCATTATTTGGAATAAAGGTATAGGTTAACTGGAGGAACGCTTTATTTTCTCGACAGTGACTTATTGTCTAAAACCTTCAAGTTAAGTCATCACAGAGCGAAGCTGAAAAACATGGAGGAGTTGTCAAAACTGTTTGAAAAAAAGAAAATTAGATTGTAGATTTAAAGAGCATAACGCTTTAATAATTCATAGAACAGCAACAGAATGAATTTGTGATATATAATTTGAAATTATTAAAATCATTTCTTTAATAGATACAATATTGCTTTAACACATTTTGTAGAATAAACTATTTTTTTTACAAGTGCATTTTATTTACCACTAGCTTAAGCCGTTTCAGTCCTCTGTGATGGATACCAGTTAGCGATGTAATGATTTGTTTTAACAGCAATTAAATTCATATCATAATTAGAATTCATAGTTTTCATGGTTAATTCTGAACAATCCTATTCTTTGACCTAAAGTGGATCCAGATCATCTCCATCCAAACTTCCAGCATTGAGACTCAGACAGAATTTCCTGCTACTGAACAGTGAAGTTTTCCAGATTCTTGGATTTCTTCCAGATCATCAAGTGGAAATGAAATCTGTGACCAAACAAACAAGTAAACTAGAATAAATGTCAAATCCATTCACATGTTAGTTTCCTGAAGTTCACCACTGTTGTTTTTCCACATCCAAAGAATCCAAAGGGAACATTCTTAGAACGTTCTAGACACTGGATGGTCACATGACTTTGCTAAATTCAAGAGTTTCCACACATTGGACTGGAATGTCCAATGCGTCCGCCATTATGCGGTTGCTGTACCGGTCCGTTGTGGTGAAAAGCGAGCTGAACCAGAAAGGACAGCTCTCAATTTACCGGTTAGTTCAGTCGTTCCAATGCTCATCTATGGGTCATGACTGAAAGAACGAGGTCCCGGATACAAGCGGCTGAAATGAGCTTCCTCCAGTGGAGCCGCTGCTCCTCCACAGGCTGTTGAAGTGGCTCGGGCATCTGGTCTGGATGCCTCCCTGGGGAAGTGTGTCAGGCATGTCCTACTGGTTGGAGACCCCAGGGAAGACCCAGGACATGTCTCTCGGTTGGGCTGCGAAGGCCTCAGGATTCCCTCAGATGAGTAAAAGAAAATGGATGGATGCTTCTTTAAGCTAAATATCCCAGTCTCAGTTTTTCCTTTAAATAAAAAGGGTCTCCATAAAATTCTCTCTTTTTGCGGTATTTCTTACATGTTAAACCTGTCGTAAAGTCTTTAACCTAAAATAGTAAAACTGAATTCATTGATTTAACACACACGTTACACGGGTCAGTCTTGAAACGGACAGAAAACCCGCCTTTCAGCTGTCATCTCTCAGATCTCCAGGTCTCTGTGCATTCAGTTTGTCACTGAGAGAAAATGAATTTTGCATGAAACTTCACGATGGAGAAAGTAAATAAAAACAGCTGTGGAGACAGCCCCAAGCTCCAGCATGTCCTGTCAGTTCCGGCTTTAAATGGGTCTGGACTTGAATGTTAAGAACTAAGCGGCTTATTTCTGCCGCTCAAAACTGAGGAAGCAGAACTCTGAGCTGAGCATCAAGTAAAGGGAGGGATGTTTGCATCAAGAAAGGGGGGGGGGGCACAGCTCATGGTTTGACTTTAATCAGTATCTTTGATGTTTATGGCAATCATTCTGTCATTTTCTCTGACTGAGCATAAAAAATAATAATTTTGCAGCAAATGCTAAACATGCCAGGTGACTGATTCAGTCACAGCAGAGAACAGAGGTGTGATCAGAGGAGTTACAGCTGCATGCTGCCATGGTTAACTCCGGCATAAATGTATAATAACAGAGACATAATCACACTGTTTACATCAACTATTATCAGGCTAACTTAGTCTTTAAATGTTACAAAAAAGAACAAACTCTTTGTTTCTGCACTACAGTTTCAGTGTTATGTTTCACCAGCATGCTGTCACTCGTGGTGAAGCCTTATCCCTGTCACATGTCAGTGTGATTTGCACAGTTTTAGAGCTCAAGGTTTCAGCTCTTCTGGCAATCAAACGAGCAAACAAAGAAGTAAGTAAGAAAGTACGAAACAACATGAAGCAGAGTTTTATTTTATGCCAAAGGGAGAAAAGAGTCTAAGATCAAACTTCCCGTAGACAGCAATAGAGAATATTAAGGCAATGCACGTTACTTCCGAGTTCAATGTAAGACTGCTCAGTCAATTCTGGTTTGTAGAATTGATCGTGGAACCGTGTTGTTTACATTTGCATCAATGGTCTTTTTAGAGTTTACTGGATGCTTTCTGGAGCCACATAAAGTCGCAATAAATTAGGCCCACTGGCACAACCTGCAAACTGTGTTAAGGATTCAGCATTGCAGTGTTCTGTCATCCAGTAATTTAAACAAACATGTTCCAGACTTGAGGACCCGATATATCTTAAGGCCGCGTCCCACAGCCACTATGCTCATTAAGCATATATAACACGGATGTAAACTAGTCATACGTGAATCTACGTGGGAAAAGTGAGACAAGTTGTGGTCTTTACATGAAATGTTCACAGATGTATCAGGAATGAACCACGTTAAAACCACAGAAGAAGTAATGAATAAACCGAGCAAGAACAAGTAAACCAACGTAGAACATGAATCATGTCATCATTGAGCTGTTTATATGCAATTTATTAGTGAATTTCTTGTTACGGCTGAGGCCGTAATATTGTCTTGTTTGTATTTTTGGAATGTTCTTCCCGTTCTGTTTTCTTTGGTTTTCTGCTGCAGTGGGAGGTTCTGTCTTTCCTTTTTCTTTCCCTTCTATATAGTGTCCAGACACTGGACCCACAGTGTCCGACCACCTGATTGGGTGTGGACTTCTGTTGAACCTCCCTTCCCCGGCTGGCAGCAGCAGAGCGATTGATAAATTATTTGAGGCTTTGGTCCTGTAATTTGGTTTGGTGGTTTTTTGTATAGTTTTGAGTTTTTCCTTGTAGACAAATTCTCAGCTTGGGTGTTCGTGAGAGTTTTTGAGTCATTGCGGAACTTAGTTTTTCATTTTACCTTATGTTACATCTCTTTACAAGCCCCAGACAGGTGTACATAAAATTGGGGCTCGTCCGATATCTGAACTGGTGTGTGACATTTGCAGCTAATTTGCATTCATGCTAATTATGTAATTTTAACGCGGATCTCTGCGCCGCATAATGCTATACAATGCTAGACGCCGGTGGTTCATGCGAAAAGTCCATTAGACAGATTTGAACGTCGTGGAAAAGATGCAAATATGTATGCATCTCACAATAAGTCGCACAATTGAGTAAGATTTACAATAAGAATTTTGTATAGACAACATAAAATATGCCTAAACTGCTGCGGCTGAAACCTTCGATGGACATCTTTACGGATGACGAAAACAAGAAACATGTAAGGAATGACGAGATCCCGCATGAATCACCAAAGACTGACATTTCCTCATGTGGAAATAAGAAGTGGCTGTGTGACACAGAAAAAAAAAGTTCAATTGGAAATCGAGTCACCTGAATTGCTGCCATGTTTATAGCTGCACAGCCACATGTTTCAACTTTCAGAAAGGAACACTTATGAGGCAGTTTCACAGCTGTGATACTGTGTCTTCTCAGTTGTTATCACTTTCAAAGATGTGCCCAGCAGGAGCCCCTTTCCACCTTTTTGGGATCTCGCTGGACTGCTGTGTGGCAGAGAGACTGAAGCGTAAGAGGAATTTTAAACAACAGTAAACCAAATTTAACAGTCAGTGTTGAAACCAAGTAGGTGTGAATGAGAAAAAGATAAAGCAGGCCTAAAAATATACCCAGACTACCACAGAAATGCCAGGGAAGTTATTTCACTGTTCGATGAATTTCTGTTTTTTTTTTAAAGTTGAAATAACCTGTTAAGGAATGCGGGAAAATGAAGAGCTGTATCAAACAGTGAACCTGAGGATCTATTCTCTTGGATTTATTTAGCCAGTTCAGTTGTTTTGTTTTGATCTTACTCATCTTGAGTTGTTCCTCCGTCAGTCACACCGGGTTTAGGGGTTGTCAATCATCCAAAGCGTTTTCTTATCATTGAGTAGCTATGCACTATCCGTGCTGGAGGGGGAATCTGGGCCACACTGACATGACCTTGAAGTGGGTAGCTGACGGCTCTTCTGGGTGTTCTGTTCCTATGGATACTTGCCGGTCCTTCCCTGTGAAGAAACTGGATTCTCTAGAAAGGACTGTATTTGTGTTAGTTCAGAATCTCACAAGGCTTCTACACACAGAAATAATGAATAATGACTCTGAGACAAAACTTAGCTTTTGTGGAGGTTTTACTGCACAAACACGAAGGGACAGACAGATGAACATGGTACATCCAAAAGTCCGAATCCAACGAGCTCAGGGATGGGCTTGGTATAAAACCCTGCATTTGCATATTCAGAAGATCGTCCGATGGGACTGCAGGAAACTCACGCCACAGGTTACTGCTGGAGAGAAGCTCCACTTGCCAAAGTGAAGATAAGTCTGAGGCCTGCTCAGCAGAAAACACATGCACAGAAAAAAGAGAGGATGAGAATAAACTGTTAGAACAATAGCTTGGCTGTGCTTTCTTCAAATGTAATATAATTTTTGAGATGACAATACATGCTCAGTGAATTACGCTTAAACCATTAGTGTAATAAAAGTTAAAGGCAGTTTCTAACTATTCTTCACATTCCCTTTATTATGTTCCCTGTCCTGGGGAGGGTCACCCTCACTGCTTCTCCTCATATTCCTGGTCGTGACTTTGGAGGAAGGGCTCTCAGATACCTCTCCCATTTGTTTGGCTGAACCAGAACAGTTTTGTTTTTGTTCTATTCACTTCTGTTGCCTCCTCCCATGTTTGGAGGCATCTGGAATCTGCCCTTTTTGGGAGGGGTACTGTGAGGATTAACTTTGGTTTTTCACTTGTGTTTCTGCTCTCCCTCTGTCAGTCAAACCGTCTTTATATGTCTGTTTTCAGTTTTCATTGTTTTGCATGCTGTTTTGTCATGGTTTTTTATTAAATGTTTTGGTTACCAAGCTTTCCAAGACCAGGCTTGGGTCCCACCAGGTCCTGACAGCGAATGTATGAATTACCTTTATTGCCACTGCAACATTCATGCAACTTTTCCCCCAAACAATAAGTTACCCATAACAGTTAATTCCTGCTAACCACCGCTAGAGGGCACTGCAGGTTTGTGTATCAGTATTTGGTACTGACAGCAACGCAGAAGAAGAAGCACCATCCAAAACAAACATGGAGAAGAATCGGTCTCCTCCCGAACCTTATGATATATTTTTATTTTATTTCCATCAAGACCTTATTATTTATGTTTTTATTTTTTCCTTCCTTGGACTAATGTGGGACAGCAAGTCATCAAACTGGGTTACAGAGATATGGAAGTACCGCTGAAAGCGACGTCTTACCGATGCAGCCCCTGCAGTAGGCTATAGAACGCTACAATCACCGTAAGAAAAAACAAAAAAAGTCTCTGAATTATCTCACGGACCAAGTGATAAAGACATGATTACTGATGCTTTTGCTTTTTTCAAATAAATAAACCTGGTCTCTCAACTTGTCATTGTATATTTGAAAACTACAGTCAATGCTTCCATGTAGTGATGAGACTAAAAAGCTTCTCCCACACGCGACAGTAGCGTCAGGTTTATGACAACATTTTTGGACATGTGTTGACCATCTAATTTGACATGTGCTAAAAGAGGCAGTGGAGCATTAATTTGGTGAGTGCATGGCGCTCGGTGGGATTGCAGCATTATGCTGGGCTTGGCAGATTTGTTCAGAAGCCTTGCCCTTTTCTCCCAGTGTAACTTGTACTCCTGAGCACGTTATGTTTTTCCTTCTTAATTATGCATTTTAAGGCTACTGGAAGTCAAACTCTTTTGCGACTTCTACCCCAAAAAATACGGTAATCACTTCCTCCCCTATGTCATGGTGTCTGGAACGTCAGAGCGTCCAAATATGACTGGGTAGAGCAGACTATGGATGTCCTGTTCTGACCCCGACTACTTCTTTACCACTGAGCAGGCTGGGCTGGATTTAGCCCGATTGAACATGAAGATCTGGGCTTTGAACCAGAGAGACTTTGCAGTCAAATGGAGGAAAAATGGCAAAAATGGAACTACGTAGTTTATAAACAATTATTATACACCGATGTCTAACTTTTATATCACGTATACGGCGCACAGATCACGTTCAGTTCTCATAATTGATGCAATAATCAAACACGATTCATGTTCTACGTTGGTTTATGTGTTCCTTGCTCGGTTTATTCGTACTTCTTCCATGGTTTTAACGTGGTTCATTCCTGATACATCTGTGAACATTTCATGTAAAGACCACAACTTGTCTCACTTTTCCCACGTAGATTCACGTATGACTAGTTTACATCCGTGTTATATATGCTTAATGAGCATAGTGGCTGTGGGACACGGCCTTAAGTTACGATCGGGTCCTCAAGTCTAGACATGTTTGTTTAAATTACTGTGGATGACAGGAACACTGCAATGCTAGATGTCCTTAACACAGTTTGCAGGTTGTGCCAGTTGGAGCCTAATTTATTGCGACTTTATGTAGCTCCAGAAGACATCCAGTAAACTCTAAAGACTCAATGATGCAAATGTAAACAACATGACTATAGAATTGACTGAGCAGTCTTACTTTGAACTCGGAAGTAACGTGCATTGCCGTAATATTCTCTATTACTGTCTAGATGCACTTTATATACACAGTAAGTTGCTGCATACAGGAAAACGCCGCCTGGGTTTTTGGCCACGTTACTACAAGTCAGTTACTTTGAGGCTGGATTCAAGGTTGATCAAAAATTGTCTTAGTCCAAGAACAAAACCCTATGATTGAAAAAACAGCATTAGTGGTGCAGCAGATCTAAACAAATAAAATAGCAATTATGTTTGTCATTCCCTACCCATTAGATCCTGTCAGTATATTTTATAGAGTGAAATTTCCTAAATAACTTGACCTTTGACTTAAATCAAGTATTAACTTTTAGGACAAATTAGTGGAAAATGCTTCCATATTTTTACAGTGCATGAACGGTTCTATAATTGGGCCTAAAGCAAGAGAGAAAGTAGGAAATTAGTTTCCACATGTTTGGGTCTAATAATTATTCACATCTGTTCACCAGGTTGATCTCAATTGAAAAATTTGATGAGAAAAAGAAAAAAAAAACAAGAAAATTCAGGGTTCCCAAATTCCATTAGATGCCACATTTCTCCATGGTGCATTTTTGCTGGAAAACTCACCTACATTAACATCCAATGTTACAAAAAATCTGATTAGTTTAGCCTGTAATGTGGAAGCAAGACATCCTAATACTGATATAAAAAATGCAACTTATTACTTTGACCCCTTCAGAAACAGGGAGGACGACTGCTAGCTGCAACGTGCCACATTCCTATTTCCTAAGTTAATTTCCTTCCCGAACTCCCTTCATTAGCACCCATGTTAAGCTCTGCAGAATTGCTAATAAGTTAATTGAGGGCTTCTTAAGACTGTGTAGGTGACATTGAAGAAGATTGTCCTCACTATGTGGCAAATGAGGGACCATTAAATAGTATGCAAAGCTGCCGTTGCTTTTCTTCACCTACAGTGGTGCACACACCTTAATACACTTGGTGTACAGCGTGGTGTCAGTATTAATTAAACATGGAAGATGCAGTGTGCCAGTCATCGTCCTCATTATGGTCCAAATTAAGGCCTTAAGCATGAAATTGACTATATCTGAGTGGTCATTGCTTACCCCCTCTGGCCGCACACACGCCAAAAGCGATGGTTGTTTTCATGGTAAGTGTGTGGGCTGAAAGTCAGGGAAGTCAGGCAGGCAGGCAGTCAGCAGCTGTATTGGGACTTCCCTTTGGGGCCAAAGGTTTCTTTCTCTCTTCACATCCCCCAGAGGCTCTGTGTAGACGGGAGAGACTTCCATCCACACACTTACTCTTCCTTCATTGCAGACCAATTTTACACCCACCATCAGGCCGCAGATGGTTGTCTGAGTGTCAGAAGAAATATGCAGTAACATGAAATATTGAAAGAGAAGTCTGGTATGGTAATTCTGTCTCTTGAGTTGCTCTTTGGCTCCAGTTGTGTGAGTGTGTGCGTGGATGCTTTTTGGGTTTTTGCAAGACAGCTTGATTGGCTTGCTGTCCGATGTCAGAGCTGCCTCTGAGAGATCAACCTTGAACAACCTTTCTGTCCACTTGATAAGGTCCATTTGCCTCAAAAAGCTCTTATCTCGTTCACTCATTCAATGTGGAGATGCTGCAGAGGGCCTGAGCTCTGAAAACTTTGTGAGCAGACAAATCCTACAGTTCTCTATGCAAGTGCAAAATTATCTCTTCTAGCTCAAAAGAATGTGTTTAAAGTCCAATTATCTTTTGATCTACTTTTAAAGCTTTCCCAGTGGTCTTATTTAAACTATCATTATGCTGTTTTTTGGCCAAAATCAAGAAACTTGTGTCGTTTTTTAGGACATAGTTTCTGCAGAGCAGCAGGAGTTCATTCGAATTTTGCCTCTGAGTTATAGGCGGACCAGTGGCTAAGAGCAAACCTTTGCTTACATCCTATAATCCTTTTGTTTACCCCTTTCTGCCGCTAGCTTACAACCTCTCACACCACCAACCTATCGTTAGCAATGACAACAAAAATTATTGGAGCTAGCCAGCCGTTCAGGTTAGATCCAGATTCCAGCTCAGCTGTGGAAAACAAAGACATTGGATTTATTTGTCTGCAACTGGATGCATCAGAAAGGAGCAGAGCAGGGAGACTGTGGCCCGTCAATTGCAGCTTTTACATTATGGATACAAGATTTTCCCAGTTGTAGTTTTTCATCACAAAAACTAAATAATACAGAAATACTCAGAAATGCAATTTTCAGCTCAATTTTCTTAAAATATGTCCTCTAACATAAGACAAAGCCCCCCAAAAATGTTAAAAACACAAAAACCCCACAACTTTTTGATGGAGTGGCTCTTTCAATACAACTAAATAGAACGTTTTAGATTCTAAAAAATAAATAAATAATGAATTAAATGGAGTGACCATAGATTTAAAACAGGTCAGTACATTTCTTTTTTGAAATACTCAAAATTAAAATTTGCCTCATATTTTACCAATAAGTCTTACAAAAATTCACATACATGTTATGCCCACAAGATAAGGGAAAATATGGGAAATACATCAGTCACGTGGGCCTGTCGGCCAATCACGGCCCTTCTTTTCATGACGTGTCACGTGACATGACGCGACCAGTCGCGTCGTGTCACAGCGTCATGTGGGGCGGTCGGCCAATCACGGCCCTTCTTTTCATGACGTCATAGTGTCATGTGGTCGCGTACACTTATCATGGTGCTGGGTTCAGTGTTGTTAGAAGTGGTGGGGAAGCTAAATGAGAGATGAGGCACAGTGGCTGCCGTTCAAACCGAGCACCAAAGGGAGGAAGAAAGGTGACTGAAGGGACTTTGAATGTAGCATGATTGTTAGTGTCGTAAAGAGCTGGTCTGAGGATTTCAGAAACTGCTGATCTACTGGGATTTTCACCCACAACCATCTCCAGGGCTTACAGAGAATGGTCCAGAAAGCAGTGAGCAGCAGTTCTCTGGGTGGAAATGTCCTGTAGATGCCAGAGGTCAGAGGAGAATGACCAGACTGGTTCCAGCTGATAGAAAGACAACAGGAACTCAAAGAACCACTGGTTCCAACTGAAGAGCATCTCTGAACACACAACACGTCCAACCTGGAGGCAGATGGACTACAGCAGCAGAAGACCACACCGGGTACCACTGCTGTCAGCTAAGAACAGGAACCTGAGGCTACAATTCACACAGACTCACCAAAACTGGACCATAGAAGATGGAAAAACGTTGTCTGTTCTGATGAGTCTCAAGTTCTACTGCCACATTCAGATGGTAGGGTCAGAATTTGGCCTCAACAATATGACAGCATGGATCCATCCTGCCTATCAACGGTTCAGGCTGGTGGTGGAGGTGTCAAGGTGTGGGGATATTCTCTTGGCACACTTTGGTCCCCTTGGTACCAGTTGATCATTGTTACCAGGCCACAGCCTGGTTTGTTGTCCTCTCTCTTTCTCTTCTTTTGCAGCTCAGTCTTCAAAATGATTAAATCAAACAGGTTAAAAGAAGCTAAATTCACTTGTCTTTTCTACCGTCTTGCTGTTGTGATAAACAGTGGAATAATTTTTGTCCACCCATGTTCCAAGTCTATGTTATGATGATCAGTGATCAGTGGTTATACAAAACTGTGTCCATAAGACTCTGTCATGTTATATAAAAGCATGCATTTAAGGCTGCAAGCCAGTAAAGGGAATATAACTCAATAACAGAGTCTGATAATACAATACTTTGACTCCGTGGAGTGCTGCTTCCATAAAAAGGTGAAATATGATGCCGACAGATCTATTGAAACTGACAGCAGCGCTGCTTAAAGAGCCAGTCCTTGGGCAGAAAGCATGATGATATGGGTGGAGCTGCTGGCTCCCATTTATCTTCTTCGAAGAGCAGTAGCCTCTTAGTGAGAAGCAAGAAAAGTTACCCAGGAGTGAGAAATGGGCAGCCTGAAAGAACACTAACAAGGACCGGCCGCTGCACTCATCTGTATTGTTATCTGTATTAGAAGCCTGTAGACCTCCAAAGTGGTAAACAAGATAAAGAGGATTTTAATCAACGGCATAATCAATCTGCTTACAGGTGCCTGACTCCCACATGTCCTTGCTGCCTTTTCTCAGAGTGCAGAAAAGGTTTGACAGTTTTTAGAGTTTCACACGTTTGGAAAAGAAAAAAAAAGAAAAATCTCTACATTCTAAATCTGATGAAATTCCATGAGATGAAAATGCGATGGTTATCTTTTTGAGTACAAGTTGCGGTTTTGGATTTGGAAAAGGTTTATTTCAAGCAATTGAAATAAAATAAAGTTAAACAAGACAAACAACAGAAATGTAGAAAAGATATGAATCAAACTCAGGGTAATTAGTCTTGAATTAACTGAAAAATATGTATGGATATGCATACATTAACATACACATGTAAAAACGTCAATTATAATTACTCCTAATCATAATCCAAATCGGCCAGCGCCATGGGGTTGGGTGGCCGCCAAAGACGAGTTCCGCGGTGGTCTAAAACTTGGTCTTGGAACTCGGCTTTTGGGACATGTAACGGCCCTCTCTGGGGGGGAAGAAGCCTGAGCTTGTGCAGGAGGTTGACAGGCACCGGCTACATATAGTTGGGCTCACTTCTATCTATAGTCTATATAATAAACTCTGAAACTCCCTTCCATGAGAGGGGTCGGACTCTCTACCATTCTTGAGTTGCACATAATGAGAGGCAGCGGGCCGGCTGTTGGAGTTCACCCCCGTGGACAAAAGGGTCATGTCCCTTCACATTGGGGTGGGGGGACAGGTCTCTGACTGTGGGTTTGGCCTTCTTGCTGGGGTACTGGAAAGTGCCCCAAAGGGGGACTCCTGGGGGACTTCAATCAATGACCATGACAGTCAGGGATGTGCACTCATAGGGCCATAGGGGTGCTTGAGCACCTGCCCTTTTTGCCCCGTAATAAAAAGTGCAGCTGAAATTCTTCTTAGAGAACCAATTTTCTTGTAATAGGGGGGCTCTGAACTGCTGTCTTTGCGGCTCTGCTTGGACTCACAGAAAGAGAGAGAAAGACAGCGAGACAAACTGCTGCCCAACGGAGAACTGAAGAGACGCGACGGCGAAGCAACTTGAACCTGTTAGTTCTGATCTAACTAGTCGCCATTCGCTGATTATATGAGCTTAAATTTGATTCATATTTCATAGAATCGCTGGAACAGTCAAGGAGTTTGTTTCTGTTTTAGCCAGACGTCTGAGCGGCGCATCAATTCAACACAGAGCAGAGATCATGCAGGGACAGGAAGCTGGGTACGAAGTTCAGAAGAGCCGATCGTTGGGAAGAAAGCACCGGGGGGAATTTTCAAAATACATAAACTATTTATGGGGAGTTCATAGCTTCCTCACTACAGGTCTGACACTAAATTTGTCTATTTAATGTAATATTTTCTGTTTGAAAATGCCTTTAAACTCTGGATCATTCCGTTTCACCATCTTCGCTGAAGCAAACAAAAAAACAGATGATCGGACAATGCGGACCTGAAAACCAGACATTTCTACTGCCTGAAGACAATGAACAGAAGTGAAGACAGCTGTGTCCACGACATGTGAACTACTGCTTTGAAATGCGAAACATTGCTGGGTCATTCATGTCTTTGAGGTGAAAATTACAAGGCCCATTGAATCAAACTTTAGAAAAATGGGTCAATTTGAATTGTTAAACCAGAATTGAATTTTTTTTTAAAAGTTGGATCACTTATCAAATTGAGTTAGGTAGCCATAAAAATTTTAGTTGAAAAAACTTAAATCAATTAGGTGTTACCAATTGAAGTAATTCAATTACGTTGGATCGACTTTTTTCTTTTTAGAGTGTACGGTGGAATTGTAGATTCGGACAGCCCTACAGAATGGCGAACACCCTATAGAGTGAGTAGGGTGGGAATTCGGACATGAAATCAACCAGAGTGGCTCTGACAAGGGTGGTGAAGGCAGAGCGGGGGAGTGAGGAGCCTGAAGCAGTCGCTCAACCAGTGAGGGCGGGTCAGAGGGGGGCAGTGAGGGTGGCGGCGGGCAATGGCACCCGAGGCTTGAATATCCCACGCGTTTGTTTTTGTCACACAGCAATAGGGACTTTCCACACAAAAAAGCCAAACAATACTATAGGAAAGAGGGCCCCCCCACTTTAAATATCTGCATATGTGAGTGCTCATGGCTGCAAACGGATGTTTGGTCCACACCTGATCTCACCCCAAGATGGACTCTAGTTAAAGTGGAAATCCTGCCCGTGTCTGCATATTAAAAGACACGCCCCCCCCCCGTCAGGCACAGAAACGAGAGCAGTTACTGAAGTGATAAGATCCAAAATGTCGAAATTTGTTCAAGTTACAAATGAAGCTCATTTGGCTCCAGGTCCTGTTCTTGCCTGAATGAGGGAGGAATTTGAATTGCGGATGGTGGCTGCATGTTGTGGAACAGAAATGCGAAGGGCTTGCAAATCAAAGAATAACTTAAGCAGCGAAATCACCTCAGTGCTTCTCTACAGTTTTTAATCGTCAGGAAGCCTAACGGTTCATTTTAAATTGAATAGCCGCATAGCTGCAGCAGGGATGCTGGGTATGTAAGCATAAGCTCTGGGTGAGCTTCGCCGTGAAGAAGGAGAGAGGCGAGCAAGATTACCAATTCCTCGCACAGCTGGAATGCCTGCTGTGAATGACACTTTCTGCAAGTACAGTGATTTTGCTAAGTGAAACTCTGCTCTCTGCTACAAGTCCAATCTCTGCTGGTCTGTCATGCCGGACAAGTAGTTAGTGAGCAAAAGATTGAAAGTAAGAAAGAAAAGATGGGGGCAAGAAGAAGCTGCTTGAAGACACTCAGGGAGAAAAAAAAAGGGGGAAACCAGCGAGCACACAAGATGAATGCTGGGAAAGGAAATGATGATAGAAGAGAGCTAATGAGAGAAAGAGTGGAGCTAATAAAAAGTAAAAAAAGGAACGATTTCAAGAGTGGAATTTGACTGAACAGACGAGGAACGCAGACTGACAGAGAGTCTTGAAAGTGAGAGACTGTCCTGGGGGGCAAAAGGAGAGGACAGCCCAGCTCTGCTGCTTGCTATTCCAGGTGTCATCTTTTGCAGTCACTGCTGATTAGTGCCCGAACATATCTTCTGGGGAGATAATTAAATATTGATCTATTTTTCTCTCTTCCTTCTCACCCATCCTCTTCTTTTTCCTTTCTATTTTTTGTTCAGAACAGACTTTGACCAATGCAGATTGAGCCCAGGTGAGGATTTAAACAAATACGCACACTGGAAAAAAAATATTTTTTTTTTGGATTTACTTAAAAAATATGTAAAATTGTACATAATAAAGATATATTATGAAAACATTTTTTTTTTGGGGGGGGGCATGGTGGCTCATCTGATTTTTTGACAAGCGTTACAAGTAAATGAGACGGATCTTAGGTAAAAAATCTTTCCCTCAATGTATTTCAGCCACAGAGAAGGCAGAACATTTGAATGTCCAAACATTAAAGGTGAAACCTGTTGTCGTTCTATACATTCATGCCAGTTTGCCGTTGGTAACCGAGGAAACTTCTTGGCTGACAACAAGACAAAAGGAGCAGATCATTAATTTTGGTCCGTCTTATTTTCCATTGCTTTCAAGTGTCAAACATTTTTGTAAATGGAAAGACAAAATTCATATTCTTATAGGCACAAGTTCAAGATGATTTGAAGTGTTTTTATACCACAAATGTTGCACAGTTGACTGAGAAGTGGAAAAAATAAATAACTCTTCTAGTTGCTTGGGTGGGATTTCATTTTCTGTTTCTGGAGGACAATCTGGTAAATGTAAGACTAACGTAAAAAAAATGGCTGGTCAAAAAAGTCTTTCAAACACTGGCATCTCCTAATGAAACCACATATATTTATCAAGCTTTTTCTAACCTCCAGATTTAAGCCGCTTTTTTCTATTTAATGAGCAGTGTTCGGTCTCTGGTTTCCATGGTTAATTCCTAAAGTCTGTGGTTGTAGATATTAAAAGAGAACCAAGACAGACCAGAATGCATTGGTTTGGGAATAGACTCTAGCATGTACAACACAAATCAGAAGGATTTTTTTCTCTACATTAATGACATCTTTAAAGTGTCACAATTAAATTAAAAATAGTTCTGTTTAACTAAGCTATAAACGTGGATAAGCTATCAACTTAAAAAAAAATCCTGTTTTGTTATCATAAAAAAAATTGTGAAATATGAATATACATAAATGGTACAAACAGAGAAAGAAGCCCAAACTAAATTCCTGGGTGTAATTAAATACACATTAAACATATTCAGACTAAAAGTCTTGCAAAATTAAGGCAGCAAAACATGTCCTTAAATACAAATCACTCCACATGTTGTATTGCTCTCTAGTAATACCACATTTAATATATTGTATCAAACTGGGGGGCAACAACTAGAAGACGGTACTACAGCCCCTCTTCAACCTGCAAAAACGTACAACAAGAACTGTTCATAATGCTGGATGTTGTGACCATTCCAACATAATTATTATGTTTATATATAATATATATTATTATATAATAACTTGACTCCAAATTACTCAAATATTTTCATTTATTCTCTTTGTATACAGTAAAACTCCTCTATAAGGTGGTGATGGGGTATTATCTCATATTATACGATGGTCCGGTTGAATACTCGATTCTGATTGGCTCCTCGTGTGCATTAAAAAGTGATATACCACAGTGATAACCGCACGCCTAAAAAAGTAGTCGCATAGCTTAAATATTCTATTTCACTTTGCCGGCTTCTTTAAAACAACCTTTAGCTTCACGTAAAAAATAGTCCGCTTTTTGTGAAAAAAAATAAATTAAAAAAAGCGATCCAAACCGAAAAAATAACAAGAATAAATTCCTAAAGACTGGTTGACCATTTCTTTCTTTTGTGAGTGACCACTATCAACATCAACACACTTGGCGGAAGGGTTCAGGCTTCCACGTTGGGCATTAATTTCAGATAATGCACACTTTGTCGGCCATTAACCCTTCCATATTCAGAAACTATCCCTATTTTCTTGTTTTTCCAATTTATTAAAATAGTTTTTTTGGCAATACAAAGAGTTGAAAAATGATAGATGCTAATCCTTCTTCTATATCGATGGCACTCATGTCACCAAGCACACAAAGTGACGGTGAGGCCGTGATTGAAACCTTAAGCCAGACTGTTAAATCGGCACATACCTGCTGCCAGAGAGCCTGGACAGGCGTGCAGAACCACAGTGCGTGCATGTAGCTGTCCGGTAGATTACTATCACAGTGCTCGCAAATGTCTGAGTTACTGAGACCCATCTTGAACATCCTCTGTCCAGTGTAGTAAATTCTGTGAAGAGTTTTGAAATGGATTAGCTGCAAGTTTGGACTTTTTGTCAGTTTAAAGGTGTTTAGACAGAGTTCTGACCAGAAACTTTCATCTGTGCAAATGCTCAAATCTGCATCCCATTTTGTTGTTGGAAGGGATATATTGTTATCTAAATTACATAAAAGTTTGTATATTTTGGAGAGAGTTCTATTCATTGAAAAATTAATCAGAGTGGTAACTACATCTGGTAGCTTTAAATCGTCGTCTTTATATTTATACTTTTTAGTAATACTTGATTTTAGTTGCTGATATTCCATGAAGTTATTTATTCCGTATTTGTCTTGAGGTTCCTGGGGAGTTATGAATCTTCTATCAATAATTACGTGCTCTAGTTGTTTTATGCCCCCTGCTTGCCAAGCTGGGAAGTGAATCATTTTTTTGTTTATAAGGATGTCCGGGTTGTTCCAGATGGGTGTCATTTTGCACGGTTGAATTGATGATTTTGATATTTTGAGAAATTCCCACCAGGCTGTTAAAGTGGCGTTTGTTGGTTTGTTTTTGTTAAACGTACTGACATGTTTCGGTGGAATACCTTCCGCCATCGTCAGGATCGTCATCAGGTGGTCACAGTCACAATCATCTGTTTTTAAAGATGGTCTCCATTACTCCATTACTGGGGGGGGGGGTGCCTGGTCGACACTGCTCCTTGTCTGTCTGCTGTAGTTTTGAGGGGGGTCGGGGTTGGGGGCAGTGGGGAGTCCGTTAGTTGGAGGGTTGGCTCCAGTGCCTGGGTGGAGCAGGCTGTCCTGGGGGGGGGCTGCCTGGGGGAGGGGGACCATTTGTACCATTTATGTATATTCCACTATCGGTATGGGACCTTGGAGGTTTGACGGGTCGGGGTCTCCACTGAGGCAATCAGCAGTCGCCCCGGCTGGTTGGCTGCCTCGGTCCCGTCGAGGCCTGACCAGAGCTCTCCCAGGTGCGGCGCCTGGGGGCGGGGGCATGGGCTTGCTCCGGGGGGGGCGGCGCTTTCGGGCTCCTCTCTCTGTTTTGGGTGGGTGATGTGGGGCCTGGGGGGTTGGCGCTTTGGGGGATGGGACCCCTAGGCTGAGGGGGCCTGGGCCAGTCAGTCCACCAGCTGTCCCAGACTTACACATTTCCTCATATAGTCTCTTACTAGGGTGATGGGGGGGGGGGGGGGTCAGCCTGCGATGCACCT